>OY740804.1:17365434-17844861 GCA_963514005.1 Raja brachyura | reverse complement strand
TATTTTCAATGATTTATTCTCTATCTATGAATGGATACATATGACACAACCGAACAGAAAAACGGCGGCTTAAAATGCACATTATCCAAAATATCACTCGAGGTATGTCTGCTGCAGAAAAAGGCAGTTCTAATATTTGTTTGTCCAAAATAATATGGATAAATGACATTAAAGTTATAAACTGACTTCATACTCATCGGTATTTTTACTGATCAACTCTCTCGTGGTGCATCTCGCAATATAGATCGGGTGTTCAAGAATAAAGAAAAAGGTAAGACTACGTCGTTATTTGTTTTGCTGACCTCTAGTGCTTTTAATCTACTTGCATGCCACAAATTTCTAGTCAGACTGAGAAAGAATTACGTTATATTTTTTGAAGGTACACTTCTTCGAAATTGGGTAATAATGAGGAGAGTAAATCTGCAGTCATGTACCGTGGCTCTATTTACATACATATTTAACATGAATTCGACTGAATCATTTAATTGCGCTTTTAGTGCAGAACATTGTCGAAGATTTGAAACGATCTATGACACATAGCCACCTCGGTTGTGCCCTGAACACCCATCTTAAATGTTAAGGAGCATAACCTATTCGCCTATTTGATCCACGATTCTGTACATGAGACTACATGAACGAATGTAGCCTAATGGCCCGCTTTCATGCCGTATAATGTTATGCATTTTTCTAGTGCTACGTAACTGCTCCGTAGTAATGCAAATTACTTTTTATTTACAAAATATCACGCTGTGTGATTTGTGAATGAAAACAACTCCTATACTATCCATAACATCGCCTCTGTTTGATGTGATATGATTACATTACTGCAATTCATTCGGGAATCACGATCTGATTCGTTATCGTCGCCCTGACGCGACCTGAAGTAAGTATGTGATTAACCACATAATTACATTGTAACTATGTGCGCTGATATGCATGGGAATACCTGTCACTTAAGTGTTTTTGAAAATGTTCATCATTTATTATTTTTAAAAATGCTTTAATTCTACTTTGAGTAAACATTCCCAGACCAAAAGATCTAGGGCTCCCAGGTCTTTAAATCTGGGCTGACATACCATCACAATATGCCGTTGAAGCAAAACTGGAAGCTCTGAAATTTCATTTTGAATTATATCAGGTTCCGTATCAATTTGAACAGTTCCTTCACAGTGCACTTATTGATAAAATGTGTTGTTATCCCTTATACCATTAATCCCAGATGTCGAAGAAAATACATTTTATATTTTGCAGTGACATGTTTCCGTGTCGAATGACATGGAATTATACAAGCAGAATGCATTATATTGATGGAACATGTATTTTGGCCCGTTGGCGTCATGTATTGTAATCACACTATCGACAGTTCACATTTTTTATCACGTTTGACTTCCTGTTTTAAGAAATGTCAAAGATACAGCACAGTATTCATGATTATGGTGAGTAAACGACTTCACAAAAGTACCGCTTAAATTTTGCAGTGAAAAAATCGGAATGGGCAGAGAAAAAGATGTCATTACTGAAAAGGAAAATCGTTCCAGATCGATGGCATTTCGGTTTATAACATTCAGAAAAAGTTCTCGACATTAAATATTCACGCGATGCAATTACGTTTGAGTGCCTTATCTGCCGTTGTCTGAATGTTATCAATATTATCCTTTCTTTAAAAAAAAATAAATCTGACAATGTGTATAGATATATTTCCTTATTTTCACTTATTTTTCATGTATATAATTCATGACGTGTGGTTTTAAAGAATTTTGCGGAATTGTGACTGATATAGACACATCTTCACATATTGTTTATTGCCACTGTGTCTTTTTCACTGTAGACAGAAAATGCATTTGATGACAATTTATTCACTACAAAAAACGCACAACTCTGTTGAAAAAGCACACATCATTTATCTAGATGTTATTTTGATTTTCATTTCATGACGTTGGAGTTTTCCAATTTTGTAAAAGGATCTCCGACACGTCAATGGTAGAGCGTCGTAATCAAGATTACTTAATCGGCGATCGAAGTGGGACCAGCCCCGCGAACCGCACGGCTCAAGCGACCATGTTGGGTCGCGCTCGCCGCATTCAGTCGCATGCTCGTGGGACAGGCCCTTTACAATCTTCGGAAAGACAATGACCAAGGTAGTTTCTAAATACAAAGTGATCCTTCATCAGATAGGATGTGAAGGGGAAGAACAAATGTGCAGCGGCTTTAGCTGTCTTATTAACGTGTATGTAATTAAAAAAACTGTAATTTTGATATTCGTAGAGCAAAAAGAAATCGCAAAAAATAAAGGTATTTCGCAGAGAATGACTATCATTGATCTATTTCCTTGTTAAGTTATTTTAGGACATTCACATGGGAGTGATTTGTTCTGCAATCTTCTGCGGGTTATATTTGTTTCCTTCACTAATAAGTGTTATTTGACGTCGACTTAAAAACCAATCAAGCCTAATAAGGAATTTATGTCTTCGGCCTTCACTGACAAAGTGTGCATCCATTCACTTCCAGCGAAATGGAAAGTAATTATATTTATTCTACAGTTGATTACAGAAAGAAATATCGAACCTGATCCGAGCAGGAAGTCATGCACCGCTACGGGGTTGGGGAGGGCGATGTGTGGTATGCAAACGTCCTCATAACAATCCACGCCGTATTTTATAATATGCGAATTATTTGGGACATATTTCAGACTTGTCCGGAGACAAAGGTAATCTTGGGAATGGGCTTTTATTTTAGATGCATGCACATTGTTTATTTTGGTACTGAAGGAAACTATGGGAGTTATCACGGCAACTGCTCATTTACAGTATTTGACAACAGACTGATGAATTCATCGATAATACTTGGTGTTGGAAATTCATTTCAGTTGATAATTCTGCGACTCATCAGCAGGCACTGCTGCACATGTCTGGTGTGTGGCACAACTGAGAGAGGAACAGTTGCTGAACTCCAGGAAACCGATTTCAAATTGCATATTCGCTGTTTAATTTACATATCACCCCTTTAACTTCGCTGCGTTCTTCCCGTTGCTCTAGTTTCCTACCTGATCTTAAAGATATGAAGTTTGGGAAATTGACTGCCCGCTACATTGCTCCAGAATGTTTCATGACTGCCTTGAGTAATGCGATGAGCATGTACAACGAGTAAACATATCATTAATGGATGATTAGTATGAATGGCTGGTCGCTGATTCACGCCAACCTGTTTCCATGTTGGATGCATTGATGACTCCACCAATCCCTTTTCATTCCGTCTTCCACTGAGATATCCTTTAACAGTTAAACTATCTATATTTTTTCTTGCTACTCTCCGATCAGAAATTGAGGCACTGAAAACTAACATTACAGAATGTGGTAAGTAGCCAATTTGTTTCTCCCGCTTGAGTTAATGCACAAGCTAAAGGGATTTGTTTGTCTCTATATTTGCCCCTTTCTGAAAGCTGGACTTCCCCACCCATTGTAAAAATGGTCTTATACTTTTATTCAGCAGCAGTGTACTTATGTCACAACAACAGGAACGAGCAACATAGCGTCACAAAATGAATTATGCAGCATGTGTTTAAGGATGATCGCGGTAAAATGGGACGTTCTAGCAAGAATGTGTTGGTTCAACAGAAAGGGGATTTATGAAATATGTCACGTAGCAGATTTAAATTTACGATTTTCGACTGGAGGAGATTAAATAAAATAACAGTAAACACCATAACTATAAATCAACCACGAATTGATTAAAAAGGGCATTCAATGTGAATTTGAAAGCGCTAAATAATTTTCATTACTCCCTTACAGATTGCAGAAGAGGGATAGTTCATTTTAGCTAGGCTGATCAAATAAATAATTGAATGCGTTAGCAGCACAGGACGGATCAGCTTGACTCGTGTGGAAAATTATTCCAACTTAGCATATCAGCTTTTGCACTAACAGTAGATATATACAACACACTATCAAAAATATTGGATATTGGTAAGCCCAACCCTCGTACCTCGACGCATGCGTTTCTGCATGTGGTTCCAAGTTGATCAGAACCTTCTCTATGACCTTCCTTCCGGTATGTAATAATTTAAAGCAGGCACGATTGGCTGCAACACGCAGCTCTGCTTTGGACTGTGAGTGTTCACATGTGCTTAATTTCGAAGAAAATCATGGAGATCTGAACTATTCTGCGGGTCAGACCAAGTTCGGGCTGGGAAAAAGAACAACAGTTTCAGGTTGATGACCTTTGGAGAACATAGCGAATAAAATATCCTCGGATATCTGCAGGAGGGATCTAGGAGTAAATTTTCTCTGAAAACAGAGTGAATGTTTATGTTTACCATAATGTGGCCTGGTGAGCTGTGCGTTTCCCGCAAATGGTCATACTGGTTTATATTTCCAGCTTCGGCAGAGCCATGACCCCACTCAATGTTCCCACATTAGCTCAGGATTTCTAAAATCATATTTCATGCTATTCAAAAAGAAATGAACCAAGCGTAGAACCACGAATCGCTCCTGGGGAAAATCCAGCGTGCAAAAATATGTTTACATTGAGTTGAAAAAATAGCCAATTTGATAAAATCGCCAATTTGAAAAAATAATTCTAACATTGCATAATGTTATCATTGTTTCTTATGTCTGCATCTCCCATTAGAAAAACTACTCAGCCCTAACGATGGAGGTACTAATTCAATGCATCAAACTGTGAACATTGTTTCAATGCTATAACATCAAATTAGCAACGGAGTGTAATGCAGCGATGTGCGAAGTCATGCAGTTCGGTAATAGGAATCGAAATTAACATTATTGTGCAATTGAGGGAATTTTAGCGGGATGTAGATGTGCTCCGTTGCATGAATCACAAAATGCGTTGCATGACATTCTATGCGCTATTGGTATCTGTCCGTCCATCTAAAACTCTGATCTTGTGCACTTACGGTTTGCGTGGTTCTTCTATATGCGCAAGAATGGTACGTGGTAGCGCTACGACTTTTCTTCAGCTCACTAATCGTTCTCCTGTGCTGCGAGCGCAATAAGTTTCGTTCCGATCGCTAGTATATTGTAAAATTTAGCGAGAATCAAATAATCGTAAAAACCGTGCGTGCGCAGATCGCTCTCCTCTCCTTCCAGTCAGCGCCGCGGGGATTGGTCTCTTCTCGTGTCACTCCCCGGGACGTTCCGCCCCTTCCTGTGCCATCGCGTTTTAATTGGCGATCTGCAAACGGCCAGAATTGTCAGGAGGGCACGGCGTTAAAATCGGGGCTGTCGCAAAACGGAAAGCGCAGTCTGATCTCGGCGGAGGAGAACATCCAGCGCTCGCTCTAGATACTGTGGGGATGGGGTGTTCGGGAGGTGAGAGGATCGAAGGGGAGTAGGGCAGGGAGAGGAGTGGGGGGGGACTGATGGTAAGGAAATGGAGAGGTAAGGGAGGTAGCAGGAGAGGGATGATTTGAGGGAGGATGTGAGGAGGCAGTGGGGGAGGAGGGGAATAGAGGGGAAGTGTGGAGGTAGGGAATGGGGAATAGAGTGAGTGGCTGGCATTGGGGTAGGTGAATAGGGATAGTGTGGGATACAGGGAGGTGAGCAGTGCAGATATGGGGTTATAGGTATAGGATGGAGGGGATAGGAGATATGGAGGGTGTGGGGGAGTGGGGAGGGGGGAGTGAGTTACTCAGGGTAGGGGGAAGGAGAGGGTGAGAGAGGCGATGGGGTGATCGGGGGAAGGGGGGGATAGGCGGAAGAGGAGGGAGGTAGAAGAGGTGGGGGAGAGAGTGATCGGGAAGAGGGGAAATTAGCTATGTCTGTTCAGATGGGGGGCTGTGGGTGAGTGGTGGAAAATTGCGTTGGGGGCAAAGCCTCCCATGTGACAGGGACAGAACTGGTCCCACTTAGACTATTATTGTGTAATACGCCTTAGATAGACAATGTCATAAATATTGATCAACATAACGGCACAAAGGTAACTGCAGCGAGAGTTGCGTTGCTGTACAGAGTTTAGTGACGTAGCCTCCGCACTGGCTGAAAGTGTGTTGATATTGATTGTACATTTTCCAGTGTCCTAGTACATAAACCAATAATTTAACCCAATAAGTTATATGTACCAACCACAACCATTTATTCTGTGAAATTATGCTGTAGAACACTATTTAAAACAATAATTTACCGCACGACCGAGTTGCAATGAGCTTTGTAGTCAACAATCACTATTTGGAGCGATTGTTCCCCCATTCCTAATCAATGAAGAGATACTTGCAGCTAACGAGACAGTCTCGCCGCAGTCAAATATTATAAAATTATAGCACGCCCAATTCTGAGGAATAACTTCCACGCAGTTTAGTGAATACACGTTATTTCCAAATCACTTGTGCAATGCCTGCAAGGCTCCAAAAACATAACACCGAGTTGCAGAAGACAAAAACGGCCTATGAGAACAGAGGCGGAGAAGTGCAATTTCGATGGCGTGACCCAAGTAAATCAATTTTGGTCCTTATCACCATTTTGATAAGGTTGCTGTGGACCCCAGGCTTCTCGCTTACCAATCTGTGGAACGGAAGATGGGTTGAATTTACTGGGTTGATGCGTCCCTTATCTTAATTAGCTATATGCTTTTTTAACCTAGCT
This sequence comes from Raja brachyura, assembly GCA_963514005.1. The sequence continues at coordinate 17,838,268 of OY740804.1, read as the reverse complement.
CATCTTGTGCAGATGCGCCAGACATTTATTGCGTGGATGGTCAATATTCATCACTAAGCAGTCTTCGAAATAGAACTTCTACTACTACAGTGTAATGGCGTGCGTTTCCCCCGGATTTTCCTGTTTCATCCTACATTTACATCTGTGCTGATTCGTAGCACAATGTTAGAATAGAACAGAATGCATTTTATCGTCATTCAAACAGCGTGGTTTGAACGAAATTGCATTTTCTCCAATCTTAACAATTACAAAAAAAAATAAGACCCACACTTAACACACTTTGCACAAGCATCCATCACAGTGAATCCCCTGCACCTCCTCACTGTGATGGAAGGCAAAAGTCTTATCTCATCCCTTGATCTTCTCCCGCGGACCAGCATTCCAACTGCAACGTCGAAGCGAACTGGGGCTCCCGATGTTGAAGCACCCGGCAGGGGATGATAGGTCCCGCGGCCGTTAAACCGCACCGGGCGATGTTAGGCCCCGCTGCAAGTCATTTCACCCCGCGATTCCGGCGGCAGAAGTTGCCGTTGCGGGAGCTCCGAAACGTGGTCTCCCACCAGGGACCTGCGAGCTCCCGATATTACTGTCCACAGACCCTGCGGCCGGAGCCTCCGAAGCTCCAAAGTCGGGTCGCAGCCACGTGCCACCACAGCTCCTCCCGCTCCGAAGTCGACCAGCTCCGCGATGGCAGGTCCGCAGGCTCCGCGACTAGAGCCCTCAGATCAGTTCTGACCGGAGCCGCCGCCGGCTTCATGATGTTCGGCCCAACGACATCGGAGACCAGACTGGGAAAAAGACGGGTCCCCGAATAGGGAAAACATTAAACGGTTTGCCCCACCGCACAGCTAAAAAAATAATAAAACTAGAATCAAAACATACATTTAACGAGACAAAAAATAAAAACAAAGACTGAAGGACTGCAGTCGAGCCGCTGCGTGAGGCGCCGCCACACCACAGTTGTTACCATTCGTGTAGCTCGATGAGAACAGACTTTTGGAGTCGAGTTGGCATGCGAGAAAGCTTAGCTAAAGTTGAACCCAGTCGGGATATGCTACAAATTACAATGAGATTGAATATGGGCTGGTTCGGCGATATTTCCATTCATCTATGTGGAATGGAAACATGGAATATGGGAGTAAATTTCAGATCTTTCCTAATAAAAAGTATATATGAATGGTTGTCAATCTAATTTATTGAATTCCCTTAACTTACTTTACAGAAGTGGATAAACTGAGGGCAAAGATGTCGCAGCAAGGTGGGTAAACGATAAGATAATACTCCTTCCAAAACATAATCTAGGTCCCTACCCAACTGTCTGTCCATTCACTCCATGAATGATGCCTTGCCTGATGTATTTCTCCAGTCATCTTCTTCATTTGATCACCCATGGTCGAAGCCGAACCATCCGCATTTGCCGCTGCAGACGGTCCGATACTCATGCCCTCGCGTGGCGATGATCAAAACTCCGGCATCGGGACGGATCAAAGCACTCTGCGGCATGAAGCTACTGAGTCGGCCTCTTGTTACCGGAGACCACGGCCACACGGCGTTAAAGTACACAGGCCCCGCGGTCGGAGCACTTTTGCTGGCATTCCACAGCAAGGGATCGCCCGCTCCGCGATTGTAAGTCCGCGCCGCGCCCTCAGTTCGAAGCTCCGGGCCTGTCTTTAGGAAAGTACGCACCACATCACGTTATTGTCTGCAGGGGGCATGGAGATGCGACACGGAATGAAATCGTGAAAATCGAGGAAAGTGAGTGAAATGAGTTTCCCCTGATCGCCTATCCCCCATATAAAACATATCAAAACCATTAAAACATACATTTAAGACGTATATAAAATAGTAAAAAAACAGAGATGGGACGAGACAGACTATAGGCGAGGCGGCCATTACGGGCGGCACCCGGTAGTTGACTGTTTGTCTCCTCTCAGCCCCAATCTATGCACATCCCCAATCCTTTCCATTTGTCAATTGCTATTCATGTTCCATGTATTTATCGGTTCTATGACTGTTGCAGCTTAGTTTCCCCCCTGTGGTAAATATAGTTATATCATATCATATTGTATCGTACGGTATATATATATATATTCTTCATCGTATAAACGTCCCCAGTCCCCAGTTGATAATGTCCCCGCCCACTGGTAGGCAAGTAGGAACACAGCCGCCAGCAATCGTACGGTTTCCCACGATCCTTGTACTGCGCTGTTCCCACTGCTGTTATTTCTAAAGTCTATGTTGGTTTTCTGCCACGCCTTCGAGTATGATCACCTCTTTTTCAACTTTTCCTTTTCCAGGCGGTTAGCTTTGTGGTCAACACGGGAGGCTTCTGCGTCATATTAATTCGCTATTGTTTTTAAATTGTTTATCAGTACGCACTGTAAGCACAGAAACATGGAAATATAGAAAATAGTTGCAGGTGAAGGACATGCGGGCCTTTGAGCCAGCAACTCCTTTCAATATGATCATGGCTGATCCTCCTAAATCACTACTCTGTTCCTGCTTTCTACCCATATATTTTGATTATTTGAGAACTGGGAGCTAAATCTAACTCCCACTTGAAAACATCCAGTGGATTGGCCTCCATTGATTATGTGGCAGAGATTCCACAGATTCACAACTCTCTGGATGAAAAAACTTTTCCTCATCTCTGTCCTAAATAGCCATAGCTCTTCTTCGTAAGCTGTAAGCCATGGTTCTGGACGCACCCAACATCGGGACCATTTTTCCTGCATCTGGCCCGTCAAATCCCTTAAGAATGTTATAATGCTTCTGTAAGATCCCATCTCATCCTTCTAACTTCCAGTGAATATTAGCTCAGTTGATCCATTCTTTCCTCATATGTTATTCCCGCCACCTCGGCTATTAACCGGGTGAACCTGCGCTGCACACCTTCAACAGCAAAAACGTTTTTCTTCAAATTAGGAGATCAAAACTATACACAATACTACAGGTGTGTTCTCACCAGGTCCATGTACAACTGTGGTTGGACCTCCTTGCCATACTCAAATCCTCTCGCTAAGAATTACAACATGGTATTTGCTTTCTTGATTGCCTGTTGTGTTTATTTGCTTACTTTCGTAGTGCTTACTAGGAACCCCTTTACTCCCCATTTGATGTTAGTGCTCTTCTTATCGGTAGCTATCCTTGGGTGTTTGATTGACCCACAGATACTTGTGTAATATTACACCACATCCCTCCACTTTGTTATTTTCTTACTAAAACTTACGGTCGCCTCAGAACAGCCGGACGTATTCATCTAAATATGGACGGAAAATTGACCGTTCTTACCTGATAAGAAGCCAACTTCTTGACGGTCGTTCGGGGTAGTTACCCTTTGCGTGCAAATTGTACAACACGAAAATTGTGTGTTTAACCAGTAGCTCGCACCCGGCTTCCACGTCGGTCAGAATTCAGTGCTTAATTATTCATCGGATAGGAACAGAAACAAAGAATTATCGTAGAGCAGTGGTGGGTTTCTCAGACAAATCGGTTTGTTCAAGGTTTTAACCGTAGGCGCTGGCAACCATTCCGAGGGAACCAAAAGTAGTTCAGTGATTAACAGCCACACAGCGTTTTATATTTCATTACAATATTTTTGCACACGGAAATTTACATTTTGAAATAATTCTTCGTTGATCCATGTACCTGAGCACATCATCCTTGATTATTCATGGCCTATCTTTAAAATCATGAACTCCGATACCTGGAAGACCACTGTCTGACTTGCCCAGCAGAAGAACCTTCTCAAACCTGATCAGCTTGATGAGTGTGCGCTTGGTTACACCTCTTATGTTTGCCTTCAGCCTGCAATGCCTTAGAAACTAAACACATTATACTTCATTTTCAGGAAAGACACAACTAGATGTAGTAACTCAGCGGGACAGGTAGCATCTCTGGAGAGAAAGAATTGGTGATTTTCGGGTCACCTTCTTCAGACTTGTTAGGGATCAGGGTAAGGAGAAATATCGATGGTGATGTGGAGAAATTAAGAACAATGGATGAAGGATCTGCAAAAAAAGCACGTTTATTTTAACAGGCCATTTTAAGCTGCCTACACGGTGAAAATGTGAAGCTAGTGCAACTTCGGTGGGGGAGGGATAGAGAGAGAGAGGGAATGCCGGAGCTCACTGTAGTGAGATCAACCAACATTCATACAAATGGGCTGTAAGTTGCCGAATCAAAATATGAGATACTGTTCCTCCAATTTTGCGTTTAGCCTCACTCTGAAAATGGAGAAGAAGGAGGACAGAAAGGTCAGTGTATGAAACGGAGGGAGACTTAAAGTGACCAGAAACCTGGAGATCGAGTTGGTTCAGGCAGGCTAAGCGAAAGTGTTCCGCGAAAAGAACGCCCAGTCTGCGTGTGGTCACGCCAATGTATAAAAGCCAACATTCCGAACAACGGATCAAGTAGATTTAGTTGGAGGAGGTGCAAGTGAATCTCTGCCTAACCTGAAAGGTCAGTCGGGCTCCATGGACGGAGTCGATGGAGGAAGTATAGCGACAATTGTTGCATCTTCTGCGGTAGCAGGAGAAAGTACCTGGGGAGGGGGTGGTTTGGGTGTGATGGGATAAGTTAATAAGGGATTTACGAACAGAACAGTCTCTGAGGAAGGCGGAAAGTGGTGGAAATTGTCAAATTTGGCAGTGGTAATGAGGACATCTCGGATGTTTTAGTTGGGAACAGCTCATCATGTGTGCAGATGCGGCGTAGACGGCGTGGAAGTAGAGGATACACTCTTTGCAGGAAGCAGGGTGAGAAATGTGTGGTGGAGATTGTTGTTGGTGTGGATTGTTGTGGATTTGTGACGTCATTCAATTGGGTATATCCTGTGACAGAGATTGTGAGATCAAGAAAGGGGAGGGATGTTCCAAGTACATTTGAGTACAGGATGAAAGTTGGTGTTGAAGTTGATGAAACCCATGAGTTCAAAATGGATGCAGGAGGTAGCACCCATGCAGTAATCGATGTACGGATATACACTTTGGTGAAAGTGCCAGTGTACCCCTAGAACGGGGTTGTTCAACATAGCCTACAAATAAGCAAGAATAGCTATGTCCTGGACTTCGAGGAAGCGGGAGGAATCAAAACAGAAGTTGTTGGCGGTGAGAAACAGCTCCGCCAACCCGACTGAATATTAGTAGAGAGATTTTCGATGGTTCTGCTGTCGAAGAAGAAACGAAGGGCTTTAAGGCCTTCCTGGTAGTGGATCGATGTGTAGAGTGAGTGAATATCAAAAGTAAAGATGTGGGGCTGGGAGCTTGGAAACCAGAAGTCAGAAAAGAGATGAGGGGCATGTGAGCTATAGAAACATGGATAGAAACACGAGAAAATAGGTACAAGAAGAAGCTATTCGCCCATTCGAGTCAGCACCACCATTCATTGTGATCGTGGCTGATCGTCCCCAATTATTAACCCGTGCCTGCCTTCTCCCCATATCCCTTGATTCCACTTGCCACTAGAGCTCTATCCATCTCTCTCTTAAATCCATCCAGTGACATGGCCTCCAATGCCTTCAGTGACAGGGAATTCCACAAATTCACAACTCTCTGCCCAACATTCCATTAGCTTTCTTCACTGCCTGCTGTACCTACACGCCAACTTTCAGTGAGCGATGTACAAGGACACCCAGGGCTCGCTGTACCTCCCGCTTACGTAATCTAACCATAATGAGATAATATTCTGCCCTCTTGTTTTTGTCACCAAAGTGGATAATCTCACATTTATCTATACTATACTGCATCTGCAACGTATCTGCCCACTCACTCAACCTATCCAGGTCACCCTGCAACCTCCTGACATCCTTTTCACAGTTCACACTACCACCGAGCGATGTGTTATCCGCAAACTTGCTAGTGTTGCTCCTAATTCCCTCTTCCAAATCATTAATATATATGGGAAACAGTTGCGGCCCCAACACCGAGCCTTGACGCACTCCACTTGCCACTGCCTGCCATTCTGAAAAGGACCCATTCACTCCTACCCTTTGCTTCCTGTCTGCCAACCAATTTTCCATCCACGTCAACACCCTACCCCTAATACAATGTGCTCTAATTTTAGTCACCTGCCTCCCGTGCATAACCGTATCAAAGGCTTTCTGAAACTCTAGATACACTACATCCACTGGCTTGCTTCATCCATTTCACTTGTCACATCCTCAAATATGTCAGAAGATTAGTCAAGTATGATTTCCCTTTCATAAATTCATGCTGACTTGGACTAATCATTTTACTGCTATCCAAATGCCCCATTATTACCTCTTTATTAATTGACACCAGCCTCTTTCCCACCACCAAAGTCAGGCTAACTGGTTTGTAATTCCCCGTTTCTCTCTCTCTCCTTTCTTGAAGAGTGAGATAACATTAGCTATCCTCTAATCCACCGGAACTGATGCTGATTCTATTGAACATTGGAAAATGACCATTGATGCTTGCACTATTTCTAGAGCCACCTCCCCGCGGACCCTGCGATGCAGTCCACCAGGCCCAGGGGATTTATCATCCTTCAATCCAATTAGCCTACCCAATACTATTTCTCGCCAAATGACATTACCTTTCAGTTACCGTACCCCCTTAGTTCCTCTTTCCTCCAGTACGTCTGGGATATTGTTTGTATGTTCCTTAGTGAAAACAGATCCGAAGTACTTGTTCAGCTGTTCTGCCATTTCCTTGTTCCCCATAATAATTTCTACGCTGTCTGCCTTCAAGGTTCCCACATTTGACTTTGCTATTCTTTCCCCCTTAATATATCTAAAGAAGCTTTTACTGTCCTTCTTTATATTGCTGGCCAGCATCCCCTCGTACTTCATATTTTCAGCCCGCATTGGCCATTTTGTTTCCTTCTGTTGTCCTATGAAAGTTCCCCTATCCTCTGGCTTCCGGCTATTCTTTGCTGTGTTAGGCATCTTTTCTTTTCGTTTTATTCTATCCCTAACTTGTTTTGTTAGCCACAGTTGCCTCCTACTCCACTTAGAATTCCTTTCTGGAATGAAATTATCCTGTGTCTTCCGTATTATGGCCAGAAATTCTTGCCATTGCAGTTGCACCATCATTCCTGCTCGGATCCATTTCCAGTCTACCTTGGCCATCTCCTCCCTGATGGCTTCATAGTCCCATTTGTTCAACTGCATCACTGGCACTACCGATTTAACCTTCTCCTTCTCAAATTACATATTCAAACTAATTATATTGTGATCACTACCTCCAAGCGATTCCTTTACCTGCAATTCGTTTATCAAATCTGGTTCATTGGACCACACTAAATCCAGAATAGCCATTTCGCTGGTCGGCTCCATTACAAGCTGCTCTAAGAATCCATCTCTGAGTCACTCTACAAATTATCTTTCTTGGGGCTATTAACCAATCTGATTGTCCCAGTTTACCTGCATATGGAAATCTCCCATCACCACAATGGCATTACCTTTGCTACATGCCAGTTTTAACTCCTGCTGCAACTTGGTCAAAACGTGGACATATATATCTTGGACATAGGTTGGCAGGCTTTGGACCGGGGGGGATAGGATAGAGTCGAAATACGTTGACATCATTTCCGTGGGACAGGAGCAAGCTGAAAATGTAGGACCGTCAATACAGTTATGTTTGTAGATTTTGGGGAGAATTTAAAAAGGGGCTGTGCGGGGCTGGGAAATTATAAGGTTAAAGGATATGGACGGGAGACAGCCAGACGTGATTAAATCAGTAATGGTGTTTGAGATTAAGGCCTGGTGCTCATATGTTGGTTCATCGTGCAAGGATAAATAGGATGATGTGTCTGAGAGTTGTCGCCTGGCCTCAGCACGGTCCAGAAGAGCGGGCCAGTCTACCACGGCACCACCTTTGTCGGAGGGTATAATTATGATGTGAGGGTCGCTGAAGAGTGAGCGGAGGACTGCAAGTTCAGAGGGGGTGAGTTTGGAGTAGGTGAAGGGACAGGAAAAGTTGAGACGGTTGACGACAGTAAAAATAAAAATGTCTAGACAGGGTACAAGGCCGTTCTGCGGAGTCCAAACTGGAGACGGGAGACGAGGTCTTCGCTGGGTGGTGAGGACTCAATCCGTAGAAGAAGGCATGGGGGCGGAGGCGATGGAAGAAAAGCTCTACGTCGTGGCTGTAAAGAACAGGCGCGTACACAATGAAATCTTTACTACTACTTTATTAATTAAACACACACATCACTGCCTAGCTGTACGTGGTCTGTCACGAACACTAGAGAGAGAGCTAAGGGTGGGAAGGTCACAGTTATACTCGATGATGGGGAATTGGTTAGCAAGGGCTACGTCACTATTGTTAAAGGTGTACACACATATCATCTACATCCTTCCTCTATAAAAACAAAACAAGGAACAGTGACAAGGCGACCACATCTCATGCACTAAGGGAGAGTTAACAGCAGTAATGCAGGAACATAGAATCGCACGTAATCACTATAACGGTCTGGCGGCTTGACAAGGCGACCAAACCGGGTCGGAACATGGCCATCACATCCTCCCCCAACGGGAACGAGAGGGATCAGCTCACGGGCAGGAGGGGAGCCCTTGACAGGAGAACCCCTGGGCGGCGGAGGCAGCGGAAAGGGCGGAGAGGGGGGAGACGAGAAAGCCGGAGAACCAGGGAGCACGGCGGGAAGATGCATCGGGGAGGGCCGAGAGGGAGGAGGCCTGGGCAAGATGGGCACGGGAGGAGGCGACAAGGTCGGCACAGGGGGGGCATACGGAGCAGCCAGAGGGGACGAGGCTCGTTCACAAGCCGGAGCTGTTGACGAGACCTCCGGTAGATCGTACCATCGTGGTTGACCAGGTATGAACGAGGGGAACCAGCAGAACCGACAACAATGGCGAGGCTGGAGTCACTGGTGGCAGACCGCATGGGGACGACCTAGCCAGAAAAGAGAGGACAGAGGACACGGCAGTACTTGTCATGGGAGCACTTCTGGATACGGTGATTGCGGGCGATGCGCTTCCGGACTGTGGCAGGTTTAAGGACGGAGGGAGCAAGCGACTGTTGAGTCACAGGGATTGGAGGCCGCGTAACACGGGACATGAGGCGCTGAGCTGGGGAACCCAAGTTATGATCGCGGGAGATGTTGCGGAGGTTCAGGAGGGCAAGGTAAATATCAGAGCGAGACAAGTGACAATGTTCCAGCAATCCTTTAGCACTGCGGACCGCGCGCTCAGCCAGGCCGTTGCTCTGCAGGTACTCTGGGCTGCTGGTGTAATGACGGAATTTCCAGCGATCAGCAAAAGACTACAGCCACTGGTGAATTGACTGCCGTTGTCCGACTGCAGGCTTGCCGGGGACCCAAAAGTAGCGAAGTGGCGGCGCAGCCTCTCGATGACAGCAGATGAAGATAGAGAGTGAAGCTGGTCAACCTCAAACCTGCTGGAGTAAGAGTCGACAAGCACCAGAAAATGCTTGCCGCGCCACTCGAAAATGTCAGTCGCCAGCGCAGACCAGGGAAGGTCGGGAGCAGGCTGCTGCAAGAGGGGCTGCCGTGGCCGTTGCGGGGCGAGGCTGTTGCAAGTAGTGCACAAGGAGACCCTATCCCGGAAATAACGAGCCATATCAGGCCAGTAGAACTGGCTCTCAGCGATGGAAAGAGTGGCTTCGGCCCTGGGATGGCCACGATGAGCAGTTTCAAAGTATTGTTGTCGAAGTGCTGCGGGCGCCACCACCTTGTGCCCCTTCACACTCACACCGTCACGCAGCACCAGCTTGTCACGAACCAGGAAATAAGGCACCGCTGCAGCCGGCAGGGAGGGACGGCGGTCTGGCCAGCCCTGCTTGATAACCGCGGCCAGCTGTTGAAGCGAAGCGTCAGCCACTGTGTGCTGGACCAGATACTTCATCTGATTAGAGGGCACGAAATTAACGTTAAGAACTATCAAATCGGACGCCTTGTAGGGGTGACGAGTGGTGGATGCGAGAGGCGCCCGAGGCAGCGTGTCGGCAACAAACATCTCCTTGCCTTTGCGATAAAGCACAGTAAAAGTAAACCGTTGTAGCTGAAGCATGAGCTGAAGCCGAGAAGAGGCCACGTGTATCGGCTTGTTGAGGATGGTAACCAGAGATTGGTGGTCCGTCTCAATAGAAAAATAGGTGCCCAGAGTATAGTCCTTGAATTTTGAGCAGGCAAAGACTACAGCCAGCAATTCTTTTTTGATTAGGGCGTAACGCTGTTCGGCGGGAGTCAGCGTACGGGATGCGTAGGACAAGGGCAGTTGTACTCCGTCGTCGACCTGCAAGCAGGCGGCCCCGAGGCCAAAGTTGGACGAGTCGCATGTGAGGACGATGGGGCGCTGGAGGTCGAAATACTTCAAGGTTGGGGTGCTGTCCAACCTGGATTTGAGAATGTCAAAAGCCTTCTGGTGTTGCGGGAACCAGGCCCAGGCAGTGTTTTTTTTTACCAGGTCTCTCAGAGGAGCGCTCAGCTCGCTTAGGTCAGGGATGAATTTCCCCAGGTAGCTGACCATGCCCAGGAAACGTTGGAGGCCCGGCACGTCAGCAGGCGCAGGCATCTTGGATATAGCGGCCGTCTTCGGCGGGTCAGGCTTCAGCCCCGATTCTGTGAAGACGTGTCCCACGTAGGTGACCTCAGGGACACGAACCCGGCATTTTTTTTGGTTGAGCTTCAGGTTGTCCTCCCGAGCTCGTTCCAGGACCTGGCGGAGGTTACAGTGGTGCTCCGCACCATCCTTCCCGTAGACTAGGATGTCGTCGACAATGATGGCACACGTGAGCCCGGCAAACAGTTGTTCCATTGTCGTTTGGAGCACCTCACTGGCAGAGTTGATCTCGAACGGCATGCGGAGAAAACGAAACCTGCCAAAGGGTGTGCTGAACGTTGTCAGGTATGAAGACCGTTCGTCAAGTGGTATCTGCCAGAACGAGCTCTTTGCGTCGAGAACTGAAAGCACAGTGGCTGGACCGACTTTTGCAGGAACATCTTCAACGGTTCGCATGAGGTAATGCGGGCGCTTGATGGCCAAGTTCAGACCCTTTGGGTTGATACAGATACGTAGTTCACTCTTACCCTTCTTTGCAGCAACGACCATAATAGAGACCGACCGGGTGGGCTCACTCACCTCCTTCAGGATGTCCATGGTCACCATTTCACGAAGTGTAGACTCTACTTTGTCTTTCATCTCGAAGGACACCCGGTGCGGTGGGCGGATGACGGGTTCGATATCCGGATTGAGGGCGATTTTGTAGCTGCAGGGAAGCTTTCCCAGCTTGGCAGCGAAACGGTCCGGGTATTCGGCCAGCGGGTCCAGGGGTGACTGCACCAAGCGAATGTCACGGTGGAAGTTCACCAACCCGAGGTCTTGGCAGGCCCGAATGCCTAGCAGGGGGTCACATTTGCTGTCCAGCAGAAAGAAATAGAGGGGCCGAGAGGCCTTCAATAACATGCAGTGGAGAGTGGCCTTCCCCACGGGAGCAAGCACGCCTCCCCCATAGGCACGCAGAACAGAACGTTCAGTGGTAACGAGCTCATTATTCCTTATTTCTTGAACAAGCTTGTGGACATAACGTTTGCAGCAGCCCCCGTGTCGACTTTAGCAGAGAAGGTGGTGCCATTCACAGTGACTTACACGGTTGGGTCCGTTATCAATGCAGGTGCATTTCGCAGCGAAAACACTCAGCTCGCTCTGGGAAGAGCTCGAATCAGACAGTGGGATTTCTTCTTGCTGGTGATGGGAACCAGACGCTGTATCAGCACGTGTCAGGTAGTGGGACTAAAGAAACAAAAACGATAAACTGGAGACGCAGGATAAGAAACTTCTGACACCATGTAAATAACACGCGTGTACAGAAATAAATCTTTACTGCTACTTTATTAATTAAACACACACGTCACTGCCCTAGCTGGTCTGGTCGCATTGTACGTGGTATGTCACGAACACTAGAGAGAATGCTAAGGGTGGGAAGGTCACAGTTATACTCGATGATGGGGGACTGGTTAGCAAGGGCTACGTCACTACTGTTAAATGTGTACACACATATAATCTACAGTGGCTGACCCGGAACTCGTTGAGATGTGAGCTGAATGGAACGAAGGTGAGGAATCTGTTGAGGACAGACAGTGCCGGTGAGGGGAATGTCAGAGCGGATGATGAAGCCACGATAAATGTGGGGCTTGGGGTCAGAGGAGGGCCGTGGAGTGGTCAAAGGCCGAACAGACATCTGGTGGGGGGGGGGGGCGATGGGTGTTCGGAGAGGAAGGGGTAGTGAGGACTATTGTATGGGTGGGATGTCTTCCTTCAGTTTAAACAGCATTTGCAGTTCCTTCTTGCACATTTCTTGTACATCTATTTCTTGTATCTACAAATAATCCTTACGATCACTTCAATATCTTGACTTTTTTGTCATGATGACTAAACAATAGGCATATTTCAGAATTTCCTACTTCGTCGTCCTTAATAGTCAAAATGTTAACCAATTATTTATATTACGCCAGGGACAGAGAAGAGAAATTCATAAATTTACTTCGGTCCAAACTTCTTAGATATGAATATAAATTGTAACACACATTATCGTAGCATTATGTCCCTTGCCGCCACATAGTTGCAGTTTTTCGTGTAATGATCGATACGTTAATCGATATATAAATCCATCTTCATGCACAGGCCGTATGTTTTGGTATATAAACATCCGGATGCTGAATGAAGTGTGTGTTACCAAGCTATATATTCCAGGTTTTAAAGATAACTATGTGCACTGTTTAGACTAGACGATGAAGCTTACCATTGTGGGTAGCAAATAATATGGGAAAAGATCTGCAATATTTGGTTGAATGCAAATATCTGATTTTATTTTCATTATTTGATATAAACCCCCCTCACTAAGTTGTTTGTGTATATTATTCCAATAATGTTTTAAAGTAAACGAGTACTTCGTACATATAGGTACAGCGAATGACATTTACGGTTCCTCTCAATTATAATGTGGACAGACAACGGCAGACGCACTGTGCCCCAATACCTTATATTTCCTCTGAAGTTGCAACTATTAACAAACACGTAAGATTTCCATATATGCGCACCTGCAGTCTGCATCAACTGTGAGTAGGTTCCATGTTTTTTATTCGGCGTGACTTTTGACATTATTCAGTAAATACAATTCCTTCTCTCATATCATTACAGAGGAAGAAAATAGAAAGCTTCAATTACGTATGCAACTTAAACACAATTTCAATCTGTTTTTTTCAAGGGAAATAGTAATAATCATCAATTGAGCCTCAATTTTGGAACACCTCTACTGTTTCTAATGACATTTAATGGGAAAATATGGCTGTGATTACTCGTGACGCCGTGCTGCTGATTCCCCATTTAACCCTGATAAAATGTACTATTGCCTCTTGCGGTTCTCGCTTTTCATTTGATTGTTTCAATTACATTTACCCCAGTTCACTTGAAACAATCATCGCAGATTTTCTCCGCTGCTGCAGAAAGGAAAAATAAATTTACGGTATAAGCTTATCTTCCTGACTTTTTTCAAAATCAGCCTTGACATTTCCCTAATTCATGCATTTCTCGTTCCAGGCCATTGACCATCGCATTGCTATTTACTTAATGTGTATATCATTTCCGATTTAAACAAACGTTGCAATGTATTGTTACATAATTATTTGTCAGTAAGCCAGTAATAGTTTTTTCAAAAAAAGCAGCACCTTAGCAATCTATAAGCTGCATCTCGGATCCTACATATCCATAGCCAAAGTTCTTCAGTGTATTTCTAATGCAGCTGCTGGATCGACTATCCATATATTTGCTTTGCCACATGAGTATTGAAGGCTATTTCCTAATTGCCGTAAACATGTTACTTGCAGCAATAGGTTCTTGAACAGTGTAGAGTAGATAGCAAAATGAGAATTTGGATTATATTCTTATCACGAGGCCTCCAACGAACGAGATGTTCAAGCAACTTAAATAAAAAGGAACAGAAGGTTCTAGGCATCATAATAACTGAGTACGACTGGGGAGAATGTTTTAATGAATGCTTACGTATGGACACCAAACTCTATCCCAGACAAAACAATTATATGTAGTCTTCTCAAAATACACAGATAATGTGTACGACCGCGCTGAAACCTTGAGAGGTCAAAGACCTTTTCTAGTAGCTGATGTCAGGCAAGTCTTGGCATTTTAGATTCCGCGCACAACATGTACGTATTGGAGTGACTATTGATGGGAGTTGAGTCAACAAATTGCACGGAATGCAAACTTGAAAACGGCGATGTTTAAATAATAGTCACTGATACAAAGATTGAGAATCAATAAATTGAGCCAAAAATGAGGTGCTTAGTTTCTATAACTGGAATGTCAGTGCAATGTGAGCGCGATATTCCCTATAATCTTGTATATAAAACCACCATGGATGGTGAGCAGCACACTGATTTACACATATAACATGTAACAACCCTTTTGTATAACTCATAACATTTTAATTCGTGCCAGAGGAAGTATATTTTTCAAATATACATTTTCGGAGTGTCCTCAAGATAACCAAGCGAAAGCGAATTTCGTTGCGAGTGCTGCCCGCTTCCCAAAGGAAAAAAAAAGAGCTTTCCGTTCCAAATCCTCTATTTATTACCAATGCTAAATGATTGAGAAATTTAGGCAAATGTATTCTGAAATTAAAAAGGACAAACATATTCTTCATTGCGCTAAATTGTCTGCAATGCAGATAGGTTTTGTATATCCGCATGTTTCAATAGAAATTAGACAATATAAAATAGCAAATAGGTGAAGGGGTAGGCCATGCAGCCCTTCGAGCCAGCACTGCCATTCACTGTGATTAAGGCTGATCATCCACAATCAGTACCCTGTTTCTGCCTTCTCCCCATGCCCCTTGACTCACCTAACTTCAAGTGTTCTATCTAACTCTCCCTTGAAAGCATCCCGAAAATCGTCCTCCACTACCTTCTGAGGCCAAAAATGTCACAGATTCACAACTCTCTGAGTGAAAAAGCATTACCTCATCTCCGTTCTCAATGGCCTTCCCTGTATTCTCAAACTATGGCCCCTGGTTCTGGACTCCACCAACATCGGGAACATGTTTCCTGCCTCTAGCGTGTCTAACCCTTAATAATCTTAAATGTTTCAATAAGATCCGCTCTCATACTACTACATTACAATGTAAACAAACCTAGCCGTTCCAGTCTTTCAACATATGCAGGTCCACCATCCCAGGAATTATGCTCGTGATCCGACCGTGCACGCCCTCAATAGCAAAAATGTTCTTACCCAAATTTGGAGACAAAAACTGCACACATTACACCAGGAGCGGCCTCAACAGGGCTCCATGCATATAATATATCACTAAAGATGATGAAAGGAAAGATTCGATTATTTGGGCGACTGGGAACGCACATATGTTCATTCCTATTCTTACTCGATATCTATACTAGCTCACCGACTGTTGTACGAAACAGGGCGCGCGATAACATGTGAAATTAATGCAATCCGCTGGTATTATTTCGGTACGTGTTACGATCATATACCTCGGGGCAGCGTTGACATGTATATTTTCTTTCTATTTGGTTTGTTCATAGAAATTGAATCGCTGCAAAGGGAAGTAAACAATGCCGGTACAAATTACGTTCTATTTTTCTTTATAACTAATAAATTAACGTCCTTACAAAGGAGGACCCGGCGCGTGAGTCTGCCGTGAGGGAGGGGGAAGAGCATAGGTGACCCGGCATGGGGGAACCGCCGTGAGGTGGTGTAGATCAATGGACGATGGAGGATCTAGTGTGGGGGGGGTCTGCCGTGAGGGAAGGGGAAGAACAATGGGGACACGTCGTGAAGGGACCGCCGTGGGGAAGCGGGAGAACAATGGGGAATGGAGTACTCGGCATGGGGAGACCACCGTGATGGAGGGGGAGAAGGAAGAACAAAGGGGAGACTAGCACAGGAGAGAGGCGGGGGATTTGTAACTTTGTAAGCGCCCTTTATGGGCGAGGATCTGTACACCTTGGGTATGCAGGAAAGGATTTCACTGTGACTTGTCACATGTCACGATAAAGTATTCAATTCAATTCAAATTAAATTCAATTCAATGTGTTCTGGGGAACAAGTATATGGCAGATGAGTTGAACAGGTACTTTGGATCTGTCTTTACTGGGGAGTACACAGACAATCTTCATGATATAGTAGTGACCAGAGGAACTGGGGTAACAGAGGAACTGAAGGAAATGCACGGTAAACAGGATATTGCGTTTGAAGACTGATGGAACTGAAGGCTGATGAATCCCCACGGCCTGATGGTCTGCATCCCATGGTACTTAAGGAAGTGCTCTAGAAATCGTGGATGCATTGTGATAATTGTTCAATGTTCTATAGACTCAGGATCAGTTCCTGTCCATTGGAGGGTAGATATTGTTATCCCACTTTTTAAATTATAGACCAGTTTGCCTGACAATGGTGGTGGGGAAGATGCTGGAGTCAATTATAAAAGGTAACATAGCCGCACATTTGGATAGCAGCAACAGGATTGGTCCGATTCAGCATGGATTTACGAAGGGGAAATCATGCTTGATTAATGTTCTGGAATTTTTCGAAGATGTAACTAGGAAAATGGACAAGGAAGAGCCAGATGTAGTGTAACTGGACTTTCAGAAAGCATTTGAAAAGGTCCCACATCGGAGATTATTTGTGCAAAATTAGGGCACATGGTATTCGGGGTAGTGCTGACATGGATAGAGAAGTGGTTGGCAGACAGAAAACAAAGAGTAGGGATTAACGGGTCCCTTTCAGAATGTCAGGCAGTGACTAGTGGGGTACCGCAAGGCTAGGTGCTGGGACCGCAGCTATTTACAATATACATCAATGACTTGGATGAAGGGATTCAAAGTAACATTAGCAAACTTGTAGATGGCACAAAGCTGGGTGGCAGAGGGAATTGTGAGGAGGATGCTATGAGAATGCAGGGTGACTTGGACAGGTTGGTGGAGTGTGCGGATGCATGGCAGATGAAGTTTAATGCGGATAAATGCGAGGTTATCCACTTTGGTAGCAAAAACAGGAAGGCAGATTACTATCTAAACGGTGTTTAGTTCGGAAAAGGGGACGTACAGCGGGATCTGGTGGTCCTTGTACATCAGCCTATGAAATTAAGCATGCATGTACAGCAGGCAGTGAAGAAAGCGAATGGCATATTGGCTTTATAACGGGGAATCGAATATAGGAGCAAAGAGGTGCTTCAGCAGTTGTACAGAACCCTAGTGAGACCACACCTGGAGTATTATGTGCAGTTTTCGTCTCCTAATTTGAGGAAGGACATTCTTGCTATTGAGGGAGTGCAACGTAGGTTTGCAAGGTTAATTCCCGGGATGGCGGGATTGTCATATGCTGAGAGAATAGAACAGCTGGGCTTGTACACTCTGGAGTTTAGATGGATACGAGGGCATCTCATTGAAACATATAGGATTGTTAAGGGGTTCGACACGCTAGAGGCAGTAAACGTGTTTCCGATGTTGGGGGCGTCCAGAACCAGGGGCCACAGCTTATGAATAAGGAGTAAGCCATTTAGAACGGAGACGAGGAAATACTTTTTCTCACAGAGAGTGTTGAGTCTGTGGAATTCTCTGCCTCAGTGCGCTGTGGAGGCAGCTTCTCTGGATGCTTTCAAGAGAGAGCTAGATAAGGCTCTTAAAAATAGCGGAGTCAGGGGATATGGGGAGTAGGCAGAAACGGGGTACTGATTGGGGATGATCAGCCATGATCACATTGAATGGTGGTGCTGGCTCGATGGGCCAAATGACCTTCTCCTGCAGCTATTGTCCATTCTCTACTGTCTATTCTCTATTGTCTATTGTCAATTCAATCAATTCAAATCAATTCAACGTCATTTTGTGGAGTGGAACAGTAGATAAGTAGCGTAATATATCTGATCTCGAGAAAATAAAATAAAAATGAAACCGAGAAAAGAAACTGAGTTTGCATAATTGTTTTGCTTTCTTTGAGAGTTATGTGAGTCACAAGATACCAATTGACCTCGGACGTGATATCATCGAGTCACACAGAGTGAGGCCGCACTTGGTCATGCCGACCAAATTGATTTTATCTGGTCCTACCTGCCGACGTTTGCTCCATAACTTTCTAAAATCTCCTACCTATATAGCTGTGCAAATGTGTTTTTCATATAATTGTTTTATCCGTATCATCTAGATACTTTTACCGTTCGTTCCATAGACCCACACTCACCAGTGTGGACCATAAACCCCTCGGGTTTCTATTATATATTTGCCCTCTCACCCAAAATCTACTAGTTGTTCTTAAGCGCACTCTCGGCAAAATTCCAGTCGTTCACCCTGTCTATTCCCCTCGTGATTTTAAGTATTGCTGTATGATCATCCATTAACCTGCTGCGCCCCAAGGAACAATGTCCTGGCCTACCCATGGTTTTCCTGCACCTTAGTTTCTCAAGTCGCGTCAAAGTCGATTTGAATCTTTTCTGCACCCTTTTCAGGTTAACGTCAACCTTCCTATAGCAGGATTGCTAAAACTGGACACAATATTACAAATGCGAATTGGACAACGATATCTACAAATGTAATGTCAGATCCCGATATCTGCACTCAATGTCACGTCTGATGGAAACAAATGATGCAAATAACTTCCTAACCACCTGTCTACATGTGATACCGCATTAGATGAACTATGTATCAGTACGCCCACATCACTCTGCTCCACAACATTCCCGATGGCCCTGACATTTACTATGAGGTCATGTTGATGCACGCAATTTGTACTTAAAGAAAATATTTTATAGATCAACTTTAGTTTTCCAGTATCAGTGGAGAGGCAATCCTAGTAAATATTTAGGTACAACGATGTTCAGTATGACTAGGAACATGTTAAAAGTGAATCACGAATTACGTTATAGAAGATGGGAGCGATCAAAAGGAGTGTGCATGCTCAAATTGATCCCAGGTGAGAAGAATGCCTGAGATATTTAATGATGATTCGAGCACTTAATTGGTGCTAGCAAATAATTGAGGCGAAAGTAGATTAATAAACATGGCCAATATCGAGGAATTCGCAAAAGACAAATAGCTCGCAGTACTGAATGTGAAATGCAAAGAAAAATAGCTTCACATCATACAATGGTGATGCAGCACACGAATGTGTTCAAGGGCCCATGGCAAATGGGCTAATCGTGTTTTTATGAATCTCACTTGCCTATCTCATCCGCTGCTTTCACTTGACCTGGAATACATTCCACGCATTTACTAGATGCAGACAAAAAAAAGAAAATCGCGTCACGTGGCTTTTGGACTTCAGCACTCCCAATACATTAATGCCCGATTTGACATTTCTACCTGGAAAAATCTCTGAATATCTGCACTACCCATGCCATTAATGTGTATATATATATATATATATATATATATATATATATATATATATATATATATATATATATATATATATATATATATATATATACATATATATATATATATATATATATATATATATATACATATATATATATATATATATATATATCAATTTCAGTCTGTCGATATATTTTGGCAATCCAGAGAAGACATTCCAATTCCGTCCAACTCTTCGTATCGATACTATTCAGACAATGTCCTGGAAAAGTGTGAATGCACGTAGTATTTTACCAAGAGAAGGCAAACGTTGCTTTAGTGGACATGCGTTTAAGGTGAGAGTTGTGAGGGAAAAAAGTGATTAAACCCCACTATTGTAAGGGTTCAGGAGAGGATTCTAACTTGTAAAGAGGATTCTAGCCGATAGAGGCCAGGGAGAGGATTCTGACACAGTAGTGAATGAAGTTACCAGAACTGTCCTTGAGTAAGGATTGATGGCATTGTATAGCTGTAGAGACTATTGATGGATGCGACCCTTGTCAGTAGAGACTAGCTTTTAATTCAGATACAAGAACACGGAGACGGGTCAGTTGGAGGTGAGCAAACTAGGCCTGGCCAATTGCAACTGGGCATGCTTAATGAAATAAATGAATATTACTAACACGCCCCTGGTTGAGAAACTGCTCATTACTCTGAACATGTATGAACATAGAAACATAGAAACATAGAAAATAGGTGCAGGAGTAGGCCATTCGGCCCTTCGAGCCTGCACCGCCATTCAATGTGATCATGGCTGATCATCCAACTCAGTATCCCGTACCTGCCTTCTCTCCATACCCCCTGATCCCTTTAGCCACAAGTGCCACATCTAACGCCCTCTTAAATATAGCCAATGAACTGGCCTCAACTACCTTCTGTGGCAGAGAATTCCAGAGACTCACTACTCTCTGTGTAAAGAATGTTTTCCTCATTTCGGTCCTAAAGGAATTCCCCCTTATCCTTAGACTGTGACCGATTGTTCTGGACTCCCCCAACATCGGGAACAATCTTCCAGCATCTAGCTTGTCCAACCCCTTAAGAATTTTGTAAGTTTCTATAAGATCCCCCCTCAATCTTCTAAATTCCAGCGAGTACAAGCCGAGTCTATCAAATCTTTCCCCATATGAAAGTCCTGACATCCCAGGAATCAGTCTGGTGAATCTTCTCTGTACCCCCTCTATGGCAAGGATGTCTTTCCTCAGATTTGGAGACCAAAACTGTACGCAATACTCCAGGTGTGGCCTCACCAAAACCCTGTACAACTGCAGTAGAACCTCCCTGCTCCTACACTCAAATCCTTTCGCTATGAATGCTAACATACCATTTGCTTTCTTCACTGCCTGCTGCACCTGCATGCCTACTTTCAATGACTGGTGTACCATGACACCCAGGTCTCGTTGCATCTCCCCCTTTCCTAATCTGCCACCATTCAGATAATAGTCTACCCTCATGTTTTTGCCACCAAAGTGGATAACCTCACATTTATCCACATTATACTGCATCTGCCATGCATCTGCCCATTCACTCAGCCTATCCAAATCACCCTGCAGCCTCCAAGCATCCTCCTCACACATAACTATACCCCCTAGCTTGGTATCATCTGCGAATTTGGAGATGTTGCATTGAATTCCCTCATCCAAATCATTAATATATATTGTAAATAGCTGGGGTCCCAGCACTGAGCTTTGCGGCACCCCGCTAGTCACTGCCTGCCATTCTGAAAAGGACCCGTTTACTCCTACCCTTTGCCTCCTGTCTGCTAGCCAGTTCTCTATCCACATCAATACAGAACCCCCAAATCCGTGTGCTTTAAATTTGTATGCTAATCTCTTATGCGGGACCTTGTCGAAAGCCTTCTGAAAGTCTAGATATAACACATCCACTGGTTCTCCCTTATCCACTCTACTAGTTACATCCTCGAAAAATTCTATCAGATTTGTCAGACATGATTTACCTTTCGTAAATCCATGCTGACTTTGTCCAATGATTTCACCACTTTCCAAATGTGCTGCTATCCCATCTTTAATAACTGACTCTAGCAGTTTCCCCACTACCGATGTTAGACTAACTGGTCTGTAATTCCCCACTTTCTCTCTCCCTCCTTTTTTAAAAAGTGGGGTTACATTAGCTACCCTCCAATCCTCAGGAACTACTCCAGAATCTAAGGAATTTTGAAAAATTATCACTAATGCATCCACTATTTATGTGGCTACCTCCTTGAGTACTCTGGGATGCAGACTATCTGGCCCTGGGGACTTATCGGCCTTCAATCCGTTCAATTTACCCAACACCATCTCCCGGCTAACCTGGATTTCACTCAGTTCCTCCATCTTATTTGACCCCCGTTCCACTGCTATTTCCGGCAGATTATTTATGTCCTCCTTAGTGAAGACAGAACCAAAGTAGTTATTCAATTGGTCTGCCATGTCCTTGTTCCCCATGATCAATTCACCTGTTTCTGACTGCAAGGGACCAACATTTGTTTTAACTAGTCTCTTTCTCTTCACATATCTATAAAAACTTTTGCAGTCAGTTTTTATGTTCCCTGCCAGTTTACTTTCATAATCTATTTTCCCTTTCCTAACTAAGCCCGTTGTCCTCCTCTGCTGCATTCTGAATTTCTCCCAGTCCTCCGGTAGGCTGCTTTTTCTGGCAAATTTGTATGCCTCATCTTTTGTTTTTATACTATCCCTGATTTCCCTTGTTATCCATGGATGCACCACCTTCCCCGATTTATTCTTTTGACAAACTGGTATGAACAACTTTTGTACTTCATCCATGCAGTCTTTAAATACCTTCCATTGCACATCCACTGTCAACCCGTTAAGAATCACCTGCCAATCTATCTTGGCCAATTCACATCTCATACCTTCAAAGTTACCTTTGTTCAAGTTCAGAACCCTTGTTTCTGACTTAATTTTGTCACTCTCCATCCTAATGAAGAACTCAACCATATTATGGTCACTCTTGCCCAAGGGGCCACGCACAACAAGACTGCTAACTAACCCTTCCTCATTACTCAATACCCAGTCTAGAATCGCCTGCTCTCTCGTTGGTTCCTCTACATGTTGGTTGAGAAAACTATCCCGCATACATTCCAGGAAATCCTCTTCCTCAGCACCCCTGCCAATTTGATTCACCCAATCTACATGCAGATTGAAGTCACCCATTATAACCGTGTTACCCTTGTTGCACGCATTTCTAATTTCCTGTTTGATGCCATCCCCAACTCCAATGCTACTGTTAGGTGGCCTGTACACAGCTCCCACTAGCGTTTTCTGCCCCTTAGAGATTCGCAGCTCTACCCATATCGATTCCACATCCTCCACGCTAATGTCCTTCCTTCTATTGCATTAATCTCCTCTTTCACCAGCAACGCTAACCCACCTCCTTTTTCTTTTTGTCTATCCCTCCTGAATATTGAATATCCCTGGATGTTCAGCTCCCAGCCTTGGTCATCCTGGAGCCATGTCTCCGTGATCCCAACTATAGCATAGTCATTAATCGCTATCTGCACCTTCAACTCATCCACCTTATTACGAATGCTCCTCGCATTGAGACACAAAGCCTTCAGGCTTGTTTTTACAAAACTCTTACTCCTTTTACAATTATGTTGACAAGTGGCCCCTTTCACATCGATCCCTATTACACTTGGCCATACTCTCCTATCCCTTTGTGAGCTTTCCTTCCCGTTAATTCTGGGGTCATTAACCATCCCTTTACTCTCTTTCCCTTTAACTCCGTTCTCGATTATCCCATTTGACACCCCACCCCCCTTATTCAGTTTAAAACCATCCGTGTAGCAGTGGCAAACCTGCCGGCCAGAATGCTGGTCCCCCACCTGTTAAGATGCAATCCGTCCCTTTTGTACAGTTCCCCCTTACACCAAAACAGATCCCAGTGATCTAAGAATCTAAATCCCTGCCCCCTGCACCAGTTCCTCAGCCACACACTCAGGTCCCGTATCTCCCTGTTCATGCTCTCGCCAGCACGAGCAACTGGAAGCAAACCGGAGATAACAACCCTGGAAGTCCTGCTTTTCAGCACTTTTCCAAGCTCTCTGAATTCCCGCTGCAAAATATTCATCGCCTTCTTTCCAACATCATTTGTGCCAACATGCACGACCACTTCCGGCTGTTCACCTTCGCCCCTGAGGATCGTCTGCACTCTGTCCGTAACATCCTGGATCCTGGCACCAGGAAGGCAGCACACCATCCTGGAATCCCGTCCCGTTTTAGCCGCAAAAACCCCTGTCCGTACCTCTCACAATGGAGTCTCCAACTACAATGGCGTTGCCCGACTTTGGCCTCTTTGGTTTTGGCTCATCAGCCCTTTTTGTTTTGCAAGCCAGTCCACCGCTCAGTGAGATACCGTCTTCTGTCCCGGCAGCTTCCACGTGGGTGAACCTGTTCACAAGAGGTACAACACCCGGGGTACTTTGCATTCCATGTTTTCCTCCCTTTCTCACCGTCACCCACCTTCTCTCTTCTAGTGCCTTGGGTGTAACAATCTCACTGAAGGACTTGTCGAGGAACGACTCCGTTTCTCGGATGAACCCAAGGTCATCCACTTGTTTCTCCAGTTCCCCAACACGGTCCTTCAGGAGCTGTACCTGAATGCACTTCTCACATTTGCGGCATCCAGAGGCACCAGCAGTGTCCTTGACCTCCCACATACTGCAAGCATCACATTGCATCAGCTTGCTTGACATCTCCTTCTTTTGCCTCGGTCTCTCCCTATCCAGTGTTCTGCGCAGCCTCCTCTCCGAAGACTCTCGAGCCAAAGACTCACACTTTACTTACAGGGCACTTCCCTCACAAGGCCGCTCCCTCACTGCCGCTCCCCAAGAGCTGCCTTGCTTATATTGACTGTTCAATTGCCTAATTTACAAACCAAATTCCTCAGTTTTGAGGAACTGCTTTTCCCCCTCTGACTCACTGAGAACTCTCCTCCCACTTGGGCTAGAGCCAATCAGTGCTTTCTCCTGCTTCTCTTTGTTGCTGTTGCTTCAAAATCCACGGGAAGACTGAGTAAAGTCTGCCTGTGCTTTGTCTCTCCTTTTCAACTGCTTTTCCCCCTCTGACTCACTGAGAACTCTCCTCCCACTTGGGCTAGAGCCAATCAGTGCTTTCTCCTGCTTCTCTTTGTTGCTGTTGCTTCAAAATCCACGGGAAGCCTGAGTAAAGTCTGCCTGTGCTTTATCTCTCCTTTTCAACTGCTTTTCCCCCTCTGACCCACTGAGAACTCTCCTCCCACTTGGGCTAGAGCCAATCAGTGCTTTCTCCTGCTTCTCTTTGTTGCTGTTGCTTCAAAATCCACGGGAAGACTGAGTAAAGTCTGCCTGTGCTTTGTCTCTCCTTTTCAACTGCTTTTCCCCCTCTGAGTCACTGAGAACTCTCCTCCTACTTGGGCTAGATCCAATCAGGCTTTCTCCTGCTTCTCTTTGTTGCTGTTGCTTCAAAATCCACGGGAAGACTGCATGATATGTACAGCATGATATGTATGATGAGGGAGTTACTGGGGGGACGTGCCTATAGACTGTGCACCTCAGTGCTCTGATTGGGAAGAGCCAGAAGGAGAGGTTAAGCCAGCAGAATTTTGTGTATAAAGGGGCTTTACTTTACTGACTTCGGTGTGTCTCAACTTGGAGAGGCACCCGATTCTGCAGACTCGCAAATAAAGCATAACTCGTTTCCACGCTTTAGTCTCTGAGTAGCGATTGTGAACACAAACTATATATCAGAAAGTGGGGGCTCGTCCGGGATCGCCACTCCGGCCGCTCGGTGGAGGCATGGAAGGAAGGGAAGGTGCACCCTGCTGATTTCAGCAGTCTCTGATCTCCTTGCTTGTCAGCAGCGGTTTGAGCGAGTGATATCCGGACAAGGGACTCGGGAAACAGGAGGGAGTGTCGGAAAAATAAACAAGGGATGGTCGAGCGATTCTTGTGCACAGGACCCGGGTAAGAAAACTGATATTAAGTATTGCCCGGGCGACCGAGGGTCTGTCGGACGGGAATAGTCCGATAAGACAATGGATAACCGGAACGGGAAAAGTAAGAGTCCGGGGCGGAAATTAAAAAGGCTCAATGGTGAAGAGCCGCACATTCCGCCTGATAGTCCGTTGGGGCGAATGTGGCAATCTTGGGGGATAAGGAAGCCCCGGTGGGTAAAGATAAGTAAACTATGATTAAGTTCTGTATTTTTGATTAACCAAAGGAACCAATAAGGGGGAGTTCAGAGTATCACTCAAACATTGCAAAAATCTAAGGAAAATTATATGTGGAAAAACAGATTTTGAACACAAATTGACAGAAACCTCAAAGATATTTCAGTAAATAGAAGAAACTCATATACAGATTGGTCAGGTACATGAGGAGTTAGTGCAAAATATTATAGAATAGCAGATGGTAGAGTAGCAATAAGAATTATATAAATGTTAATTTTGAAACTTTAATCTGTGCAGGAAATTGCATAATTTCATTGAAGTAAGAATGGAACGAATATGATTTGTGTGTAAAAACCGGTTTTGAATGAATGAGGAAGTTCATAAATGCGATAAGTTTGTTTGTTGTATGCCACGTGCTGTAAGGGTAGGTGTGTGTGTTCCTTTAAGAAATTCTAAGCAATGGGGGAGATTACGAACAGCTGTAAGGTAACGAACAACGCTTTGTATCATCGCAACTTAAAAGGTGGAAGTTGGAAACAGTAGGTGGCTTGTTTTTGCTGATGTTTCTATAGATTTATTTTCAGTAAAGTTAATTTGGAAAATTGTTACTAGTACTAAATAGTGGTGAAAATGGGTTGAAATAATTGGATATAAGTTAATTGCTGAAACATGACCAGCTTTTGAGGTTTGTTTAGATAAGCATTCTGGTTGGAGAAGGGTAATGATTGTTTGCTGAGATTTTCAGAAACAGTTGTGAGGAAGTGGCCCAAGGAAGGCACTTTCAAGATATATGTGTGACAAGATGGAAGTGCTAATTATGAATTATATGTCACAGATAAGGTGGAAAGGTGAGAAAGGGGAGAGCAAAGGAATTAGATGTGCTTAGGCAGTTTAGAGATAAAGGAGGGAGAGGCAGCGAGGACATGTGAAAGTAATAAATCAGGAGGAGTCAGTGGAAGATTTTAAAAGAAAGGTGAATACATTTGCAAAGTAGGATAAACTAACTGAGAAGTAAGACATACTGTACTCCAATTCTGGAGTATGGTGTAAAATTTTGGTCGCCAAATTTCAGGAAAGATGTCAACAACATAGAGAGAGTACAGAGGAGATTTACTGGAATGTTGCCTGGGTTAAAGCAACTAAGTTACAGAGAAAGGTTGAACAAGTTTGGTCTTTATCCTTCGGAGCGCAGAAGGTTAAGGGGGACATGATAGAGGTATTTAAAATTATGAGAGGGATAGAGTTGACGTGGATAAGCTTTTCCCATTGAGAGTAGGGAAGATTCAATCAAAAGGACATGATTTGAGAATTAAGGGACAGTAGTTTAGGGGTAACATGAGGAGGAACTTCTTTACCCAGAGAGTGGTAGCTGTGTGGAATGAGCTTCCACTGGAAGTGGTGGAGGTCGGATCGATTTTACCATTTAAAAGTAAAGTGGATAGGCATATGGACAGGATGGGAATGGATGGGTATGGTCTGAGTGCAGGTAGATGGGACTAGGGGAAAATAAATGGTCGGCATAGAATGGAAGGGCCGAGAGGGCCTGTTTCCATGGTATAATTGTTATATGGTTATATGGTTATATGGATATATGGGTCAAACAGTTTTTGTGGAGGCAAAAGATGTATGTGTGCAAATTGAAGTTAGAATGAAAAATAGGGCATATCAGGAAGGATTAAAGTGGGAAGCAGAGGGATAAATTGATGATACTGTTTTAAAACGATAAGAGCAGGCCAGACACAGATTATCCTTTGGGGCACTCATAAACTGAGAGGGCTAAAAAATACCTTACACAATATTCTTAATGGGGCAGTAAATGGATAATGGCTTTGGAGGAGGAGAACGTGGGACGATTATTGGCTATGGGAGATTTGAAGGGACTGTTGGTGAAAGTGATAGGAACCACTAAACTGACAGAACTCCTGATGATGGCTGGTATAAAAATGCTGTGAACGATGCAATCAACAATGGCACGCTGTCTGTCACACTCAGGCAGAGGGTATGGAGGCCCTCAGACAATAATCCAGCAGCCTATCTGGAGAACAAGCTGAAAAGGTGGAGACTGGAAACTGAACATGATTCTGTGATCATTTGGTCAATGAGGTTGAAAAATATCGCAAAGATAGGAAAAAGCCTTGCAGACCAGCAGGAAGAGATGCAGAGAAAAATGATGCAAATGTAACTTGAAGAGTTCAAAAAGAAAGAGCGTGAAAAAGGAAAGACAATATTGTCAGTAACAACAGACCTGGTTGAAAAGTCTGAAATAAGTGATGCACCGACACACAGTGAGTCCTATGACAGAGCCAAACAGGGACCAGAGAATTCCATGCTAATAATAAATGTATTTGGAAGAGTGTTTCCTCAAATGCCCTATCACGATTGAAATAAATCTGGATATAAGCCCAGACAGGACTGGGGTCCCCAAGGGAAGGAGAGATCTCAGGGAAGAGGTCAAGAAAGGCTAGTAAGGAAACAGGTGATGGATAAGATGTGTTGGGGATGTGGACAGGTATGGTAATCAGGAAATAATAATGATAATAATTAAGATAATGGTGAACATAAAGAAGAGGTATTAAATACACCAAGGCTAGGATGCGGTAGGGTTTTAAATACTAGCCCCATGTATTTAATCAGATGTTATAGGCAGATTTGGAAGGTGTTGATGTCGTATGTGGATGATTTGTTGGTTTGTTCTACAAGTAAGAAGCAATGTGAGAGGGACATTGTAATTATCTTGGAAAATATGGCAGGAGGTCATAAAGTATCAAATAAGAAATTGTTGTTTAGTCAGCAGCAGGTAGAATATTTTGGACGAGTAATATATAAAGAAGTAAGAGCTATAGCGCAGGATCAAATTGAAGTGATAATTGAGGTTCCCAAACCTCAGGCAGTAGGACAGATGATGATGATATTGGGAATGGCAGAATATAGTTCAGACTAGATTGGAAAGTATGTTGAAATTCTGATGCCATTAAGGAAAATAATGAAGGAAGACGGACACACAAGTCTGAGAAATGTTTTACAGTCAGAGCCTTGGAATGAAGGGAACAAAAAGGTTTTGCTTGTGGATGTTTCTTGTTAATGGGATCATAATAGCAAATATGCAGGGTTTGAAGTGATGCATCAGGATGAATTAGACTTTAAGGTAATCGAATTGGAAGCTTGCCTGCAATCCTGCTTTGCTCAGTTGGTAGAAATTAAGGTTTTGGGAGCTACATATGTACATGGTGTCTGGCACATATTTGGAGCAGTAGGGAAACAGAAAGGCTTTGAGAAAAGCAACGGAGACTCCATACAAAGTTACCAGTATCTCCCTATGAAATGTCGTTTTGGTTACCTTATTTGGGATCGATAGAAAGAATACCCACCACAGAGGGCAGTGATGTATTCTTAAGGAACTATTTACTGGCAGTATCTCGTTCTCTTAAAGAATTAAAAGCTAAGGGATTATTGGCTCAAAGCCCACCACTCGACTCTCCAGTACATGCTGTAAAGGCCAGCTACTGGGTACTGGTCAAGAATGGGAAGGAGGCGAAACTCCAGCCCCGGTGGACCGGCCAATACCTAGTATTACTGACAACCGAGACAGCAGTACGAACGAAAGAAAAAGGGTGGACCCGAATTAGAGGGCCCGTTGACCCACTCGCCCCTGATAAAGAGGAACAGTGGATGGTGAAGCCAGGGTATAAGCCCCTAACATTAACTTTTAGGAACAATAAATGTATAACTAGCAGTATGAAAGGAGCAGTCGTGGTATCGTTTGCTCTGCATGTAGTCATGGTAAAAAGTATTAATAACTGTGATAAATGTTATCATCCTATCAGATACGAAGGGCGGACAACCAGATAATTTACCTATCATTCCCATGTGAACGATGCTTGCTACAACCTGAGGACTAGAACTATTTGTGAGGACGGGGGAAAGAAGTATTATATGGTAGAGAATAGGGGATATGTAGGAGGTTTGGGTACGTTACCTGCCCAAAGGGGGAGAGATGGGTTTGTATGACTAGGTGAGGACAGTTAGATCTCCCTCTCCTTGTGTAATGTTAAGATGAACATTACACAAAGTGAAGGAGGAAGTAATAAAAAGGTTAACTAAAGTAGCAGTCACCAAGCCTCCCCCTCCCCACCTACTCAGCCTCAATTGCACCAGACAATGTATGAACAAACAAAGAAGCAGATTGAGATCCCTGAAGGAAGGGAAACGTGTTTGTGGACTTGGCCCTCCGGATAGCTGGAACCCTGAATGTGACTAACTGTTGGGTCTGTGGCGGACCACTGATGAGCTCAAGTTGGCCGTGGAGAGGATCCATTGTTGAAGTATGGGACCTGATGGAGTGGCAAGACAGATATCCCCAGGCATAGGGCCTGACAGACGCTCCGGTTGGGGCTGAGTGTATCGCTAGGCCCTGGGCAAAGGATGCGGTCCTAGTAGGCAGCAGCCCCTGCCAGCGCATCGTAACCCAGTGGCCAAATCAGACCCGAGTGTGGTGGCCAGAGCAGCCTAAATGGTATCTAACTAAGAAAGAAGGGAGAAACGGCACTATCTGGATGAAGACTGATGGAATGGAATCGACTGGACTATGCACCGGGATCAACCTTTATCAAGGAATTCCGGTGTTGCGAGATATATGGAACAAGGTTACCTCTAGTGGACCAGCCCCTGAAGGATTGTTATGGATATGGGGACAAAAGGCATACTCGGTGTTGCCAACAAATTGGAGCGGGACTTGCTTCATTGGACTGGTACAACCGGGATTTTTCCTGTTAAACACCGAAGAAGGGCGGTCGCTAGGAACACCTATATTTGACGACCTATATCGGAAGAAGAGGAAAATAGACATTGGAGAATGGGAAGATGATGAATGGCCACCCGCAAGAATCATCTCATGCTATGGACCAGCCACTTGGGCACAGGATGGATCCTGGGGCTACCGAACCCCGGTATACATGATGAACCGGATCATAAGACTCCAGGCAGTACTGGAAGTAATTACCAACCAAACTGCGGTGGCACTGGAGATGCTGGCAAAGCAGCAGACACAGATGAGAGCAGCAATATACCAGAACCAGTTGGCCCTAGATTACCTCCTGGCAGAAGAAGGAGGGGTATGCGGGAAATTCAATCTCTCTAATTGCTGTCTAAACATCGATGACAATGGACAAGCAGTGATGGACATATCAGAAGGAATTCGTAAGTTGGCACATGTTCCCATACAAAAGTGGAATTCGATTATGGGAACCCGAAGGAGGACCCGAACAGCGGGACTCGTGTTTCTATGTGCATTGGGTGGGCTGATCTTTATCCCCTGTTGTATCCCTTGTTTTAGGGAACGTATTACAAGGAGTATAAGTCAGATGCAGGCTGTAGTAGTGCCAATGGGAGAGAAAGGGGCAATACAGAAAATAATGATAATGCGACCAGGGAAGATCCAGGATCCACAGGAAGAGGAGATTAGGAGAATGTTACTTCAATTGGAACCAAGGGAGCTTAAAATTGGGGTTTAATCAATAAAAGCGTAGCAAAAGAAAAAGGGAGGATTGTGAAGGATAAAGTGAATAAACCCCACTATTGTAAGGGTTCAGGAGAGGATTCTAACATGTAAAGAGGATTCTCGCCGATAGAGGCCAGGGGGAGGATTCTAACACAGCTGTGAATTAAGTTACCAGACAGAGGCCCGGGACCGTTGGAGCGAGTGCAGGAGGGTCAGGGGCGGTGAGTAGATAAATCCAGCGCGGGGCTTGTTTTTACAGAGGCCCGCGACCCTTGGAGCGAGTGGAGGAGGGTCAGGGGCGGTGAGTAGTTAAATCCAGCGCGGGGCTTGCTTTTACAGAGGCCCGGGACCGTTGGAGCGAGTGGAGGAGGGTCAGGGGCGGTGAGTAGTTAAATCCAGCGCGGGGCTTGTTTTTACAGAGGCCCGGGACCGTTGGAGCGATTGGAGGAGGGTCAGGGGCGGTGAGTAGATAAATCCAGCGCGGGGCTTGTTTTTACAGAGGCCCGGGACCGTTGGAGCGAGTGGAGGAGGGTCAGGGGCTTACCTAAATCCGGAACATTCCATACTGAATAGGGAGGTTTCTGGTGGAAACCGCTGATTGGTGGAAGCAGACTAGAGGAGCAGCTGATTGGGTGGAACCTCCGGTTAGTATTTCTGCTTTCTGGTAAAGGTACATTGTTTTAGTAAAGGTACAGTGGGTTAGTAAAGGTACAGTGTTTTAGTGAAGGTACAGTGCTTTTGGTTTGTATAATAAAGGTGTAGTTTTAAGGTCAAGAGGGAGCAGCTGTTTGAGTCAAATACTTGCTGATTTCTCACAGCAGTTTCCATTAAATTATACTGGTATCGGATCCAGGGTAAGGCGAGAGAATGTCAGCCAGAGCAGTGTTCTGTACTGCATGTCAGATGTGGGAGGTCATGGTGTCGGATGGCCCTCTTGACGTCCACATCTGCATCAGGTGCAGAGAGATGGGGCTCCTAAGGGACCGTATTAGGATCCTGGAGCAGCAGCTCGATGACCTCTGCCTGGTCAGGGAGAGTGCAGAGGTGATAGAGGAGAGTTATAGGGAGGAGGTCACTCCAAAACCACAGGAGAGATACATGTGGTCACGCTAAGGAAGGGCAAGGGGCAGAGGCATGAGCGAGTACACCTAGCAAATAAGTATTCCTGTTTGAGTACGGATGGGGTGACAGCCTACACGAAGGTAGCGACAGTCGAAGGGCCTTCAGCACAGAAAAACCGGCACTGTTGCTCCGAAAGGTTGGGAAACAAAGAGGAGGGCAAGAGTAATTGGGGACTCTATTGTTAGGGGGTCCGATATGCGATTCTGTGGACGCAGTCGGGAGACCAGGATGGTGGTCTGCCTCCCTAGTGCCAAGGTCTCGGACGTGTCTCAACGTGTCCAAGATATACTCAAATCAGAGGGAGAGGAGGCTGAGGTCGTGGTACATATAGGTACCAATGACATAGGTAAAACAAGGGAAGAGGTCCTCAAGGGAGGATTTAAGGACTTGGGAGGAGAGTTGAGTAAAAGGACCAAAAAGGTAACAATCTCAGGATTTCTGCCTGTGCCACGCGACAGTGAGAGTAGAAATGGAGCAAGGTGGAGGATAAATCCTTGGCTGAAAGACTGGTGCAGAGGGCAGGGATTCAAGTTTCTGGATCATTGGGACTTCTTTTGGGGTGGGTGGGACATGTACAGAAAGGATGGGTTGCACTTGAACCCGAGGGGACCAATATCCTGGCGGGGAAATTTGCAAAGGCCACTGGGGAGACTTTAAACGAGAATGGTTGGGGCGAGGGATGCAAATAGCAAAAGCTAGTAGACAGAATGGGAGGCAGGAAGCAGGAAAGGGAAGCACTCGGACACTAGAAAAGAAAGAAAAAAAGGAAATAAACAGAAAAAAAGAGATGGGGGGTTCTTAAATGTGCATATTTTAATGCTAGGAGCATTGTAAGAAAGGTGCATGAGCTTAGAATCTGGATAGACATCTGGAAGTATGATGTTGTGGCGATCAGTGAAACATGGTTCCAGGAGGGCTGTGATTGTAAACTAAATATTCCAGGATTTCGTTGCTTCAGGTGTGATAGAATTGGAGGGGCAAGAGGAGGAGGTGTTGCATTGCTAGTCAGGGAAGATATTACAGCAGTGCTTTGGCAGGATAGACTGGAGGGCTCATCTAGGGAGGCTATTTGGGTGGAACTGAGAAGTGGGAAAGGTGTAGCAACACTTATAGGGGTATATTATAGTGCGCGAAATGGGGAACTAGAATTGGAAGAGCAAAAACGTAAAGAGATAGCAGAGTAAGCACAAGGTAGTGATTGTGGGAGATTTCAACTCTCCACACATAAACTGGGAAACACATTCTGTAAATGGGCTGGATGGTTTGGAGTTTGTAAAATGTGTGCTGGATAGTTTTGTTGCAGCAACACATAGAGGTGCCTACTAGAGGAGGGACAGTGCTGGACCTCCTGTTAGGAAATGAGACGGGACAGAAGGCGGAGGTATGCATTGGGGAGCAGTTCGGGTCCAATGATCACAATACCACTAGTTTCAATATAATTATGGAGAAGGACAGAACTGCGCCTAGGGTTGAGATTTTTGATTGGAGAAAGGCTAACTTTAACGAGATGCGAGATGATCAAAATGAGTGAACTGGGACATTTTGTTTTATGGGAAAGATGTATAAGAGAAATGGAGCACATTTAAAAGGGAAATTTTAAGAATCTTTATGTTCCTGTTCGGTTGAAAGGAAGCTGTAAAAATTGGAAAGAGCCCTGGTTTTCAAGGGAAATTGGGCATCTTGTTCGGAAAAAGAGGGAGATCTACAATAATTATAGGTAGCATGAAGTCAATGAGCTGCTTGAGGAGTATAAGGTATTTTAAAAGAATCTTAAGAAAGAAATTAGATACACTAAAAGAAGAGTTGAGGTTGCTTTGGCAAGTAAGGTGAAAGTAAATCCAAAGAGTATCTACAGCTATATTAATAGCAAAAGGATAACACGGGATAAAATTGGTCCATTGGAGAGACCGAGTGGACAGCTATCTGCAGAGCCAATAGAGATGGGGGAAGATATTGAACAATTTATTTTCTTCGGTATTCACCAAGGAGAATGATATTAAATTATGTGAGGTAAGGGAAACTAGTAGAGTAGCTATGGATACTGTGAGTTTCAAAGTGAAAGAAGTACTGACACTTTTGACAAATATAAAAGTGGATAACTCTCCATGTCCTGACAGGATATTCCCTAGGACATTGAGGGAAGTTAATGTAGAAATAGCCGTGGCTATGACAGAAATATTTCAAATGTCATTAGAAACGGGAATAGTCCCCGAGGATTGGCGTACTGCGCATGTTGTTCCATTGTTTAAAAAGGGTTCTAAGAGTAAACCTAGCAATTATAGACCGGTTAGTTTGACTTCAGTGGTGGGCAAATTAACGGAAAAGATACTTAGAGATAATATATATAAGCATCTGGATAAACAGGGTCTAATTAGGAATAGTCAACATGGATTTATGCCTGGAAGGTCATGTTTGACTAATCTTCTTGAATTTTTTGAAGAGGTTACTAGGGAAATTGACGAGGGCAAAGCAGTGGATGTTGTCTATATGGACTTCAGTAAGGCCTTTGACAAGTTTCCTCATGGGAGGTTGGTTAAGAAGGTTCAACTGTTGGGTATAAATGCAGGAATAGCAAGATGGATTCAACAGTGGCTGAATGGGAGAAGCCAGAGGGTAATGGTGGATGGCTGTTTATCAGGTTGGAGGCAGGTGACTAGTGGGGTGCCTCAGGGATCTGTTTTGGGTCCTTTGTTGTTTATGTACATCAATGATCTGGATCAAGGGGTGGTAAATTGGATTAGTAAGTATGCAGATGTTACCAAGATAGGGGCTGTTGTGGATAATGAAGTGGATTTCCAAAGTTACAGTGTGATTTAGGCCAGTTGGAAAATGGGCTGAAAGATGGCAGATGGAGTTTAATGCTGATAAATGTGAGGTGCTACACCTTGGCAGGACAAATCAAAGTAGGACGTACATGGTAAATGGTAGGGAATTGAAGAATACAGTTGAACAGAGGGATCTGGGAATAACCGTGCATAATTACTTGAAGGTGGAATCTCATATAGATAGGGTGGTAAAGAAAGCTTTTGGTATGCTAGCCTTCATAAATCAGAGCATTGAATATAGAAGCTGGGATGTAATGTTAAAATTGTACAAGGCATTGGAGAGGCCAAATCTGGAGTATGGTGTACAATTTTGGTCGCCCAATTATAGGAAGGATGTCAACAAAATAGAGAGGGTACAGAGGAGATTTACTAGAATGTTGCCTGGGTTTCAACAGCTAAGTTACAGAGATGGGTTGAATAAGTTAGGTATTTATTCTCTGGAGCGCAGAAGGTTAAAGAGGGACTTGATAGAGGTCTTTAAAACGATGAGAGGGATAGACAGAGTTGATGTGGACAAGCTTTTCCCTTTGAGAATAGGGAAGATTCAAACAAGAGGACATGACTTTAGAATTAAGGGACATAAGTTTACGGGTAACAGGAGGGAAACTTCTTTACTCAGAGAGTGGTAGCGGTGTGGAATGAGCTTCCAGTGGAAGTGGTGGCGGCAGGTTCGTTGGTATCATTTTAAAATAAATTGGATAGGCATATGAATGAGAAGGGTATGGAGGGTTATGGTATGAGTGCAGGCAGGTGGGACTAAGGGAAAAACAATGTTCGGCACGGACTTGAAGGGCCGAGATGGCCTGTTTCCGTGCTGTAATTGTTATATGGTTATATGGTTAACTATCCTTGAGTAAGAATTGATGGCATTGTATAGCGGTAGAGACTAGTGATGGATGCGACCCTTATCAGTAGAGACTAGTGATGGATGCGACCCTTGTCAGTAGAGACTAGCTTTTAAATCAGATACAAGAAAACTGAGACGGGTCAGTTGGAGGTGAGCAAACTAGGCCAGGTCAATTGCAACTGGGCATGCTTAATGAAATAAATGAATACTACTAACACGCCCTTGGTTGAGAAACTGCTCATTGCCATGCACATGTATGAACATGATATGTATGATGAGGGAGGTACTGGGGGACGTACCTATAGACTGTGTACCTCATTGCTCTGATTGGGAAGAGCCAGAAGGGGAGGTTAAGCCAGCAGAATTGTGTGTATAAAGGGGCTTTACTTTACTGACTTCGGTGTGTCTCAACTTGGAGAGGCACCCGAATCTGCAGACTCGCAAATAACGAATTTCTTGTTTCCACGCTTTAGTCTCTGAGTAGTGATTGTGAGCACAAACTATATCTCACAGAGGGAAATAATTGAACAGGAACTGACCGGCAACTATGTCCACCCATGGGACTGTGGGTATATGGAACGAACTGCGAGAGTATGCAGTTGAAGCAGGTAGTTTAGCAACATTTAAAATACATTGGGACAGTTGAAAGGAGAAGTTTAGCAGGATACGATATAAATGCGGGCTGGTGGGATATATAGTAGTGTTCGCAGGGGAAAATTGAGACGAATATGTTTCTGTATTGTACGATTGCATGACTTTTGGCTCCAGACAGCTAGACTAGACTCTGCTCCACTCTGCTACTGAACAGTGAGAAGTGGTGCTAACAATTACGCATTTGCTATGTTTCTTTCCTGATAGGCAATTCCCTCGAGTATCGAAACTGTCTACATTTTGAAGAGAGCAGTCACAGGAGGATCCTGCCACAATCGCCTTTCCTTCAAGACAGTACAAATTTCCAGCTGATCCTGTGATGTGGTATATTTATAAACCATGACCGATAACGCAAAATGCAAGCTCTTCAGAAAGTGCAATTGTTGTGCTCTGAGAGGTGTTAATCGGCACACTTCCGGAAAATAAGTAACCTTGAAAGTTGATCAGAATATATGCAGGGACGTTGTCGGTGAAACCATGTTTAGGACATGGTTAGTAAGTTTGCAGATGACTCTAAATAAGTGGTATCCGAGATAGTTAAGATAATTATCAAAAAATATTACGTGATCTTTAACAGCTGGCTGCCTCAGTCTCTGATTTGCCTCATGCACTTCCACAATATTATTTTACAATTCTGAATATGACTAACAGAGTTCAATGCAGCTAATTGTGAGATAATGCGTTTGAGAGATCAAACCAGGGCAACATATTTACAGTGAATGATCGGACTATGGGATATGTTGTAGAGCAGAATAACTTTAGGGCACATCCTGCGGATGCCATCCCTTGGAGGACGCAATTCCCTGACTGTGGCGTCACTGTTAGACAGGGTTCTAAATACGTTTTTTTTTCGTTGATAAGTCTTCATCATTCAGGGGTACAAATAAAGAAGCTCGGACCATGTTACCGTTGTACAATATATTAGCGAAGCAGCACTTGGAGTATGGTGTGCATTTCTAAAAACATTTTATTGTGAAGACTGTCCGTCTTCTGGAAAGAATGCAGGGACAATTTACAAGGATGTTCAAAGGGTGATGACTGCAACCTGGCTTTTACGAGGATGTAGCCATGACTTGAGTGTCTAAGCTATAGGAATAGAATGCGGAATCTTGGGCGTCATTCCTTTGGCCGTAGGATGATAACGGGCGATCATATCGATGTGCACACAATCATGAGAGGGATAGGCAGAGTGAGTATAAATAATACTTTCCCCAGTATACGGGAATGAAGAGCCCTCGGACATATTTTAAGGTGAAAACTGAAAAAAATGATAGGACGTTGTGGGGCAACTATTTCACTCACAGGGCAGTAAACAAATTAAATGATCTATCACAGTATGTAGTTGAGGTAGTCACCATATAACATTAAAAATCACATTTGCACAGGTACACGATTAGGGATTCTTCGGAAGGTTATGAACCATATATGGCTGATCTGGCAAAGTTACATGTACCATCGTATACTATGGACGCCTGTGCTGGCATTAATTTCTGAAAATGACAGAATTAGTTAAAAATAATAGTTCACACGAACAGATTTACGTTTTGTCGGCAAAGTCGAAGACTCAAAGCTAGAGATGTAATGTTAAACAAAAAATACAACTTCTCTGGACGCGTCCGGTATATCATTCGATCATAAATTCGCCGTGTTACACGAATAGTATGGGGACCTAAGGAGACATCTGAGAGCATTAAATGAAATGATTTATGGAATTTGTGTTTAGTTGCTGAACAATAGATTACAACGTATAAATGGCACTGTTTTATTTTTGGAGGAAAATGCTGAAGGAATATCTGATGGAGGATTACAACGTGATACGGGTCGGACACAACAGATAGGGCGCAGATGTACATTTTTGATCATAGACATGGGAAAGCGAGAATTTATGGATATGTATCGGTAAGGTGCAATACAACAGTATATAGGGAAAAGTAATATTCGTACTGATTTGAATATGTATTTCTTTGCTGCGCGGACGTGTTGAGGAGAAAGTATATGCGGCCTTACTCGGTGAAGAGGAATAAAGAATGGTGGACAAGTAAGTTGCCAGAATTCGGAGAAATGATGACGAATAGACTTAAATGTGTTAATTACACACAACGAGGATCGTTTCGATAAATAACGTAACTCACGAATATGTGCATTTTAACGCAGCAAAGTCGACATCATGTGAAAATGCAGGTTCCTAATCCACAAACTCCGTTTTTCCAGTCGAATTGTTGACTGCATTTCACTGGGATAGTTGTGAAAGAGATCCGAAAAATAATCTTTAAGACGCAGACCATCCAGTGCGGTGAAATATATAAATGTGTTTTTCAAAGTTTTTGATCGACATTCAATATCAAATGTTATATATTTACATCAACAGCGAATCTTCAACGTAAAGGTGAGAGAAAAAGAACCGGTAATATGTTGTTTAAAATATAAATGCAATGTTGCTCCCTCAGTCTTTGATTTGCAGCATCCACTTCCCCACTATTGTTGTACAATACGGTGCTCTCGCTAACATACTGTATTCCTATCATCACGTATTATCTGGATTACGACCTGAATTCGGTCTTGAGCCAACTACATAAATGCAGGTGCATAATTATACTCATCCTTTTACGTGTTTTCTCCATGTAAAGCAATTCAATTCATAATTTAAGTAAAAATTGCACAAACATTGACTATTTCATGGTTCAACAGGTTTGAGCAGACTCAATTAATAGTCACATGTTCACAAGTTATATGAGTAGAATTAGGCGATTCGGTCCATCGATTCCGACATTCAATCACGACTGATCGCTGCCTACTAACCCCATTTACCTGCCTTCTCCCCTTAACACATTTCCTAGTCAAAATGTGTCTCTTTCTGTTTAAAAAATGTACACCATCTTGGCCTCCACATCCCTGTGTCGCAATGGGTTCCATAAATTAATTACCCAGGAATAAAGCACGTCCTCCTCACCTCATTTCGAAACAAGCACCCTTTCATTCTGAGGCTATGACCGTTGGTCCTAGACTCTCACAGCAGTGGAAACATTCTTTGCACATGCTCTCTATCTACCCTTTAATTATTATGAAACTTTCAATTAAGTCCCCCCTCACCCTTCTATGCTCCAGCGAGTGGAGGCCCAGTTCTGTCAAACGCACTCATTCCGGGAATCATTCGTGTAAACTCACAATACTCCAAATGCGGCGTGACCGGTGCCTTGTAGAGCCTCAGCATTACGTCTCTGTTCTGGTTTACAATTCTTCTTGATATAAATGGTAGCATTGCTATTCCAACACCAATTCGTGTATATCATTATCCTCTGTGAAGGATATACCTTTGTTCGACGAGATGTCTCTGTCCGTGCCAAGTGAATGAAATCAGATGCAGGTCACTTTCTGCTTTAGTTCGGATAACCATTCAGATATCTATACATATCAAGATTGGCTGCACGGATCACATGTGGCTCGGGGGGTGATATTGGCGGGATTTTTACGTTGTTATTGCATTCTAGCGCCACACTTGGGGAAGTAGCATCGTGCTTTTGGCTGTCTTACCGACCCGAGTTAATTTGTTATGTTCACGTTCTAACATAAACCAATTTAAATTCACTCACTGTCTCGACTCGCCAATATAGGACTATTGTAATGGTGGTGGATGATATGTACAGACACGTTGAGCCGAATGGCCTGTTTCCAGATTGTATCTCTAATATCAACCTCATTTCACAGCAGCCAATTCCTCTTGTCAGTCTTTTCGCTGATACATCATCTATTATTCTGTTTCAGTCTTCATTATCACTTGCAGCTCGAGGTTCAGCAATTTACAGATATGAAAATTGACCCTTCGGTGATCGTCCCATGCAAGCTCTATTTCACACCAGCCTTGCGGTCAGTCGGGAAAAGGTTGCGTTTTCACCCACACTAAACAGTTACTAGAGCAATATTCCATTTCCATTTACCCATAGGCCGATTACCCACGAAGTATTGCTCGTTGACTATTTAAATGTCATTGGAGAAACACGGGTCTGCAATTGTTTGGGTCTTGTACGTGTAAAAATATTTGACAAACATGCTCAAATTGATTCGATGGGGTCCAGGAAAAGAAAATATTGAAGAGAATGAGAGTTATCACGGATGCAGGTCGGAAGAGGCTGGACAAGTGATGGCCAAGGGAGATACGAGGAATTAGAAACAGAGTTCTGTGGGCAAGAACAGAAAAAAAAACACTACGTTTGCCAGATAATGTGTCCTTGTGGATTTTCAAAAGGATATTGGAACATACAGTACAGAAACTATAAGATTAGGGACTACGAACTGGAGAGCGCCAGCGGCGATGGAAGCAGCAAAGGGTTGGATATGATGGCCTGTTCGTGCATTCAATTGTGGTCAAGGGGTAACTGTGAACAGTATTGGACTGCACATCAGAGGAGTGATGTAATGACATTGGAAAGGGTGCAGAAGAGATTTTCGATAATGATCCAGGGTTCATGTGAATAATGTATGCGGTTTACATGACTCTGACTTTGTACTGTACTCGCTCTAGTTTATGTGGTTGATGAACCGCAGGGACAGTTAGGGGGGGGGGGGGGCTAGTGGCGAATCTGTTGAATGCATTGCTGTAGACAGCGGTGAAGGACGTGTAATTGGATATGTTTAAAGTGGAGATTAATTGTTTATTGTCTGTCACGAAGAAAAGACAGGCGAATGTAGTTGAGAGCGAAATATAGATCAGCTTTAGACGAAATGACGGACGCATTTGATGGACGGAATGACTTAATTCTGCTTCAATGTCTTCCGTAGGATGTCCGAGAACTTGCATTTACCCGCCGCACCATGAACTTCAGTGTGACAGACTACAACGTCAGCTGCATTTTTAGCCGGTATTATTGCCAAACTCGGATCGTTGCTACGTCAACGGAGCGCGAAGCCTTCGAGTATCTGCGATGGCAGTGAGTAAGTGCAGTGGAGTTCAGGCCTGTTGGTGTCTCGCCGACAATTGGTTGCCAAAAGGTCCAGGGAGTAAAGAACAGCGGCTGTAGGATTCAGTGTGAGGAAGAAAGTGGGAGACGGATACGGGTTAATTACTGGGAGGAGAAAGGTCCTTTCCAGGCCCAGATGATCAGGCGACCAAGGAAGGTTTTGACGTGATGATGGGCTTGGTGCTCGTTCATGTGTCTGCAGCTGCGGAGGAAAGACATGTTAGTATTGGAGATGGGTCCGCTGGAGGCTGATGGAAAGCCAAGCCGTGTTGGGTCTGTGTTGTGACCCGGCATGGAGAATCATGGGCAGTAGAGTGGAGAGAGGATGGAGGTGCAGATCAGAGAAATAGAAATGTCTGTGCTCTTTAACAAGTGAATATATGACTAATGACATGGTGTACATGAGAGATGGGCAGCAAATTTAACGATGTCGCTATTCAGTTACTAGGTGTGGAGGTAAACGAGGCATGAGTAAGTCGTAACTCATGCGTGAGCAGTTGCAATCGTCAGGGGCGGACACCATGGAGTTCAACTGACAGGGTTTACCGTGTAGTGCAGGTAAACGTGCTACATCAGCTTGCCAGGGACCTGAATGCGGCGATGAAGGCTTGGTGTATGGCCTTGGCACGCTGATGTTGGAAGGGCAAATAAAAACATTCAAACCAGTATTTCGGTCTGGAAGGGGCCGCACAGGCGATGATTTGACGATAGCCCGGTCTGTGGGCGCACTAACAGGCGATAAGTGTCAGCGGCGCCGATGGCTTCAACCTGGGGAGGGAGGCGGCGAAGTCATAGACAATAGATGCATTCGGCCCTTCGAGCCAGCACCGCCAATCAATATGATCGTGGCTGATCATCCCCAACTAGTACCCCTTTCCTGCCTTCTCCCCTTCTCCCCACATCCCCTGAGTCCGCTATCTTTAAGTGCCCCATCTATTTCTCTCTTGAAGGTATCCAGAGAACCGACCTTCACCTCTGAGGCTGAGAATTCCACAGACTCACAACTCTATGTGAGAAAAACTGTTTCCTTGTCTCCGTTCTAAATGGTTTACACCTTCTTACCCATTCTTAAAATGTGCCCCTGGTTCTGGACTTTTAAACTCCAGAGAGTACAAGCCCAGCCGCTCCATTCTCTCAGCATATGACAGTCCCGCCATCCGGGGATCGGTCCAGTACGAGGCCGTAGAACCTCCGGCCATGGGAATTTCTGGTTTAGATCTTGTCGGGTCCGTGATATCGCGGACGGGAAGCCCGTGAATTTAAGAGAATTAGTAGAGGTTCGGTAGATTAAATAGCGGATGGAAGACGGAGTTTTGTTGCGGCGTTGAGGAAACTTCCATAGCACGACTGGTAAAGTGAGCCCGGAGATGCGTATACATGCGGGCGCGTGTTTCCCTGAGCGTTTGTGTGTGTGTGTTTGGCAGAAAGAGAGAGGGAGAGGGAGAGATTGGGTATTCATTGGTTTTCGTTATGACTTTTTGCAGAAGAGGAGTTAAGAGAAATGACGCCAGGTGAGAATGAATGTTCAAATAGTAAGTACAGAAATCCTAATATGCGGGGAACTTCGACTGAAAGATTACAAGATACTTTGAAATATTACATAATTCAGATGGTACAGACAATCACGCATTGCCACAGAGGACATATTTTAAAATTAATAGTTACATAGCGAAAAAAGCAGAATGCGCCATGGTTTAATAAAACTAATCCTCTGG
This sequence comes from Raja brachyura, assembly GCA_963514005.1. Next base: position 17,795,111 of record OY740804.1, on the reverse strand, counting down.
AAGTTGGGAAATTATAAGTGTTGTCATTTGAAATACAAGTACGTTTGAAAAATGCCATCAACTTGCCAGCTGAACAAACGCGATGGATGACATAAAATGCTGGCGTAACTCAGCGGTACAGGCAGCATCTGGGGAGAGAAAGAATAGGTGACATTTCGGGTCGAGACACATCTTCGGTATCGACCCGAAACGTCACCCATTCCTTCTCCACAGAGATGCTATCTGTGCTGCTCAGTTATTCAAACATTTTGTGTCTACATTCGATTTTAACCAACATCTGCATTTCTTTCCAACACACGAATGATTACAAGGACTCTGTCCATTTTGGAAATCGAAATTTGTTATCACCCTATGCCACTAAGGTAGCCGAGGGAATATTTCGTTAATATTAGCTCTCATTGTAAGCGATCTATAAAATGGGCGTCATCATCACACATGCATATGAAGAACAAACCACGTAAGAGAGCACTGACTTGGACAGCGGAGCAAATTTCTTTTAAGATTTGCCCATGAGATTAAGGGAATACAGTGCATTTATTCGTCTTGGAGATGACAAATGCTTACTTTGAACATTGTACATGCAAACAAATATCATGGGATTACAAATAAATGTTTGGTGACCATCTTGCTATTCCATTACAACGAAATAAGATAAAGCTATGTCCATACGTGTCACCGAAGAAAAGGTCCTCACATTCTGGTGAAATCCAGAAAGTTATACTTCCCCTTCCGTGTCCATATATCAAGCAACCTTGTTTTTGCACATTCACTTTATTCTCAGCACCCAACAAACGTGTCAAAAATATTCCAGAAGCTGAAAAAGGGCAAATTAAGTTATATTCAATAAATACTTCAGTATACATGGAGAGAGCAATGCATTTTATGAAATCACCCAAAGCATTTTATGAAATGATCATCGTCCGCAAATATCTCAATAATTATTTTTAATCAATCTATTTTCCCAGACCACAATGGTCTTGCAATATTCGTGCTCATTGCAAAAATAATACACTGGTCCCTGTGAGTCTTATTAGCGCTTCTCATTAGTCGCAATTTATTAAGTCAAAGCACCAAAGTTAGGCCATTCAGCCATGATTCCACTTGGACATTCAATCATGGCTGATCGATTTTTCTCTCTCAAACCCATTCTCCTGATGCTTGCACGTACAAATCTGCCATATCCATTGATCACTGCCTTTCACAGACCGTCAAACTGTGGCAATGAATTCCACATATTCATCAACCCCTGGCTAACGGAATTGCTCCTCAGGTCACTCTGCGGACGAGGTCACTGCGGACGAGGTTACTCTGCGGACGAGGTCACCAGCTCCTAAAGGGGATCCAACAGGTGTTGTTAATCATAATTGTTCCAATTTAACAAAGTTTGCATCCATTAGACGATCTCTGCCGTCTCTGTTGTCGAAAACCAATATTCACGTTCAAAGTTTGCTCTGGATTGGACTGTTACATATTGCCGTTGTTGGCAAGTTCAAAATCATTGACCGACAATGCTTCGAAAAAAAAACGTTATAATAACCGGGCAATAGAGAGCTGATGTATTGATAGGTATCATGAAGGCTTTGGTACATTGGCCAATCTGCCGCAGAAGTCCAGACCACCAGTATGTTGGCAAATTGACTGAAGGAAAGATCGGTGAAATCAAGGCATCAAGTAACAAAGTTGATATGGGGAGCTGGTTTCACCATCACGAAAGTAACTAAAGGAGATGCTTTCTGAATATTGCCACGGAATAAAAGAACAAGATGAAAAATGAAGTGCGAAGGAGGAGCTGGGGAGATGGAAAAATGAGAATTAGAATAAACTATGTAAAGGTTTGCTGTGATGGCAGAATTAGTCAAGACAGAGCAGCAGCTGGTAAATGTATCAGAACAAAATCGCGTGCAAATGGCACATACACTAGTTCAGGTGCACATAGAGGAGGCTCAGTGAGAGGAAGATTGGAATCGCGACCATGTAATACTCTGGCCGATGTATGCTAAATGATGGAATCCCGATATATGGGATGAGAATATTTGATACGATTATGTCTTTGACCAGACCCTACACTGCCCCCATCTACCCGATCAGGACACGCCGAAAGTGGTCCGGGCTGCACCAATGTTTACTAGGAAAGTAACCCAAGTCACCAATCGATGGGAAATAGTTCAATATATGGGCATAAATATAGAGACTACAGCTGGAGAGTATAATGGTTCTGGCAAAAGCGAGACGAATCATTACACTTTTGACTGTTACGATTATGAGATACGGCGAATGCATGCGACCTGACTTAACTTCCGAGCGGAGCGATGGCAGACTTGGCGGGGAATCGAGTGGAGGGGGTATTTATTATAACCACACTGTTAACGGTCAGTTAAAGCAGCCTGTTGTGGCTGATACCTCTTTATTTGAAAGATTGATGGTCATTGAAGGATAAGAAGCCTTCGCCAATCCATTACGTTCATCATCTGGAGATTACCAACAATAACCATGAACCGTTAGACAAAGTGGCAATAAGTAATACCGTGAACGTTTTAACCGTCCTGTTTGGCCAATCAAGCAGTCAGATGGGAGTCGGAGAATTACGGTTGATTATCGTCAATTAAGCAAAAGACCACCCTTCTCTCGGCGGTGGTCCACGAAAATATAAACTTGGTGGAAGAGATCTCCGGGAGGTAGTGTCGCACATTGAATGCCGTTATAAACCTCGATAGGAATTCCACAGGAAGTGATCGTAAATATGCAGAACATTGGAAAATTATCAACAATGCGTCCATGATTTCCAGAACCACCTCCTTAAGTACCCTGGCATGCAGACCATCAGATCATTGGGATTTATCAGCCTTCAGAGTCATCAGACTACCCAACACCATTCCCTGCCTAATGTAAATTTCCTTCAGTTCCTCCGTCACACCAGATCCTCTAGCTAGTACAGCAGGAAGATTGTTTGTGGCGTCCTTATTGAATACGGATCCAAAGTACCTGTTCAACTAATCTGCCATTTCCTTGTTCCCCATACCCCCCCCCCCCCCCTTCAATCTTCAAGGGTCCAACTTTGGCCTTAACGATTTCTTTCCTCTTCAAACATCTAAATAAGCTTTCAACATCCTCCCTTATGTTGTTGGCTGGCTTACCTTCGTAACTCTTCTTTTCTCCCGGTATTACCTTTTCAGTTAGCTTATGTTGCTCTTTATACTTTACACAATTATGTGGCTTCCCGCTCATCTTTGCTATGTTGTACTTTTTCTTTACTTTTACACGGTTTCTGACACCGCTTCTCAGCCACGGTCGCCCCTTACTCCCCTTGTAATCTTTCTTCCACTTTGCAATGAACTGATCTAGCACCATCTGTATTATTCCCAGAAATACCTGCCATTGTCGTTCTCATGTGCGGGCGTGGCGCCGTCGGACAAGAGGACGAAGCAAAGAAGACGAGGTCAAGAACCGAATGGAAACGAGACCGAAACGCCAATAAACTGAAAGATTTCGAAGACGAAACGCTAACTAAGTGAAAGGATGGGACGCCTAAATGCAAATTAACCGAAAGGGCGCGACGCGTAAAAGCTAACGTGGCGAAAAGCTGCGTAGTCTAAAAGAAAACTTAGCGAATGGCTGCTCTGTCGAAATGCCAACTACCCAAAAGTTAGCGTCAATATACTGCCGCTCAACAGAAAAGTCCAATAACGGACATGACGTTGACGGGGGGGGGGGGGGGGGGGGGGGGGGGGGGGGAACTTGACAGCGATTGGGCCGCACCCCTGCGTCCATCACATCACTGTGAAGGCATGAACATTATCCCACACCTCCGCTCCACCCGACACATAGCCCGCGAAGGGTGGCCATGGGAGAGTGGGGGCTTTCCCGAGGAATGTACATGTCCGGCCGCTTACAACTTCGTGCTTGGTTTCAGATTGCCCAGTCACCAATGGCTTGTCTCGGAAAATGAACCGCACGTTCCCGTCTTCCCTTCTATCTCCCCTCTTCTCTCTCTTCCCCTCTCCCTCTCCCTCTCTCTGTCTCCCTTCTCTCTCCCATTTCCCTCTCCCCATTCTCTCTCCCCCCTCTCTCCCTTCTCTCTCCCCCTTCTCTCACTCCTCGGTCTCCACCCTCTGGAGCGCCCCTCAGTAACTGACCGCGATGCACCGCAATCGGACCCCAACCTCCTCATCAGGGTGATTTCCCCCCCCCCCCCCCCGATCCCGGATCCCGACACCCACACCCGGTGCGGGGACAGACGTTTTATTTCTTACCGTCTCGCTGCTTACGGAACGCACCCAAGCTCTCTTGCACAAAACAAGCAACCACTCTGGAGAGAAGGAATGGTTGACGTTTCAAGCCAAGATCAATGTTTAGGACGTCTGAAAGGTCGCGAACCTAAACGCCACCCATTCCTTCTCTCCAGAGATACTGCCCGGTGTGACTGCTGTCACACAGTGATTCAGCCGGTGAGGCTGCTGTCACACAGTGACCCAGCCGCTGAGACTGCTATCACACAGCGACAACCGTTAAACCTGCTGTCACACAGTGGCCAGGCCATTGAGGCTGCTGTCACGCAGTGACCTAGCCGGTGGGACAATGTTCATGCTTTCACAGTGATGTGATGGACGCGAGGGTCTGGACCAATCGCTGACAAGTCCCACCTCCAAGAGCGTTATGTCCGTTATTGGACGTTTCTTTTTAGCGGCAGTCGGTCATTTAGCCTGTGGGCGACGCCGCCTTTCGGGTAGGTGGCGTTTCGACAGAGCAGCCATTCGGGAAGTTTGCTTTTAGGCGACAATAGGCAACAGGTGCAGGAGTAGGCCATTCGGCCCTTCGAGCCTGCTCCGCCATTGAATGTGATCATGACTGATCATCCCCAATCAGAACCCCGTTCCTGCCTTCTCCCCATTTCCCCTGACACCGCTATTTTTAACAGCACTCTCTGGCATCCAGAGAACCTGCCTCCTCCTGAGGCAGATCATTCCACAGACTCACCACTCTCTGTGAGAACAAGTGTTTCCTCGCCTCCATTCTGCTCTCACACAGCGACGCAGCTTTTCGGTTTGTTGGATTCTAGGCGTCCTGCCCTTTCAGTTAATTTGCATTTAGGCGTCCCATCCTTTCGCTTAGTAGGCGTTTCGTCTTCGGACTCTTTCGGTTTATTAGCATTTTGGCCTCGTTTCCATTCGGTTCTTTGGCTTTGTCTTCTTTGCTTCGGCTTCTTGACTATCGTCGCAATGTCAGGGCACCGTTGTTCCACTTTCATCCTTGCTGGGCTATCTTTGCAGTCAAATTTGGCCAGCTCCTCCCTGATGGCTCCACAGTCCCCTATGTTCAACTGTAATACTGACATCTCCGATTTACATTCTCCCTCTCAAATTGTTCATATCACGTTCACTCCCTCCTAATGGCTCCTTAAACTCGCCGTCCCTTATTAAATCTGGTTGATTAGACAACACTAAATCCAGAATTGCATTATCCATCGTAGACTCCAGTAGAAGCTGCTCTAAGAATCCATCATGGAGGCACTCCATAAATTCCCTTTCTTGGGGTCAAGTACCAACCTGATTTTCCCCGTCTACGTGCATGTTGAAATTTCCATAACAATCGTAGCATTCCATTTACGGCATGCTAATTTTGGTTCAACTTGCCCCCTATATCCAGACTATTGTTAGGGGGCCTGTAATTAAGTCGCATTGGGGTATTTTTAGGCCCTTAATCCTATCCATATTGATTCCACATCCCCTGTTTCAGTCACCCCTTGCAAGGAACTGAATTTCATTCTTCACCAACAGAGCTATCCCATCCCCTCTGCCAACCTGTCTGTCATTTCGCTAGGATGCATATCCTTGAATATTCAGTTCCGTGCGGTGGCCCAATTGCAGCCACGTATTTATAATTCCCTCAACATCAAACTTGCCAATTTCTAACTGACCCTCAAGTTCATCCACATTACTTCTTCTATTTCGCGCATTCATATACCACGTTTGACTTCAGTATTCACCTCCGCACTCACTCCGGTCCCGAATGTCACTGACCTCGCTCGCTTATCTCTTCTCGAACTTTCCTTCCCATTAATTCGGGAGACTTTGGTAACTTTTCCTGTACACACTCTCCCTTTAACTCCATCTTTATACTGCCAAGGTGTTAACCCCCCCCCCCCCCCCCACACACACACACACACACTATTTAGTTAGAACCCGCACGTGCAGCCCTAGCAAACCTGCGTGCCAGAACGTTGGTACCCCTCCAGTTAAGATGTAATTCGTCCATTTCGAACAGGTCACCCCTACCCCCAGAAGCGATCCCAGTGTGTCTATGAAACTAAATCCTTGCTCTCTGCCCTCGCCCCTCAGCCACACATTCAGATCCCCTATCTCCATGTTCCTGTCCTCATTAGCACGAGGTACAGGAATCAATCCAGAGATAACAACCCTAGAAGTCCTGCTTTTCAGTCTTCTTCCTAACTTTCTAAACTCACGTTGCAGAACCTCCTTCCTCTTCTTCCCGATGTCGTTTGTGCTTATGTGCACAATTACTGCCGGTTGTTCACCTTCCCTCTCAAGGATGTTCTGAATTCAGTTCGTGATGTCTTGAACCCTGGCACCATGGAGGCAACAGACCATCCTCGAGTCTCGCCTGACACCACAAAATCTCCAGTCCTCAACTCGGAGAATGGAGTCACTTACTATTGTGGCTCTGCCGACGTCGATTTCGCCGTTCTCGCCGGTCTCATCTCATCTCTATGATTGGAGCCACCGTCTGTCCGCCGCTCGGACTGGAAGCGTCGTTTCACCTGACAGCTCCCAAGTGGGCGTTCCAGTTTTCAGTTGGCACTGCGGCCTGGGTATCCTGCACTCCACGGTTACTCTCCTTTTTTCATTCACATACGTTTGTTCTTCCGGTATCCTTTGCGAGAGAAACTCACTGTGGGTCTTGTTCAAGAAACACTCGTTATCCAGGATGGCCCTGAGGTCATCCTGCTGCTTCTCCAGTGCTCCAACATGGTCCATCAGGAGCTGAATCTGGACACACTTTCCACAGTTGTAGCAGCCAGAGGCTCCTTCGGTGTCCCTGCCCCTTCCCCTCCGCCCAGTTACTGCAAGTATCACACTGAATCATCTGACCAGTCATGTGTTCACCGTCTTTCCCACGGACGTTCAAGCCAATAGTCTCTCTGCTTCAGATTGATTGCTGCTTCTCCGAGCCCCACGTAAGGACTAGGCTAGATTTGGATTTTGGCGCTTTTTTAAAGGTTTTTTTCCCTCGTACACACCCTCTTTCCCACGGAATTTCAAGCCAAATAGTATCTTCTCTCTGCTTCTGATTGATTGCTGCTTCTCCGAACTCCACGTAAGGACTGGGCTAGGACTGGTTTTGGCGCTCATGTTTAAGGGTTTTTTTCCCCACCTGACTCACCTTCTTTCCCACGGATTTTCAAGACAGTAGTCTGTTCTCTCTGCTTCTGATCGATTGCTGATTTTCCGAGCTCCACGTAAGGACTGGGCTGGGGCTGGCTTTTGCCGTTCTTTTTAAACGTGTTTTCCCTGGGACTCACTTTATTTCCCCTGAACTTTCAAGCCAATAGTTTCTTCTATACGTTTTTGACTGGTTGTTGTTTCTTCAAGCTACAGGTAAGGACATAAATCTTGGCGGCATGCAAAAATGTAATGATATGAAATTAAGAGTCGTTGCGCTGAGAAGTACGAAGTCGTTATGAAATAATTGCCGATTTGTGGATAGGATGAATGGTTGTCAAGAAGGCCATTTGGATTGAAATATTTCAAGAAAATTTTGAAAATAAGGCCATTTGGAAATGAGGCCTGATAAAGGGCTGGGGACACGCACGACGCTTTGCGCTTCAGGATGTCAAATCTCAGAGGAGATGATATGGTAAATAAAAGCAAACTTCGCTGCATTTGTGTAAAGGAGATCTTGGTCGAAAATTCATAAATGACTGCATGTAGAAAATCAGGTGGATATGATGCGAATTTAAACCAAAATGGCATCCATTCATTCGTCAGGACAGTTAATTTGAATGTTTGGAGGTCATGCTTTAGCTGTGAATAATTTCCGTTAAAGCATACTTGCAGTTGTTTACCCATAAATGGTCGTCACGTTTTAAGAAAGACCTAGATGCATTCTGGAGGATGAGTAAGAATGACACTACGAAATTGCGGGAATGAGATTAAAGTATCTAGCAGGGCATGGTGGATAAACTTGGATAGTGATATCTGTGGCATCGGATGGCTGTTGTGTATTTGGATGCTTGGAACAGACTTCAATAAGGCTCCGACACGGGAGTGATCTAACAAGCTTCTTTATTCCAGGACGCCACCTTGCGTCTCCCCGTGCACACGTGTCCCTGCACGAGAGATCACTATTATCACATATACTCATTACATATGCTAATTATCACATAAAAACACTCCTCCCCCTTTAAGTTGGAGGCAGGTAGCACCATTTATATTACATACATAGCACTCCTCCACCTTTAAGTTGGAGGCACGTAACTCAATTTCTATTACAAACACCGCACTCCTACCCTTTTAGTCAATTTCACCTGTGCTCTATATGATCTTTTCCTACATACCATTAGATAATACACTGTTGCACAGTGGTATTATACATAAACCAAATAAATTACCCCTTGCTTTATGAGTTATAATTTTCTGGTTCATGCATTTGTTTTGTTTCCTCTTTGTAGGTGGGATCTAACCCATGGCTGCAAGTTTTCGTTTTCTGACAGCTTCCTCTGTTACTCAATTTCCATTCTCTGCTTATATATCTGCAATTGTTGTTTCATGTGATTCTGCAATACATAACCATTTGTCCATTGCTCACTGAAGGAGGCTCCATGTTGGACTATACTGAAGTGTCCTAATCGCAATCGGTCCTGCATACTTTTGTCTTGACCAACAAGCCTCTCTTCTTTAGACTTTTCTATTAGCAGCTTCCTACGCATTGTCATAGATTTATTTATCCTTTCTTTGTATCGTTTAAGCCTTTGATGTTGTTTCAAATTCGCCGACGACACCACTCTGGTTGATTAATCACAGATGGGAAAGAGTCAGAGTATCGAACTTAGATCGACCGACTGACCAAATGGAGCTAGCACAACAACCTGGCTCTCGACTTCAGTAAGACAAAGGAACTGATAGCAAACTTTGGGATGGGAAGTATGAGGACATACAATCCTGTTTATATCAACCAGACGATGGTGGAAAGGGTCAATAACTTCAATGTCCTGGGCGTGCATATGTCAGTAGACCTTTCCTGGACCCAGCACACTGATGCAATTGTAAAGAAGGCACATCAGCGACTCTAATTCCTCAGAAGATTACGGAGAATCGGCATGTCAAAGAGTATTCTCCTAAACCTACAGGCGCACGGCAGAGATCATTCTAACGTGTTGCATCATGGCCTGGTTCGGCTATAGGAACGCCCAGGAGCGAAAATGACTCTAAAAGTTGAGAACACTGCCCAGTCCAAAACCGGCTTCGACCACCCCATGGCCGAAGGGAGCTATCGTAGTCGCAGTCTCAAAACGATAACCACAATCATCAAGAAACCACAGCATCCTGGCCACACAATCATCTCACCATTGCCATCAGGAAGAAGGCACACGAGCCTGTAAACTCTAACGTCCAGGTTCAGGAACAGCTGCTTCCCCACAACGTTTACTTCAGAATCACGTGAGTGACTACGTGAGAAGAACCCGTCTGTCGCGCATGTGCGTCACTATGTCTAAAGGGCCCGTCCTACAAGCAAGCAACTCTATGCGATTAGCGCGACCTAACGTGGTCGCTTGAAGTGTCCGGCGTCGTGGGGCCGGTCCCACTTCGATCGCCGGAATTGTGCGGAGTTCGTCACGACATCGTGCGTGGCTCCGAAAAAATAACTATGTTCAAACATTCCGCGCGGCAACGGCTTGGCGTCTTGCAGTCGCCTCGACGGATTACACACCGCCCCGACATGGTGCCTCCGTGAACCTATCTGTAGGTGCCTCCGTGACCCTCTATGTGTGTGGCTCCATGGCCCTCGGTGTGTGTGTGCCTCTGTGCCCCTCTCTGCGTGCCCCTCTCTACCCTGGCGAACTTACCTTAGACTTCGCTCCAAGTTCGCAACACTTTGCGCTGCGTTGCGCCACTTACCCGACCGCCGTGCGGCGCCTGCTGCCGGTTTGGTTGCGCTTGCCGCATGCAGGTGCAAGCTGGTGGGAATGGCCATACAGGGATCACCCGACCTATGCGCGGCCCCCGCTTCTAGTTTGATTGAGTTCATCGCATAGAGTTGCACCCTTGTAGGACATGCCCTTAACGCATGGCACTCTGACTGGCTCGTGGCGCGTACCTCCACCACTGGTAGCTTTAAAAAGGCGTCCAGGTAAGTGTCGAACATAGTCTGCGATCGTTTTCTTCTTCTGTTTTTCAGCAAAAAGGTCATGGAAAAGGTGAAGTCTCGACGGGTTGCAGGGAGAATCGCTTCAGAAGACCATGGCAGTGCGGTCACCGGGCAACAGTCCATTTCACTGTCGAGGTCGCTGACCCCACAGCCAGCGACCCTGGGCTTGGTGCCCATGGAGAGCACTTTAGCTACCCCGCTGGAAGGCCAAGTCAAAGTCCAACAGGCCAGTGGACTCCGATGTAAAGTCCGGGATTGTTCGCCTCCCCGAGCGGGAAGCTTCGGCGGCCGCCTTTCTCGCATGGAGCATCTTCTGGAGAAGATTCTCCAACATGATGTGCAATCTGGTCAGGAGGCATATCTCAGCGGGCCTCGAGGGCTCGCAACAGCGCCTGGTGCAGGGCTGCATTATGTGTCCCCGTCGGAGGACGGGTGCATAGACCACCAGTCATGGGCGGAGGACCGCTCGGTGCGAGACCCGCGGAATGCGGAAGTGCCAACTATGGTGACTAAGTTTGCAATGCCGTCGCTGGTTCGAGAGCCGCTAGAAGAAGAGCTCGCAGCCAGCATTAACTATCTGGCTTCCCACCAGCTTCAGGAACAAGTCATGGTGGAGACAGCCATGAGGTACCATGATCCTATCAACTGTCCTGCCCTTAAGGTACCCATGGTGAATAGTTCCATCTGGACCTATATCGGCGGCGGCATTAAGCCCACAGAGGTTAAGCTGCAGATAATTCTAAACCCGCTGGCGTCGGGGCTGACAGCATTCGCCAGGTCGGTAGATAGCTGCGCATTATCTGAGGCTCAACGGGACGCAATGGCATTGTTGTGCAATACACAGTTCGAAATTAATTTTTTTTCGTAAGAATGCCATTCCTCCTGTACTGAATCCCAGTTTTGCGGGGTTGTGCAAGGCCAGTAATGTGCAACCGCCCAAATTGCTGTTTGGAGAAGACCTGTCCAGGCAGCTGATGGATTTAGACGATGTGTCGAAGACTGTGGGGCTACTGCGGGCTCCACCACCTAACAGACAGTCGTCGTTACGACGCCAGCACCCCTATGCCGCGACCAGCGAAAGACCTGCTGCAGAGACCACCTCCAACTTGAAGAAACAAAGAACCGTGCGGAGGTATTTTTTAGGACATGGCCCGAGCCGGACGACGGCCAAGATGCGCAACTGGTGCACACCAGCACCTCAACTCCCCAAACATCGGGGAAGGAACTAAATGTCCAGAATCCGCCGACCAATGCGGAGGGACGAGCGTCTGCGTCTCAATGTGACATACTGGGTGTGGGTCCATTGCATGTTGGTGGTAAGTTACGTTTCTTTGTGCATGAGTGGCGGTGGTTAATTTCGGACTAGTTCATACTGCACAGTATAGAGGGGTTCAGAATTGAATTCGCGGGCTCTCTGCTACCCATGCAGCATGCTCCAAACCGTGCCTTTGCTCGTTCAAAACGGGACAATTTGGAAGTTCAGGCTGAATTTGAAAAGTTATGTGCTAAAAGAGTGATTGCAACAACCAGTCATGAACCTCATGAATTTGTATCCAATACTTTTCCTAGGGAAAAGAAGGATGGGGGTGTACAGGCACTGAAACATAATTCCGACCACTTTGTCGGAACGATGCATTTACCGGCCGAACACATTGATGAGCTACAATGGTGGACAGCCAACGTTGGCCATTGTTCAGGCAATATTTCAATTGAAAGTCCTGCAGTTGTTTTACAAACTGATGTCAGTTCTCTGGGGTGGGGCGCCACTGACACCGTTACAAGCTGCGGTGCCAGATGGGATATGCGTGGGATATATTTTCTGCAGCTACATGGTGTAAACTATTTGGAGTTGCTAGCAGCCCTTTACGGTTTGAAAGCTTATTGTGCACACATGCACCATGTGCATGTCCAATTACAGATAGATAATTACAGATAGACAATAGATACAGCAGTGGCATACATAAATCACATGGATGGTATCAAGTCAGTATCCTGTGCTAAATTCGCATGTCTCATTTGGAAATGGTGTATTGTTCGACATATTTCGGTTTCAGCTATCTACCTCCCAGGTAGATTCAACACGGTGGCGGACACCAGGTCACGTAAATTTAATGACAAAACAGAATGGGTGTTGAATCACAGAGTGTTTAAGGATATTATTTCTAGGTATGGAACACCGGATATGGATTTGTTCGCTTAAAGATTAAATCATCAATTATCCAAGTATGTTGTATTGGGAACCAGACACAGGGGCAGTAGCGATAGATGCGTTTTCGCTACATTGGGGTGCAATGTTTTTCTATGTATTTCCCCCATTTTGCCTTGTCAGTCGCTGTCTGCAAAAATATCAGCAGGACTCTGCCTCCGGAATTCTGGTATTTCCTGACTGGCCGACTCAGCCCTGGTATCTTCTGGTTCTGAGCATGGTTGTAGAACCTGTGTGGAAAGTTCCTAAGGGCAGAACATTGTTGACAAACCCGGTGTCTGGTGAAGTACATCTTCTGCATGATCGGGTCAATTTATTGGTTTGCATGTTTTAAGAAGACCTTTCCTTGGACTGGGACTAGCTGATCGCACGGTGGATGTGCTAACGGCGGCGTCGAGAGGCAGTACTTAGAAACAATATGCCTCATATATTAGGAAATCGGAAGTGCTCTGTGCACAAGCCGATATTTCTTATGAGGCAGTACAGATTTCTAATGTTCTGAAGTTCCTCTCGAAATTGTACTTTGATGACAAATTAAGCTACAGTGCCCTCAATAGTGCCAGAAGTGCGCTGTCGTCATGCCTGCTGCCACATTCAGAACACCAGTCAGTGGGGTCTCACGCTTTAGTGTCTAGATTCATGAGGGGAGTCGTCAACTCAAAACCTCCTAGGTCCAGATATTCTGAAATTTGGGATGTAGGGGTGGTGTTAACTTTACTCCGGTCATGGTCTCCACCAAGTTCCCTTTCTCTTCCCTGTCCCCGACTCACGCACACGGTGGCTATGCTGATGGCGTCAGTTTCAGCACAGAGAGTCCTGTCGTTGCAAAAGTTTCGTTTGGACAGCATGCTTACCTCTGCTGGTAGTTTCACCTTTTTCGTGTACGAGCCTATAAAACAGAGTAGACCAGGTACCTCGAGATTAAAATTACAGTACATGGCATATTCTTTGGATCTCAATTTGTGTGCAGTTGCTCACGTCCGGCAGCACATTACCCTCACCAAGGGGCTTCGGGGGTCTGAGTTAGCATTACTGATGAGCCACAGGAAACCATATAAGCAGGTCTCAAATCAGGCGATTTCCAGATGGTTAAAGCAAGTTTTAATAAAGGCTGGGATTGATACTATAATGACGTAATTCCACTAGGTCTGCAGCTACGTCGGCGGCGACCGTCTTGGACGTCCCGCTAGACCAGATTTTGTCGTCTGCAGGGTAGTTCTCAGCACGCACGTTTCAAAAGTTTTATAATAAGCCTTTTGCCGGAACGAGCGTGTTTGTTAACTCAGTTTTAAGTTTGCGTTAATGTCCTCTCGGGTGGACGGGGGACTGTTGTTGTTTTGTTATCGTTAACTACACATTAAATTCAATTTGTACGTTATTGCATGTTCGTACATTTTTGCCCACTCTTCTTGGTCAACTATACAGTGTGTGACACATGGATTCGTTCCACGGCATGGAGTCACCGAGCGTTAAAATCTTCACGTAGTCACTCACGTGACACCGAAGTAAAATAGTGAGATTAAACGAGGATTTACCAGTTTGAAGTTTGATCATTATTCTATGAGTAGTTACGATGAGGGATTACGTGCCCTCCGCTCCCAACCCCTTCTCATAAAACCAGCTGGTAATTCTAGTTTCTTCAATCTTACTGTTATCAGGTCATGTTTCCTGTCCGTGACTCCGCACCGCTGCTTTGAAGGTTGACGCGCATGCGCGGCTGACGGGTTCTTCTAACGTAATCCCTCATCATAACTCCTCATAAAATAAAGCTTAAACTTCAAACTGATAAGTTATCGTTTAATCTTACTATTAAAAGCAGCAACGAATAAGCACTGAACTATGAACTGCAACATACAATATTATTATTATTTGCACTATATTTGTTTCTTATTGATCTTTTTTTCCCCGTTATGTGCAATGTTTACATATTCACTTTTGCAATCGTGCTGCAGAAAGTAAGAATTTCATCGTCCAGTCCGTTACATATTACAATAAAACACTCTTCTTGACTCGGATACTGACATAAATAGAATCTCTAGAATTCTGCAAAATTTCCTCCGTAACATTGGTGTCACAACATTGGCCCACATATAAAACAAGTAATTTTACTGCAGGGTTCACCTTTGTAACAATGCAGCACTCGCATTGAGTTGACAATTTTCAGCCCAAGACATTTGTTTTCAAAATGGTACGTATCGTTGTTGAAACATCTTCAACTGCTTGGTAAATAATGCTCTTTACAATATAATATGTATAAGATCAATGCGATACATGTGTGTCACGTATGTGATTTCCTCTTCAACTTCAACCCAAGTGCATTTGCAAACCATAGGACACAAAATAATGTTGCATTGGTTAATTGACCGCGATCTATATCGTGGCAGATAAGGTTTTAATAGATGATGATGTCACTGATGGGGGCGGAGACAAGCCAACAGCTTTAATGTCAACGCAGAGTGGGAACAAACAGAAGGTGGAATGTTAGAGTAATCTAACAGTCATGCCATCTAAGTATGACACAGCCGAAGATTGTTGAGATATTTAAGCACACACCCCTCAATCCTAGTGTATCAATATACAAGGTAATAGCTGCACATTTAAAATTCATTCGTAATGCTACATCAAATAATGCAGCCGGAAATTTCACGCAGCAATACCCGAATCTTTGTCAGCATGAGACAATTCATGACACATACTTTGCAAACGAAAGACCATATCAATTTCTAATAATAATGTCCAACTACCTGTCCAATAAGTTGAATCACAATGTATGTGCAGAAGACTCAAACATATGAAGAATATCGAAGATACAATTAGTCAGAAGGACAAGTTGACCAGAGCCATTAATTCCGGCACTTCCTCGATCTGCAAAGCACACATTCCACGGAATTGCTTTCTCTCTTTTTAAGTCTATTGCTGCTGCAAATGTCTTCCCGACGCTCAATACAATCTAGAAACTAAAGATGAATGCATTGTTATCCCATCAACAGTATGATGTTAAATGGCCTTATCGTATACGATGCATCAAATTGCTGTCATAGTCGTACAGGCTTTTCTTGTGCAGACTTCCCCAAACTATTAATAACTACTCTCAAGATAAACACGGTTGATGGAAACTCTGACAAACGCGGTTTCTGTTCGCGTCCAGTACAATCACACTCAATAAGCAATCTGTCTGCCTTTTAGTTTTTCTTGATGTTTATCCGATAGTTCCTTTCACAATAACGTTGCAGGTCTGCAGCGGAAGACGTATTGCAGTGCTTAAAATAATCGTTGAGAATCAACGCTCTTGACCATAAATATTATTTTTGACAGCAACATGCGGATTCCTTAAAATGCATGAATATATAATTGCATACATCCAGCCAGATCCAACACATTTTCCATTCTGCTTGAACAGATATACCATTGGTGATTTATTCACCACATCAAAAAAAAATCGAAGTGAGCGGGGCAGAGCTCATCAGCCATATATATGCAATAATTTCATATCTACTATAGTCATTGCGCACACTGATGCTGATGCGCTGTCGTTTTGCCCAGGAGCTGTGTTAACTAATTTTTAAAACATGATTTTTGAGCAATTCTCTACCTCCTTACTTGCACGACTAAGCCTTACTACGTATTAAGGAAGCTCGACATGAATGAAAAATACAAAATATATTTAATTCGCAAAAGAGCTGCACTGTGAATGATTGCTATCTTTCCGTCCTGCACTGTGAATGATTGCTATCTTTCGGTCCTGCACAACATGATTCCGAGGGTCACGGTTAAATAAAATTAATCGCCATTTCAACAATATATTCAGAAGAAACCTCGAAGGAATAAACTAAATACATTAAATATGTTTGATAAAGTTTGGACGCTGACGGGAAGACCAGATATCAGTCATGCACGGGAAATACCGACGACCTTTGCCCTGTGTACATGAAATTAATTACTGCCGCTGTTAAGTTCAACAGCATTGCTACCAACGTCATAATGGCAAGTTGATCATTATTTTATTATCCCTTTAAAACGTGAAGGACCAATGGTTGGCCAATATTGTCAAAAAAAAAATCATACAGTGAAAGGAAACAAAGTATAGAAGTAACGTCAGGCAGCAGCACTGAAAACATAGATAGGTGACGTTTCCTGTGGGGTGGCTTCTCAGGACTGGCTTGGTAAACGTCTGTGGGACCATTACATTAGTGTACAGCACGGGAGACAACAAAGGCATTTGGCTCTCGGGGGGTTTAATTAAAATTTTCGGATTGTTGTTAATTGAATGGAAGGTTGTGCGTTCAGCGACACTCAGATTGGTATAGGCGAGGGACGTAGAGAGGCTACACTTACCTCATGTTCCTGCACATTATCCACGTCCCGCAATCGCCGTATTATTTAGGTGCCCAGCTAAACACATATTAAATGCCGTTAATGTATGTGCCTGCACTACCACCCTTGCTACCATTAAGGTCATAAGGTCATAACTAAGAGGAGCTGAATTGGGCTATTCGGCCCATCAAGTTTACTCCTCCATTCAATCATGCTGATTTATACCTACCTCCTAAACCCATTGGCATACCTTCTCCCAATAATTCCTGTCACCCTCACTAATCAAGTATCATTCGATCTCTGCCATGGAATATGTCCATTGACTTGGCCCACATAGCCTTCTGTCCCAAACAATTCCAAAGATTCATCACAGTTTGACGAAAGAAACCCCTTCTCATCTCCTTCCTAAATTATCATACATTAATGCTAAGGCTATGACCTCTCGTCCTAGACTCTCCCACTGCACATCCCACATCTCCACTCCACTCGATCCATGCATTTTACTAGTCGTTCACAGCGTAGTTGTGATCATTTTGTCGTTATACAGTTATAATGCAGTAGAATTAGTGGGATTCATATAACATTTATGTCATTTTGCTTTAAGTGCAATTACGACCAACAGCCTAATCCGCTTTCAGGAATCAATTCGAGTCTGTACCAACCCGAGTCTGTACCAACCCATTTGAAATACAACGACAACGTAAATCGACAAATGCGTTCTCTATATTTACATATTTCCTTTCTATATTTCAAACACAGCACTGTCTTGCAGGAGGGTCCCAGTCTTACGTTAAAGCAGCAGCAAGCAATTCGTCAGTCATCATTTCGACGAAATAATGATTGTCACGGAATTTAATGCAAATTACAATATCTTCTGAAAACGATTTGAATTTATTTATTCGAAACACGAAGTGCTGGATGAGCCTAACGGCCCAGGAAACAAATGGGAGGGGAAAGAACGTGCGACTTTTCGGTGGAAACTTTTCTGAAAACTATTATTGTTGATGTCGATTTTGAAAAATCTCGATTTTCCCAGTTTTCATTGATCAATTGAAAGTTAATCAACTGTTGTTGGTGACTTTCACTTCAATTGGCTATGTCGCCTGCAAAGCGTAAACGCATTCAGTAGTCAATCAGCGAACACACAGTGCAATGCCCACAAAATGCTCTATTCGCCAATATGCAACGGATAATGTGATTCGAGAAACTGTGAGCGGGTTATGTAGAATCTCTGGAGCGAAACGACGTTAATATTGATACTCGAAAATTGTTCGTTCCCGCTGAAAATATGGTATGCTCAACAATTGTTGAATATGGATACGGTGACAGAGAATAAAATAAAATCAATTGGGGATCATTTTTGTCATAATGGAGATCTGTGGCTGCTGCAAGAGGATGTTGATTGTTTATGGATAAAAACGTCTGTAAGTTAAACAAAACTTTGAAAGTCGCAAATACAAGATCGCTGTTACACGTTAGATATAACATGTTGGTTTTGAGACGTGATGTAAACTTTCAGCAATAAATGTATTATTGCACCTTGTCAGAATATGTGTTGTTGTACATTTATAGTGTTCAACATTCATTCCAAAAGAAGATCGAAAAATGCGGAGCCGAAGAGAAATTACTTTGATTGATTTGAAAATAAAAATAATAACCAACTGCAAAAGCGAGGACATGCTTGTAGACTGATTGACAACGTTCTACGAACTTGATATCCAAATTTAATTTGATGTAGAATATGGATTAGCCGCATTGTCATGCACAGAACATAAATACGAAACAAGACAAATAAATTGGCTCCTTGGTACATTGGATAGCATGGTGTTTGTTATCAATGAACTTTGCTCTAATGCTCGTCTTTGCTGTGCTTGTTTATCATCCAGCAGAAGAGAAAGTAAGACGAACAAATAATGGTAAGCAGTATATCAAGTCTGACCACAATAACCGTGCGATCTCTTCCATTCTAATGTATTTTAACAACCCACTGATAATCTTAAGAATAACTTTTGAGCATATCATCTCGTATGATATATTGTTATTTTCGTTTCAGTCACACCCAATGTACAGCAAATACTTAAGTATTGTTTTACTGTGTTTAACGTAATGCAACAGCACAGAAAATAATACATTTCCCATCGTCTTATAGACAATAGACAATAGGAGCTGGAGTGGGCCATCCGGCCCTTAGTGCCAGCACCGCCATTCACTGTGATCATGGCTGATCTCCACAATATGTATCCCGCTCCTTCCTTCTCCCCATATCAATTGACTCCATTATCTTTGAGAACTCTCTCGTCAAACCATCAAGAGAATCAGCCCTCACTACCTTACAAGACGGAGAATTCCACAGATTCACAACTCACTGGGTGAACATGTTTTTCTTCATCTGTGTTCTAAATGGCCTACCCATTTTTCGTAAAATGTGGCCCCAGGTTCTGGACTCCCCCAACATAGGGAACATGTTTCCTGCCGCTATCGTATCCAATCGCTTAATAATCGTATGTGGTTCAATAAGATCCTCTCTCATCCTTCTAAATTCCAGTGTTTCCAAGACCAGTCGCTCCATTCTTTCCACACTTGACAGTCTTGCCATGGCGGGAATTAATCTTGTGAAGCTGCGCTGTACTCACTGAATAGCAAAAATATCCTTCCTTAAATTGGAAACCAAAACTGCACACAATACTCCAGGTGTGGTCTCAACAGGGCCTTTACAACTGCAGAAGGACTTATTTGTTCCTTTGCTCCAATCTTCTCGTTATGAAGGCCCACATACCATTAGTTTTCTCCACTACCTGCTCTACATGTGTGCTTACTTTAAATGACGAATGAACAAGGACACACAGGTCCCGTTGCACACCCCTTCTCCAAAGCTGATAACATTGAGATAATCATCTGCCTTCCTGTTCTTGCCACCAAAATGGATAACCTCACATTGATATTTCTGCTGTGCATCTGCCCACTCATCCAACTTTTGCAAGTCACCCAGCATCCGACCATCCTCCTCGCATTTCACACTGCCACCGAGCTTCGTGTCATCTGCAAATTTGCTAATGTTACTTTTATTCCCTTGATCAAAATCATCAATATAGATTGCAAGTAGCTGCAGTCCCAGCATCGAAACGTGCGGTACCCCACTAGTCACTGCCTGCCACTCTGAAACGGACCTGTCTATCCTTAATATTTGTTTCCTGAATACAAAGACCACACCAGAATAAATCCAAAGTAGTAGGGGGACTAACACTCCCTAATTCTATGTATTATTATTGGTCGGTAAATATTAGAAATATGATGCAATTGTTGGACAATTCTCTTCATCAACCGGAATGGATAATTATGGAGAAAGAGGACTGCTCCCCTTTTAATATTGGTGCGGTCCTTCTTTCACCAATGACGGTGAATAATACAAACTACAACAAAAACCCAATTATACATAGTACAATCAGATTTTGGAAACAATTAAAATACAATTTTAAATTAAGAAACTTATCCCTCCTATCTCCTATTGCTAAAAAACCTCTGTTTAAACACTCACTTGTAGACAAAGCGTTGATACAACGGTAAAGAGCAGGAATTAAAACTTTGGGAGATTTGTATGATACGGGGAAAATATTATCATTTAAACAATTACAACTAAAATATAATCTGGGTAACAAACAGTATTTTTAATATTTCCAAATATGTGATTATCTGAAAAACATGCAGAAGAATTTCACAAAATGCAATTAGATTTACTAGATGGAAGTAATGAATACAAAGGCGGAATCAGCAAATTTAATTTCATATATATATAATATTATACTAAATGCATTAATACCAACAACAAAAGGTATCAGAGGAGAGTGGAAAAAAGAACTAAGCATAAACATTTCCAATGAAAGGTGGAAAGAGTGCTTAATAAATGTGCACACATGTTCAATTAATGTGAGACATACTTTAATACAATTTAAAACTTTACACAGATTATACTGCTCAAAAACTAAATTAAATAAATTTGTCCCTAACGTTTGCCAATTTGTGATAAATGCCAGTGTCAAGAATGTAGCATAGCGCACTGATACATCTTTTGTACAAAAATTCAAAGGTTTTGGATTGAAATCTTTGAAATTGTCACAAAATTGCTTAAAATAATAATGACACCAAAGCCAGAATGGACTATTTTCGGAATGACAGGTGGTGGTTCGGAATTAAATGTGTATCAAAATAATCTACTTGATTACGGCTTAATAATAGGAAAAAAAGCTAATCTTAAAATTCTGGAAAAATGCTTCTATACCAATATTAAATATGTGGATTTCAACTATGTTTGAAACATTACATCTGGAAGATATGAGACTCCGCCTGGCAGGAAAACCAGAACGCTTCTATCAGACGTGGTCTGCATTTATAGAATTGCTACAAAGATAGGGTGCAGGAGTATCTCCGGCCTTGGTAGGGGGTATGCAAAAATATCGAGTTCGTGAATTCATTTTTGTGTGATATATATAATATAGTAACTGGCTTTTTTTTTCTCTTTTCGCTATCTTTGTCTTTCTTTCTTTTTCCCTTTTCTTTTCTAGGGTCTATCTCTTAATCCCCGTTCTCTAATTCTTTGACCAAGGGTTTATTCTCCCCTTTGGCACGCTCTTTCACTTTCACAACTCTTTTCACCTACTTCACTTTATTTCTTTCTGTTCTTTCTCTATAAACGCCATAACATTATGGGGTACAGTTATTGTAACAATATATATGTGATGTACATTGATGTATTTGCCTCTAATAAATACAAATATTAAATATGTATATATTTTTTTGTAAATAAAAAAATTGTATCCTGTATGCCAGCCGATGTTCTATCCATATCATTACCCCACCCCCTATTCCATGTGCTCTAATTGTGCCCATTAATCTCCTATGTTGCACTTCATGAAAGCCTTCCTGTATTCCTGGCACATCACATCCACTGGATGTCTTTTGCCCATTTTCCATGTTACATCCTCAAAACATTCCAGAAGATTAGTCATGCATGATTTCCCCTTCGTAAATCCATGCTAACTCGGACCGATCCTGTTACTGCTATCCAATCGTGCCGCTATTTCATGTTTTATAATTGTCTCCAGCATCTTTCCCACCACCGATGTCAGGATAACTGGTATATAATTCCTGCTTTTTATCTCGCTCCTTTCTTTAAAAGTTGGCTAACATTAGCTACCCTCGAATCCACAGGAACGAATCTTGAATCTATGGATCATTGGAACATGATCACCAATGCGGCCACGTTTTCTAGAGACACCTCCTTACGGACGCTGGGGTGCAGAAAGTCAGGACACGGGGATTTATCAGCGTTCAGCCTCACCAGTCTACCCGACACCATTTCATTCCTGATGTGAATTTTCTTCAGTTCCTCCGACACCCAAGGTCCTCTGGCTAACAGTACATCTGCTGAATGGTTTGTGTCTTCTTTAGTGAAGACAGATCAAATTAAAATTTCAATTATTCCAAACTGCTTGTTTTTGTCAACAAGTGTGTGATTTCCCCAACATCTAAAGGGTTTGCTTTATTTCTACACCACCAATTATCACTTAATGGAATAATTTGTTGTGCATATATTTTCATAGCTTCCTCACTGTTTTGAAACATTATACCGTGGGATATAATTGCTTTCTTTTCAGGCAACATACGTCTACAATAATTTACCAACTTAGTCCGAATATAAGTTGGTAAACACCCTTGCCCATGTTGGGTACATTTCCGTCCGTGGAACAGTGGAAATTTAGAGAATTAGTTAAATTCTAATTGTTATTTTTGGCGCGATGATATCTGAAATATTCCCGATACGCAACCTACGTCAATTATATTAGTGGCTCCATGTTTTATTTGCTTCCGACAATGCTATCCAGTTACCCCCATCAATGCTTAACGACAAGTTTTCAGTCTTGCTCATACCAGGAATGTGACTATCTGTTTCTCCAAATCACCGTCGTTGACGTCGCCCTTTTCCGCCAGTTGCGACCAACGTTCATTTAAATTGCCTGCAGATAAACACATTTCATCAATTAAACGCCTGCTGAACATCGCTCAGCAGTTTTACTCTCGTAAGGATTAAATTCATGTCTCCAAAATCTTGACCCATTTTGTGTGCGTATATGACAGAAAACTGTTCTATAAACGAGGAGGTATTAGAGAGAGTCGGTGTGCAATTGGCCCATTCGAATCCTATGTTGGATTCAGAAAAAATATTTACCCAAATCGTTGAATAAATTGTAAAGTCCTGACAACTGTTTGAGTCCACAAGATAAATGTGGCTATTCTGAAGGCGTAGTAGGACCACACGAAGGGCAAATCATAATACTTTTTTGTTTAAGGATTCTGTTGAGATTAATGAAATTAAAGGAAACAGTGCACGGAATATACCGAAGATGGACTTGGAAAAAATGTTTGTTTTTGTGCTAATGAGTATACGTAAATCAAACTAATTTGACCGAATGCGCCCTCGCGTTTCTACGCTGGAATGCCTCCGAAAGCTTTATTGACCTTCCAGTCCACAGGCGGGAAATAATAGATCACGTGCATCTCCTCATTACTGACTGGTGGCTGTCGGACAAAGTGTTGATATAATGTTATGGTCCGAACATCATACCTCTTTCAGTGAGGTAATGTTTCCAGAAATTGTTAGATTCATATATTTGGTGAAAGTATGGTGTTTAATTACAGTAGACGATGAATTGAAAAACAAGGATACAGGTAAGATTCATATTAGCAAATGTTGCCAACATGTATAAAACCTGCATTTAGTGGCGATTCTGCTTATGATTATGATTCATGAAATATATGGCTTGAATTCTGGACTTTATTCCCAAGGTTAATAGAGTGTGATGTTCTTGTAAATTCAACAAATGACAGTTCCAAAAATAAGTTATGCAAATAAACTTGTACAATATTGTGCATGCATTATTTAATGCATGTTCGTCCGATGTGTTGCATGGTATTATTAGCGTACTTGCTATGGAGATATGTTGTACTGTATGCTGTATCAACGTACATACTAATATATTTGCCAAAGCCATCCGCAATCAGTTTTATGGCGCGAAGGACAATTATATTGTGAACAATATATCGAATATTCGCGGTTCCGTTTTGGTTACTTATAGCCTAACCTGCACACCCGACTGAATATTCTGAAAATTTAAATAAGGGAAGAAAATTGTGAGCAATATTTGATAAGCAAATATATACATTTTTTTAATTTCAGAAATTAATGAACTGTTGCAAAAGCTTCAACAGTTGGGTAAGTGGAATTGCACAGAAATGTTCGTAATTTTTTGGAATGTATATAAGCATGAAGGAACCAACGAAAGTAATACGTTGTTATTTCGGATGGGTAAGGTGTTGACCAGAGTTTGACATAACATATCATTCATTTGGTATATACGGCATCTCGAAAATTTAGGACGATGCTGAAGTTGTTGATCGTGGTAAAATGTGGCTGCATCTAACAATCTTAATAATAATAACAGTAATAATAATAATAACAATCATCATCAGCATCATCATAATATGGTGATATAATATTCTTCTTCTTCTTCTTCTTCTTCTTCTTCTTCTTCTTCTTCTTCTTCTTCTTCTTCTTCTTCTTCTTCTTCTTATTATTATTATTATTATTATTATTATTAGTATTGTTATTATTATTATTATTATTATTATTATTATTATTATTATTATTATTATTATTATTATTATTATTTGATATTTTGTCTTGGTACGTTTCAAATAGCACGCAATCCACAACCCACCTAGTGTCAGTGGATTTCAAGGATTAGTGCAATCGCGATAGTAAATAAACTGAAAATGTTGTGAATGCTGGGCATTACAGCAACGGAAGCAAATTGATACGTCAATTTTGTTTGATAGATTTATTCAATTTGGTATGCGCAGTGGACAACAAGCATGAACTCAAAATATCATGACATATTTATGAATGTGCGTAAGCATCGATTCACAAAACCACTCCTTTTGGGGAATGATTATGTTCCTTTACATCCTCTTAGAATCAGCATCCAGATCTGGCAGAAGAGGTAACAATCATGCAAGCCGCATGTAGTTCGAAATAAGATAAATAACTGTCTACTATGAATGATGTGCTTTATTTATTCCGTGATAATTGTCTCCTCTTACAGAAGCTATTGCGACTCATTTTACCAAAGTGGATCCAATCCAAATTATGTGAAATATTGGAAAAGGAGCTGACATGTTGGTTATATTTGTAATGGTCCATGGCACATTTTATACAGGCAAATAGCAGCAAATTCTGGAGAATTGAAAGGAATAATACAAACATGCTATTTGTTTCACTTTTATTCAACAGAGACATTGTTGCTCTTGAATGATTCCCGATGTGTGTAATATAATGTAGTTTCAATAAAACAACAATGTATCTGTGATAAGCACCGGACCATCTTCCCTGTATCTCGCTGATTCGGTAACATTTGAGCAAATGCTGTCAAGTCCAGATGAGACATGTACTTATTTTTTAACTCAGTAGCACAATAATGGAAATTCAGTTTCTGAACGACCAAGAATTAAAACTGTTATGGAGAGGTGGGGCTAATTATACCGCAGCTAAACGAAACGTAAACTGTATGTGCACACTTTTTATAAGCAACATTAGAAGAACGCCGGCAAACTTTTTGAACAAATAAAGTCGATCATTTATAACAGCGCTCAAGCGTAGTGTAAACATACTTACTTTACTATACCTTTAAATTCATTAAAGTACTGTCTTTATTATTTCAATATTATTTACTCCACACTATTAGATGATGCATTCTGATCAACTGGAATGGTGGCAATGTTAGTTAACAACAATAAGCCAACACATTATAGAGAACATTGGACGAAATTCGTTGCATAAAGGAAAAAATATATTCCGAAGGAGCGCAGTACAATTCAGCAGCACTGGGATAGTGCAATGGTTTCCACATCTCCTTGTAATGCATTCGCCCAGATAATTTAAAATATAGAAGGAAACAAATCTCCACCTGAATTGGAACCAGAAGACATGATTTGACAATGTGTAAGGAATAGTGAATGGAAAACAAATAACTTTACTCGTACATTATTTTTGTTTTGAATGAATGAATACATTATTGTCACGTGATAAGCCATTGTGAAATTCCGTGTGCGGAAATGGCGCCAACGAACGAGAGACCGAAGCAAAGAAGTCGAAGCGAAAGAACCGAATGGAAACGAAGCCGAAATACCAATAAACCGAAAGAGCCGAAGACAAAACGCCTACTAACCGAAAGGATGGGGCGCCTAAAGGCAAACTAACGGAAAGGGCCAAATGCGTAAAAGCCAACGAACCGAAAAGTTGCGTTGCCTAAACTCAGTTACCAAATGGCCCCATGTCGAAACACTACATACCCGAAAGACGGCGTCGGCTGCAAGCCAAAGGAGCGCAGCAGCGGCGCCTTTACTACCGAAAGGCCCGTCCTCGTCTGTTCGTCGGCGTCATTATCAACCGCCAAATGGACCTCGCCATTATCGCTGCCAAGTCGTCTCCGGACGCCTCCGTGGTGACGTCCCAGGCCTCGGCCGCAGGTTTCGTCGACAAAGGCCCCAGCCGCGGGTTCCATGGGCAAAGGCACCAGACGCGGGCTCCGTCAACCCAGCCTCCGTCGATTCCGATTGCCGGCGTTCAGCACTGTGGGCTCCGTCGACTCACTCGGCTGCGTTCTCCGACCCGCAGGCACCTCGTCGCCCATGGGCTCCGACGAGGCTTATTTGCGGGTGCCATGTTCGCCGCGGACTCCTTGTATTTGGTCGGCTGTGGGTTTTTGCTCGTGATGCTCCGTCCTCGCCTTCTACGCGCCTACCCGGGACATCTGCCGCTGCGGCCTTGGTCCAAATTGAAAAACATCTGGAGATGGCATCTATAGTAGCAAGAAAGTGGGACATATCAGTTATAAAATGCGTCATCAAGCCGACCAAAAATCTGGATTCTTGAAATTACGTGGCATTGGCAGAAGAAATAAGTGAAGGATTGAATGAATAGGAAAACATGAACAGTTTATAATACTACCTTTTATTATAACACACCGCGTCAGATAATTAAAGGGGCAAAAAATGCACTGGAAACGGTACGGCGAATACATATTTGTTATACCTGCAGAATCTCACCGCAATTCCAAAAACGAAAGCACTTAACTGGCGTTAAGTTGCAAAAGAAAAATAATAGGATGTATTTTGCTATACTTACTCAATATGTATGCTTAGAATTGTTGATACAATTATGGAAATACGCTGAATTATACCACGCATTAGATTGGTTCAAAAGTCAAGTCGTCAAACAAACTTTATTGTCATTTAGAAATACATCGATATATGCAGTTCCAAACGAAATTCCGTTGCATTTGGCTCCCTGTGTAACACAATAATTAACAGAAGGATAAACATGGACAAAATAGATAAAAACATGATCATATTACAGTGTTGCAGTGATCATATAGTTTTACATTTGGCCTAATTGTGATAAATAATAAAAAAAGAACAAATTTCAATTTTCTCAACGTAATTTTTCCAGGCTAGGACATGATGACTAAAAGTCAAAGGAGACATTTAATTATAAGCCGATGATATATTTACCTTGGATTTCAATTAAGTAATTTTGATCAGAAATTGCAAACAATATATTTTAGCAATGGAAGGGCACGTGATCGCTGACACCCCACAGTTAAGTGTCAATTTGAATGACCGAAATTAAAGAAAGAATCGTGTGAATACAGTAGAATTAATATTACAACAAGTGTGATGTTAATGTTATCTGCCAAGATAAAGTCGTAAACGAGTACGCAATCAACTAATGGAATATAAAATATCATATTCTAGCACGCAAGAAGAATTTTCATTGACATGGACGGAAACATACCCATATCTCACGGTATCGCACCAACGTACGGACAATGCACGGTAGAAATCAGATGAACATGCTGCATATAGCGAGTCTCTGTTGCCAACATGGCTAGAAGTATTCAGTGATAGGTCAAACCTTGTAGGAGCAGAGTTTGGCCGTTCACCTGATAGCGTCTTCACCATCATGCAATCACGTTTGACCGATTTTAGCATCTCAATATTATTGTCGTCATAGTCATCGAGTGATACAGTGTGGAAAAAGGTCATTCGGCCCAACTCGCCCGCACCGGCTAACAATGTCCCAGCTACACCAGTCTCACTTGCCTGCGCGTGGTCCTTATTCCACCAAACCTGTCCTATCCTTGTACATGTCGAACCGTTTCTGAAACGATGGGATAGTCCCAGCCTCAACTACCTCCTCTGGCAGCTTGTTCCATACACCCACCCCCCTTTGTGTGAAGAATTTACGCCTCAGTTTCCTATTATATCGTTTCCCCTTCACTTTGAACCTGTGTCCTCTGGTCCTCGATTCCACTATTGTTGGAAAAAGACTTTCCATGCAACCCTTCTTGAAAAGAGTTAAAACATTTGCCACCCTCCAATCTTCCGGCACCTCTCCTGTATTTAAGGACGACTGGTAAATTGCAAGCAGGTCTCCCGCAATCTCCTCACCAGTTTCCCACAATATCCTCGGATATATCAGATCAGGCCCTGGAAATTTGTCTCACTTCAAACACGACAGTATCTTCAGTACTTTCTCGACAGAAACCCTGACTGCACTCAAGACACCCCAGTGTCTGCTCCAATTCCCTCCGTCCTATTGTCTACCCCCTCGGTACCTACAGAGGAGAAATATTCGTTTCCGACCTTGCCCATCTCCTTTGACCCCAGACAGAGGCGACCGCTTTGATTGCAGAGAGGTCCCACTCTCGCTCTAGTTACCCTTTCCCCGTTATGTATATAATAATAATAATAATAATAATAATAATAATAATAATAATAATAATAATAATAATAATAATAATAATAATAATAATATTAATAACTTTATTACGGACTCAAGGCCCAGACAAGGGGCAACATTGCGTTAAAAATGCATTGCCTATCAAATATCATAAATATATATATAAAATCATGGTAAATCACATAACAACATCATAATTTATATATATTAAAAACCCACAATACTTAAGTTAAATATCCAGAGTAAAACATGATCAATGTCGTACAACGAGACAACGATACCAGTGTCTCCACAGCTGGGATTCGTAGCGCGTAGTGCTAACCCTTATGTTTGTCAAGGCCACAATAAGCACATTTTTAGAGTTATTTATCCTGCAAATGAATTTATACATGTTGTGTCTTAAGTTAGCTTCCAAAGTACCGACTCCCGCAGCCACAAACATATTACTGGTACTACACCATCTTGGTTGCCTCAGCAGTGTTCTCCTGGCATCGTTATATGCCACTTTTAGTTTCTGCATACTTCTCTTCAAATAGTTCGACCACATGTACGCAGTGTAGAAAGGTGTGCTGCATGCTCTAAATAGCGACATCTTCACCACATCTGCAGACGCACCAAATTTAAGCAAAAGACTATTCGCCTGTATATACAGCATGCGTCGTTGCGTATAAATATCCTCGTCATCTGTCATTTGTTCTGTAATAATATGCCCTAGATATTTTATCTTATTACAGACACTAAGATTGTTGTCAGACAATTTAAAATCAGGATAATTTAGGCTTTTATCCTCTTTGGTTCTACTGACCATAACAGCACTCTTACTAGCATTATGTTTAATGTCATGTTCCACAACATCCACGGAACATGTAGTAAGGAGCTGATGGTAAGGAGTAAGGAGCTGCAACTATATAGATCGTTTGGATAATCGTGAATGTTAACCATCAGCCCTATCATCTGGCCCCTTTTTGCATTATGATTTCATTTTTTAGTTTACTCCTTAGCTCCCGAGACTCCTCCAGGGAAACACTTGATCACATATGCCTATACCTGTCCCATGCATCTTTCTTGTTTTTGACTGACGTTTCCTTTTGCCTCGACAGCCTAGCCTCCTTGTGTTCGCCTTATTTGCCATTCACTCTAACGGGGACGTACACATCTTGAGCTTTTGTCAAAAGGTTTTTAAAAACATCACGCTTGAGTGATGTTCCTTTCCCATCTAACGATCTGCTGGAGTCAATCTCAGCGAGACCTTCTCTCATCCCCTCAAATTTGGCCTTACCCCAGTTGAGCATTTTTACACGTAGATCCTTTCCGGCCCAATTCTCCTGCCTTCTCCCCATAACTGGACACATTACAATATTTTGAGGGCGCTACAAGGGCACCGCTTGATCTAGTGATGGGAAATTTGGATGGGCAAGTGGATGAAGTGTTCGTAGAGCAGCGACCACGGTTGTATTAGCATTATGATAAAAATGATGAGACGTACTGAGCAGGTCCTCGAGTTAAAATGATCAATTTGGGAACGAAAAAATGTGACGTATGAGATAGGAACTCACCCAAGTTGATTGGAGTAGGTTGTTTGTTAGAAAAGTAATGTCGGGGAAATTGGATATTTAAAAAGTGTGCTGACACATGTGTCGTGCCATACTTGTCATTTTTATAGTGAAACAAAAGGCATGCAAACTTAAGGCAGCCTGGATGACGAGATAAATTGAAGCTCTGCTGAGAGTAAGACAGAGACTTGGCATAGGTATAGGCATCCAGGGTGAAATGTATCCCTGGAGGCCAATTGGGAACTACGGAGTAAGCTAAGAAAGGAAATCTGAAAGGCAAGAAGGGGACTGGAGTTATATCTGGCTGTTAGAGTTAAGGATAATCTCAAGATAGTTAAAAGCGCAAGAAAGGGTAAAAATGGTGGCCAGGGTGACATAGTGACCCCCAGGAATTAAGCGATCATGCATCTGTGGAGCCACAACATATCGGCATGGTGCGCAACGAGTATTTATCGTTATTTTTCGGTGGAGCATGAGATTAGGAGGCAAGAACTTGTGGTAGTTCCTGAATGTGTCTTGAGAACAGGCAGCATTACTGTCACAGAGGTACTGATGGACCGGACGCGTATAAAATATAACCTATCTCCCGGGCCTGATCATATATATCCAATTATACCGTGGGAAGCTACAGAAGGGATTGCAGGAGTCCTCGCCGAGATTTGTGAGTTGTCAATAAATACAGGCGAGGAGTCGGAAGTCTCGAGGGAGGCAGATGTTGTGCCTCTATTCAAGAAGAATTCTGTGGAGAATAAAGGGTGGGAAATACGGGCCAGTGAGAACATCTATGGTCGGAAAGTTCATAGAGTGTATTCTCAGGGATAGGATATACATGCACTTAGATGGACAAGGGCTAATTAGGAAAACCATTCTATTTTGTACGTGGGAGGTGGTGCCTCATGAATCTGGTGAGATTTTGATGATCTGACCAAAACAGACGATGGCGGCAAAGCTCAAGATGATGTATGCATGGATTTCAGCAAGGCATTCGACAAGATTCATCATGATAGCCTGCTTTGGAATGTTAGACACCATGGGACTCAAGGAGGGATAGCGGAACTGATAGGGAATAGGCCTTCTGTAAGGAAGCAGAGGGTGATGGTGCAAAGTTGATTTTCAGACTTGGGATTGTGACGTGTGGTGTGCCTCAGGGTTCGGTGCTGGGCCCATTGCTCTTTGTCATTGATATCAATTATTTGAAAGAGAACGCATGGTTAGCAAGTGTTCAGATGATACAAACAACAGGTGGCATTGTAGATGGTGAATATGGTTGTCAAAAGGTGCAGTGGCATACTGATCGATTGTGCAGTTGGGATGAGGAATACTTGATGGAATTTAATACACAAAAACTTGAGGAGTTGCACTTTTGTTTAACATAGGTAGAACCTACACGGGGAACGGTAGGCTTTTGGGTCGGAGGGTTTTGGAAATCTAGGTGTGCAGGTACATAGTTAGTTGATAGTGGCATCACAGGTAGTTAGTGTGGTCAAAAAGGCGTCGACACATTGATCTTTATTCGTCAGAGCATTGAAGATGGAGGTTGGGAGGTCATGCTGCTTTTGTATGACACGTTGGCGAGGCCGTATTTAGAGTTTTAGGCACCATGCTACTGGAAATACTTTGGAAATGGTGCAGATAGGCCTTAAGTAGGACGTTGGCATTACCTGAGGCCCTGCGCTGTAGGTAGAGGTTGCACAGTCTTGGAGTCTCTGACGGAGCGTCGTCCTCTGCCTAACGAAATGCCTAAGATGACGGGCTTCACTTCTAATTCTACGTTAATTTGATGGTTGGTGAAGTCATTGTGAGAACCGTACTCGATGTCATTGGTGAGTATAGAGATATTGATGTACGGACATGTGAAATGGGATGTGGTGTGCTCGCCATTGATGCTGCTTCGTGACTACGAACGTGCATTTTGCCTTGTTCTTCGGTCCTTCTGTGACTGCAATCAAGAGTCTACTTAACAACTCCGGTTTAACGAGTGAGATAGATCTATATTAAAAAATAATTGACAATGAATAGATGTCCACGCAAGCAAACAAGGCCAATATTTCCAAAACTGTGGAATATGAACCTTCATGTTATGACAATTGATTTGAAGCTTAATGTGAGGAGTAACATTCCGAAATAATGGAAATTTGTTATTATGCATAATTATATTTGTTGTTTGTTTGCTGCAATATAATGTTGCGCATCTGGGCGTTTTTCTGTAATATAATGTTGGCAAATTGACTTATAATTGTTAATTCGAAAACACAACAACAAGTTATTCAGTGAACGGTTCAATAAGAACCCCAGTTTCATTCTTGGAGTTCACAATCGGGAAGATTTTTTCCCGAAAGTAGCAGGAAATTACCCACGGATAGAGGTATGTTGTTATATGCTGGGGGAAAAACAATTGAAACTCCAGTCATGCGTTTCCACTCCATTGCATGCAGGATATGCTACCAGGTTATGCCCCTCAATTTTGAGCATCTGGCAAATGCAAAATTTTGGATAATTTCCAAGAACAGGGTAGTTTGAAGTGAGTCTTCAATGTTGACATAATTTGTACGGATTCACAGATATACACAAAGCAAATGTCAATATCGTTGTTGATAATTCAACCTTCTATTCACCGAAAATAATGATCCCTTTTCGTTTCGTGATCTTCCAATTTTAGCAGCAATCATTCAATATTTGTGGTGGCACAGTTTAGGTCAGGTTAATTTAATTAGTTTCGAGATACAGCGTTGAAATAAAGCACTTCGCTCCACCGATCCACGTCGATCAGCGATCACCGGTTCACCAAATCGATGGAGTCACACTCGCTCCAATTTTCCGATGACAATTAACCTATAAACCTGCACGTCTTTAGAGTGTGGGTGGAAACCGGAGCAGCCTGACAAAACGCACGCGGCCACGGGGAGCAGGATCAAATTCACCAATACAGCACTCGTACAGAGTACCGAAACCAGGGTGTCTGGCGCAGTAAAGCAGCAAATCTAATGCTGCTCCTCTCTGCCGCCCCAATTGTCTGACACTCGTAGATTCGCCAATGCTCGTGCAGCCAACGACATTCCGCAGTAATTCCCATATTTAGTCGATCATAGTGTCGTAAGCAAGTGTGCAAAGGTATCTCGCCATGTTCAACAGAGCGACCATGTTTCGGAATAACAGAGGAGATTCTGTCTTATGCTATGATGGCAACTTTTCGTTTCTAATAGAACGTATACTATGGAACATTACAGTGAATCAACATGCCATTCGGTCCACAATTTATGTGTCAAAACTGATTCCCAGACTAAATCTTATCCCTCTGAGCATATTTCATACCCACTGTACCCCGCGTATACCTTTGTCTACCCAAAACATTTTTAAACGCTTGTATTGCATTCTGTTCCACTACCGTCCTTGGAAATGTGTCGCTGGTATCTACCATCTGCTGTTTGGAAACCTTGCCCTGCATATTCTCTTTAAAGCTCGCCCTTGTAAGATGAAATATTAAAGCTATTCACTCTAGTATTTGATATGTGCACCTGGGGAAATGTAATGACTGTACCATATTTATTTCTCATTATTGTATATGTTTAAATTAGATCTCCTATCAACTCCGGGCGTTCCAGATAAAACAGTGTTAGTGCACCCAACATCTGCTTGTAACGAATACCATCCATCCGGGCAGAATTCCGGTAAACCTACTTTGCAAACGGTAGAAATAGTTCACATCTTTCCTGTATCGAGACAAATGGATTTTCAAAATCCGACCTCACCAAAGTGCAAACTGCTTCATGAACCTCTGACTGTCTTATTAGTTGCTTCAACGAATGATGCAAACCTATCATATTGGTACTCACCATTCAATCTACTGTGCTGCTACAGTCAATGAGATGTGTACATCAACGCCTCGGTCCTTCTATACATCAATGTTTAGGGGATCTCTCCATTAAAAATACGTTTTCCTCTTACATTCGACCTCCCAATTGATGCAGAATGGATATATGAGCTCCCAGACAATAGACATATGGATAGAAGGTTACTTGCATGCGCATGGCATCTGCCTGTCGCCTCCGTCGTGGCACATCAGCGTAACGGTAGAGTCGCTGCCTTACAGGGCCAATGACCTGGGTTCAATGGTGACCACGGCTGTTGGCTGTAAGGGGTTTATACGTTCTCCTGGTGAACGCGTAGGTTATCTCGGGTTTTCCGGATTACTCCCTGATACCAACGACGTGCAATATTGTAACTTATTTGGCTTCTGTAAATTGCACCTATTGTGTAGGATGTCATTGCCAGTGTGCAGTTGAAGAACGGTCGGCGGTGACTCGCTCTGCAGAAGGGTCGGTTTCCAGAATCAGAATCAGAATCAGAATGCCTTTTATTGTCACTATACACATGTACAGTGAGATTAAAAACTGCTCCTACTCAGTGCAAACACAAGACAAAAAGGGTGGGGGGATAAGGTGCACAGTTTCTGCAGCGCTATATACAAATCTATAAAAAGACAATGGATAATAGAATGGATAATGTTACAGTACAAATTACAGTAGGTGGATAGATGAAAGTCCGGGGGTTAGGCTGTGAAGTCAGTGCATGTGTGAGTTCAGGGAGATGATGGATTTTGGGAAGAAACTGTTCTTGAGTCTATTTGTCCTTGTGCTGATGCACCTATAGCGCCTCCCTGAGGGTAGCAGGTTGAACAGGCCAAATGCAGGATGGGAGCTGTCCTTGATAATGTTCTTCGCCCTGCTGAGGCAGCGGGAGGTGTAAATGTCCATCAAAGAGGGGAGAGGGCAGCCGATGATCTTCTGTGCTGCCCTGACTACCCTCTGAAGCCTCTCCCTGTCTGCCATGGTGCAGCTGCCGTACCATGCTGTAATGCAGTATGTCAACAGGCTCTCAATGGACGAGCGGTAGAAGGTCAGCAGCAGGTTGGAGTCCAGGTTGTGCTTCCTGAGGGCCCTCAGGAAGTGCAGCCGCTGCTGAGCCTTCTTGATGACCGCTGTGATGTTGTCTGTCCAGGAGATGTCAGCGGAGATGAGGACGCCGAGAAACCGGAAGGTGTGGACCCTCTCCACACACTCGCCGTTGATGTATAAGGGGGCTAAGTCGGTGCTGTGCTTCCTGAATTCGACAATGAGCTCTTTGGTTTTCTTGGTGTTCAGAGCCAGGTTGTTTTCTGAGCACCAGGCTGTCAACTTCAGGACTTCCTCTCTGTAGGCTGCCTCATCTCCCCTTGAGATGAGTCCGACTACTGTAGTGTCGTCAGCAAACTTGACGATTCGGTTGTTGTTGTGGGCCGGACTACAGTCGTGGGTGTAGAGACAGTATAGGAGGGGGCTTAGCACACAGCCCTGCGGGGAGCCGGTACTCAACATGCGAGTGGAGGAGAGGTGGGGGCCGAGTCTCACAGTCTGGGGCCGGTTCGTGAGGAAGTCCTTTATCCAGGCACATGTGAGAGTGGGGAGGCCGAGAGTGTCAGTTTGTCAATGAGAATGTCCGGAATGATAGTGTTGAAAGCTGAGCTGTAATCCACAAAGAGCATCCGAACGTAGCTCTGCCCCTGCTCCAGGTGGCTCAGCACAGAGTGGAGAGCTGCGGTGATGGCGTCTTCTGTGGACCTGTTTGGGCGATAGGCGAACTGGTGGTGGTCGAAGTCTGGAGGGAGATAGTCCTTGATGTGCTGGAGGACCAATGTCTCGAAGCACTTCATGATTACCGGAGTGAGGGCCACGGGACGGTAATCGTTTAGGCTGGTAATGGGAGACTTCTTCGGCACTGGGACGATTGTGGCTGATTTTAGGCAGGATGGGATAACTGCCTGGTCCAGGGAGAGATTGAAGATTCTGGTGAAGATGACGGTGAGCTGGTGGGCACACGCTTTGAGCACCTTACCAGGTACTCCATATGGGCCGGCAGCCTTCTTGGGGTTCACTGCCAGGAGCACCCGTCTGACATCGTGCTCCCTTACAGTGAGTGGAGTAGTACAGGAGCCAGGTAAGGGTGGGAGCAGGGCTGTAGCACATGAATGCTGCAGTTGTGATGTTTCAAAGCGGGAAAAGAAGCAATTTAGCTTCTCTGCCAGCGGCGCACTCAGGTCTTCTGTCGTTGTGGCACAGCCTCTGTAGTTTGTGATGTCTCGTATGCCCTGCAATACCTCCCGTGTGTTATTGCTGGACAGGTGGGCCTCTATGCTCCTCTTATAGTCCACCTTGGCTTTTTAATTCCCCTTTTCAGATCGGCTCGAGCAGCCCTGTACAGAGCTCTGTCACCTGACCTGAAGACATCATCGCGGTTCTGAGGAGTGTGCGGACCTGGCTGGACATCCAGGGTTTCTGGTTTGGGAAAACTCGAATGTTTTTGTCCACAGTCACGTTTCCGATGCATAACTTGATATAGTCCAGTACCGTTCCTTTGAATGTTTCCAGATCCTGGTGTTCGAATATGTCCCAGTTGGTCTGTGTGAAGCAGTCCTGGAGTTTGGAGAGTGCATTTTCAGGCCAGGTTGTAACAGTCTTTATGGTGGGCCTAGCACTGCGTCTGAGGGGGTTGTAGGCTGGGGAGAGCAGGAGGGAGAGATGATCTGACTGGCCGAGTTGGGGGAGGGGAATGGCTCTATACGCGTGCTTGATATTGGAATAGACATGATCCAGCATGTTCTCCCCTCTAGTAGGATACTTGACATGTTGATAAAATTTCGGCAATACAGTCTTCAAGTTGGCCTTATTAAAGTCCCCTGCAATTATGTGAACACCTTCGGGGTGGGCCCGCTGCTGTTCGGTGATGGTGTTCAGCAGGAGAGAGAGCGCCGTGTTTACATTGGCGTCGGGTGGAATATACACAGCCGTGACAATCACTACTGTTAGTTCTCTCGGTAGAAAAAAAGGCCGGCATCTTACAGACATGTACTCGAGGTCAGGGGAACAATGTTTGTCTACGATTCCATGTTGGTTCTGTAAACTTAATGTAACTTAACGGGACAGCTTTTAAAATATTTTTGAAAACAATGCTATATTCTGCATCGAATAATCTAAGCGCACCAACCCTGGAAATAGAGTCAGTCGTATGACATATAACGAATCAGGTCTGGACTACAATATCTACCTTCAGCATTGCAGGAGTCTTCACACACCTAACGTTGTCAGTAATGGATAGGGTTGACCTGCTATAACTTACAAGGGATATATGTGAGTAATGATTCCAGAATAAAGGCATCGGACTGTGGCCCACGGGAATTAACTGAGACATTTCGGGTTGGGACCCCTTCTTAGACTGATTGCTGGAGGAGAGGAAACTTGGAAGAAAGGACAGGGAAGGGATAACTGGTATTATCTTCCTGCGATGGCGGATGAATCCAGATCAATAGATATATTTTAAGGTGGAGATGATAGATATTTGTAATATAGAGGAAACATGATTCATAAGATCATGAAATCATGTTATTGGAGCAGAATTAGGCCATTCTGCCCATCAAGTTTTCTCCGCCATTTAATCATGGCTGATCTATGTCTCCCTCCTAACCCAATTACACTGCATTCTTCACATAACCTCTGACAACCGTACTAATCAAAGCGGTCTGTTAGGCAGATGTTTGGAAATATATAGTTGATGAAACTAAAGGATGAGACAAGTTAATTGAAGAGTTGTGGTATGTGAAGATAGTATGGATTGTGTGAGGGGGGGGGGGGGGGAAGAAGGCGAGACATAGGCACAAAACCAACTGAGACACGCGAGGGGCATAAATAGGGTGTTGGGGAGAAACGTGTAGTGGTTTTATAGCTTACATAAAATTGGAGAATTCAACGTTCATGCCGTTGAGTTGTAAACTATCCAAGCGAAATACGAGGCGCTCTTCCTTCCGTTTGCGAGTGGCCTCAATTTGACAATGGACAAGGTCTAGGATAGAAAGGTTAGATTGGGGAAGGGATGGCATGTTAAGGTGTTCCGTAAACGGGGGATCCACTTTAAGACTTGGGGGATTGTCCACAAGTGATCGGCGAATCTGTGGCAGAATTTTGACGTGCTAAAACTAGTGTGGTGACTGCAAACGCTGCAGTGCGCTGCATAAGTGGATGGTTATAGGTAAATTGCGCAGCCTGAAGTAGTGGTGGAGGTAAAGGTTGCAAATTCTGAAAGCCGCCTTGGCGTTGGGGGGCAGTCCTCAACCCAGTGGCGAAACTGTGCAGATGTAAAACAATTTCCGCGCGGACGTTCTCGTCCTCTACTCTTCTTCATCCTACGTTCCGCCTTCCGGATTGACATTGTGTGTTTGCCTCACAATTTAGCACACGCATATCAGCAGCTTCCACTTTAACAAATCTAGATTCATGACGTTGCAACTGAATGTGTCAAATATGGCACACCAATCGCGATTTTAAGTTGATCTTCACCTTCCCAGCCCACACAAGTAACTGTAAATATGTTCATCAGATTTCATTGCAACACGTTTACAATAATATTTATCATTAATTTATTCCAGAATGTTTTTGCAAAAAGGACACGTTGTAAATTTTCACTAATATCCTCAGTTACTATGCTGAAGAATGGCTTCATAAATCTGAAATCAAATACGGTGGCATATTCCTTTCAACAGCCCTTTAACACAGCATCAGGCATGTAATCACAATTGGCGCAAATACATGAAAATGCACTTAGAATGCGAGATGCCGTGTGTACTTTGAGCACATACTACAATATTCAGTTGCATCGTTATTTGTGAATAATTCGTGTCTGCTGCCTAAAGTTAATTACTCCGAGGCACAACGCTGAACTTGCAAAGGCTGCTCAGTTTTTCAAAGAGCCAACAATTTAAATTGATCATAGTACTACAACTCTCTACGCAATTACATCGAAGAATATCATTGAACTTTTCTTTGAAATAAATGAAAATTTCAGATCAGTCAAAATTGATTTGTTGTAGATACTTTAATATATCCGGTACCAATTTGTCTGTATCATGCAAATAGTTGATATATCAAATCAGATATTAGGTCACGTTTGTGTTTTAATATTCGCAGCGCCCTGCATTTGAACTTTTATGACAACCGACCTACTGATAACATTTTTAAAAAGAGATACGTATTATCAGTTATTGTGGTCAGTAGATTTATGTTGAGAAATAACACATCACATCAATTAACATGGTTTCGTGATCTCGGAAGTAGTGAGCACTAAATTTCAAACTTTGGATGTTTCCAATCCCTTGAATCTAAAACAAACCCAGACTGCAAAACTTTGGCTCTACCATTCAGATTTACTGGACGATAACGTGTATTATTTTGCACACGTTGTTATTTAACATACGTTGGCTCATGCAACTTCACCTGCAGAAACTGTCCATGTTTATCCGGAGAGTACAGATCTATTGGAGGGTGCTTGGTAAACTACAAGTGACCCTACCCCTCCCCCTCCATTGCCTAGATGTAAATGTGCTAGCTAGAACTAACGCAACATCATCAAAAGTTATTATCAACCGTTTTAGACAGCTGGTGGGGACAGAGTTTAGAAAACAAATGCAGAAACTGCTCTTTCACAGCTTGAAAGGGGAATCACTTCATTACACTGAATAGGCAAGACTGTCACAGATGGTGTAGACCGACTAGGTAATATTAACTGTCAAGCCCGAGCTGTCTTCTTCATAGTTCAAACAACAAGTCTGCATTTAAATTCAGAATTTGACCAAGGTCGATAAATATCGATCGGCTGCCTGGTCGGTCCTGGGAATGAACGCATGAGACATAAGTTAACGACACGTGACAGTCAACCTGGATCGTGGGATGTGGTGTTGCCTATAGTAGACACATTTAGTGAAGAAACAGACCTTCCCGCTCCCCTTCTCCCCGTGTTCCACAGCGTATCCTGCATTAGGAATCAGTTGTAACGCTCGCAGCGCGGCTGTGCTACCCGCGTTTCTGAAACGTGAACGGAAACCTCTGGAGACTTTGCGCCCCACTCAAGGTTGCCGTGCGGTTCCCGGAGGTTTTTGTCCTCTGGCAACCACCTTTCGCTTCGACTAAAACATTACCGAATTTTAAAACGGAAATCACTTTCGACCATCAGAGAAACTGACAAAACCTCCGGGAATCGCACGGTAACATTGGGTGGGGCGCAAAGTCTCCAGAGGTTTCCTAAGTGGGACATGGGCATAAGAGTTATTTTGGTGTCCGAAAAATCCAAATTAACTAATCGTATCTTACGGATCATTCTCTAACAGTGAGACTTAATCCCACTCTCACATGAAATAGAATTACACCTTCAGTGAAATTCTGACCAACGCTCTTAGGACCTGAAACTCAAAACAAGTAATCCGAGTGGGACTCGAGCCCATCCAGTCGGGAACCTCGCTCACCAAAGGAGTCATGCAGCCACTTCTCCTTCTCTCTTTACCAGTGCGTAAGTTCACACCAACCCATCTTTATTTTTGTATTTCACATTCTGCATCGGTCGAAATTAAACGTACCGTCGGTAGAAAATATTTATTTCGTTCTCTTTTCTAATTGTCGACATAACGTGTGTTCACCGGACCATAACGCACACACATACACAAACCGCCGGAATTCCCGTGGGAATTTGGAAATTTTGGTTTCACACAAACATTAATTCACACTACCATGCAGCAATTTCTTGTTGTACCCACACTAGTCCTCCTTCCTATGTTGTTCCTGGGAGCGAACGCGCAGATCCTCGTAATGCCGCAAATATCCAAGTGCCTGGACTATCCCTTATTCTGTGCGTGGGTGCAACCCAGCGGGGGATCCGACCTCTGAACCGCAGCGGCTCCTCGGGCAGGACCTTATTCCTTAACGGGCTCCTCCAATCTTCTGTTGCAATTCGTATTGTCTCTGCTCGGAGCTGCAATTGCCAGCGTTTCTCTCTTCAGCTTCCAACGTTGCGGTGTATATGAACTACTGTACACAGGAGGAAATTTACGTTCCAGTGTTAGGCTCAGTCTTATGCACAAATATGAGCTACCACGGGCGGTACCGACCTGTCACCGGGGCTCAATTTCGTTTTTTTTTTTTCCCGTAGGGCAAAGTTAAAGATTAGACACCTCGGTAGAATATACAAGAACTGTCGTCACCGATGAACTGGACTATGACAACTTGCATTTGTTTTCCAGACATACTTTATTCTCTCGTGCAAAAGTACAGCAGTGCAGTCCCATTCAAAGTATTTCTTATTCTCAGTACACGAAAAGGTGATCGTTGTATGCATATTGATCAATCGGATTTCTTTTTGACATCTACAGCAGAATTACCAGTTGATCGACATTATGATAAGTGTATTTACAAATAGGAAGTTGCACTTTACTAACCAGTCGCAATATATTCTGAAATTGTATGTAATCAATCGAAATTTAAACGACAGTGTCAGTTAGTTGGGTCCGAGGGGACGAGCGACACATCATTCCCATATGGGAGGCGTTATTCTATGGGGATTAGCACAAGTTGTGTCTGACAACAATCTGACAAGATTGTTGATTCCGGTACAATGTATTTTCTTGGGAAGCTGTGGACAGTTTCTCAGTTGTTTACACAGCAATTCAAATAGCCTCAGTTAATAATTTGCAAATTAACACCTGCCACGTTGTGGTTTCCTCAATGCCACTTTGAATATTTTCATCCTGTTTTTGCTTAACATAATATGTAGTACACGGTTGAATGGCGGTATTTTCTATGTTTTCCGTGCCGCCCCCCATGCTCTATGATAAAATGAGACATTACACAGAAAATCTAATTAGATTGAATATGAGAGTATTTGCAGACGAGGTGGTACAATGTTGCACCCGTCCTGACGAATACTTCTATGTCCTAAAACAATGCTACTCGTTCAAAAAACCCTAGCAATTATAAGGAATAAGTGCTATCATATGCGTCATTTCTCTTCAGGACTTGGACAGAATTGCGTCTTTGACGGTGAGAACCAGGCCTCAAATCATTGAATTGTTGTTTATTCCCTCATAGGTGAAGACAATTACTCGTGTTGCCCA
Organism: Raja brachyura; assembly: GCA_963514005.1. The sequence goes on along the minus strand of OY740804.1, from coordinate 17,752,836 downwards.
TTGCCCGTTTTTTTAAAGAGCGATTTATATTAATCATAGTCCTTCGTAATAATGTATATTCTCAAATACGCAGATGACTGGCAATAAATATGTGTATTTGAACAAGAGGGACCATTTTCTTACCATTCATGAGAAATACATATAGAAATCTGTTCAATAAAGCAAAAATGCCGCTGCAGAATATGATACGGCCCTGAGCTTTCTGACATGCCCGCCCTTATGACTTGATCATGTGTCATCTAATCTTTTTGTCAAAAGTTAGACGCTCCTCCAATTTAATCTTGCAGATGACGAGCTTCGTGAAAAAAACGCTGGTAAAGTACTGAAACGCTATACTACAACGCCAAATGAGACATCGTATGGAGAGAATTTCACTGTGGCTCTTTCAGTAATAACAGCGGAATCTCCTATTTTGCTATAATTGGCCATCTATTCGATGTGTGAAGGCATTCCGTGAAATCCGGGTCAAGAATATATAGAATGCAAGTTAACCATAACTGAAGAAAGTTATCTAATAAAACCATATTTGCAGCACATATTTGAATGCCGCCTCAATATTTTCCCATTATTTTCCTCACTTCATAACTCGATACCTTCGACAAGGTCCGCACGGCGATGCTTGTTGAAGGTGGTTACCGGAGGTTGCAGGTAGTGGAAGGTAATAACTCCCTGGTGGAATAAAACTGGGTGAAAAAAAGGTCTTACCTTCCACTACCTGCAAACCACGGCAACCACCTTCAACTAGCATCGCAACCGGCTTCGACTAAAAAAATACAGATTTTTAAAACGGCCGCTATTTTCAGTTGCGGCCGATTTCGATTTTTTTGAAATAATCGGCGAAACATAGAAGAAGCGGAAACCACTTTCGACCATTAGGGAGAGGGGCAAAAACCTCCAGGAACCTCCGGGAACCGCACGGAAAGCTTGGGTGGGGCGCAAAGTCTCCAGAGGTTTCTGTTTGTTTCCAAAGTGGGACAGGGGAGTAAGATTGAGCTCTCGGTGCTGGTGTAACCAAGGGATATGGGGAGAAGGAGGCACTGGTTATTGATTTGGAACGATCAGCCAGGATCACAATGAATGGCGGTGCTAGCTCGAAGGGCCGAATGCCCTACTCCATATAACCATATAACAATTACAGCACGGAAACAGGCCTTCTAGGCCCTTCCAGTCCGTGCCGACCATTTATTATCCCCTAGTCCCACATACTTGCACTCAGACCACACCCCTCCATTCCCTTCCCGTCCATATACCTATCCACTTTATTTTAAATGTTAAAATCGATCCTGCCTCCACAACTTCTTCTGGAAGATCATTCCACACAGCCAACACTCTCTGAGTAAAGAAGTTCCCCCTCATGTTACCCCTAAATTTCTGTCCCTTAATTCTCATGTCATGCCCTCTTGTGTGAATCTCCCCTACCCTCAATGGGAAAATATTATCCACATCAACTCTGTCTATCCCTTTCATCATTTTAAAGACCTCAATCAAGTCCCGCCTTAACCCTCTGCGCTCCAAAGAATAAAGACCTAACTTGCTCAACCTTTCTCTGTAACTTAGTTGCTTGAACCCAGGCAACATTCTAGTAAATCTCCTCTGTGCTCTCTCTATTTTGTTGACATCCTTCCTATAGTTAGGCGACCAAAACTGTACTCCATATTCCAGAATTGGTCTCCCCAATGCCTTGTACAATTTTACCATTACTTCCCTACTATATTCAATGCTCTGATTTATAAAGACCAGCACACCAAAAGCTTTATTTACCATCCTATCTCCATGCGATTCCACCTTCAGGGAACTATGCACAGTTATTCCTAGATCCCTCTGTTCCACAGCATTCCTCAATATCCTACCATTTACCATGTACGTCCTATTTTGATTTGTCCTGCCAAGATGCAGCACCTCACACTTATCAGCATTAAACTCCATCCGCCATCTTTCAGCTGACTCTTCCAAATGTCCCAAATCTCTCTACAGACTTTGAAAATCTACTTCATTATCCACAGCACCACCTATCTTAGTATCAACTGCATACTTACTTATCCAATTTTCCACCCCATCATCTAGATCATTCATTGTACATGACAAGCAACAGTTGACCCAACACAGATCCCTGAGGCACACCACTGGTCACCGGCTTCCTCCTTGACAAACAGCCATCCACCATTACTCTCTGGCATCTCCCATTCAGCCACTGTTGAATCCATCTTGCTACTCTGCCATTAACACCCAAAGATTGAACCTTCTTAAACAACCTTCCATGGGGAACCTTGTCAAAGGCCTTACTGAAATCCATATAGACAGCATCCACTGCTTTACCCTAATAAATTTCCCGAGTAACCTCTTCAAAAAATTCAAGAAGGTTTGACAAACATGACCTTCCAGGCACAAATCCATGTTGACTGTTCTTGATCAGACCCTGTTTATCCAGATGCTTATATATATTTTCTCTAAGTATCCTTTCCATTAATTTGCCCACCACTGACGTCAAACTAACAGATATATAATTGCTAGGTTTATTCTTTGAACCCTTTTTAAACAATGGAACAACATGCGCAGTACACCGGCACTATTCCCGTTTCTAATGACATTTGAAATATTTCTGTCATAGCCCCTGCTATTTCTACACTAACTACCCTCAATGTTCTAGGGAATAGCCTGTCAGGACCTGGAGACTTATCCACTTTTATATTTTTCAAAAGTATCAGTACTTCCTCATCTTTGAATCTCATAGTTTCCATAGCTAATCTACCTTGTTCACTTACCCCACAGAGTTCAATATCCTTCTCCTTGGTGAATACCGAAGAAAATAAATTGTTCAATATCTCCCCCATCTATTTTGGCTCTGCAGATAGCTGTCCATTCTGGCTCTCTAATGGTCCAATTTTATCCCTCGTTATCCTTTTGCTATTAATATAGCTGTAGATCCCCTTTGGATTTACTTTCACTTTTCTTGCCAAAGCAACCTCATATCTTCTTTTAGCTTTTCTTATTTCTTCCTTAAGATTCGTTTTACATTATTTATACTCATCTAGCACCTCATTTACTCCATGCCTCCTATAATTATTGTAGATATCTCTCTTTTTTCGAACCAAGTGTCCAATTTCCCTTGAATACCATGGCTCTTTCCGATTTTTACCATTTACTTTCAACCGAACAGGGACATAAAGATTCTGTACTCTTACAATTTCCCCTTTAAATGTCCTCCATTTCTCTTCTACATCCTTCCCATTAAACAAAATGTCCCAATTCACTCCTTTTAAATCATTACGCATTCCCTCAAAGTTAGCCTTTCTCCAATCAAAAACTCAATTAGAGGTCCAGTTTTGACTCTCTCCATAATTATATTTAAATTAATGGTATTGTGATCACTGGTCCCGAAGTGCTCACCAACGCATACCTCCGTCACCTGACCTGCCTCATTTCCTAACAGGAGATCCAGCACTGTCCCTTCCCTGGTCGATACCTCTATGTATTGCTGCAAAAAAAAACTATCCTGCACACATTTAACAAACTCCAAATCATCCAGGCCATTTACAGAATGTGTTTCCCAGTCAATTTTGTGGAAAATTGAAATCTACCACAATTACTACCTTGTGCTTACTACTAATATCTGTTATCTCCTCACAAATTAGCTCTTCCAATTCACGCTCCCCATTTGGCCGTCTATAACACACCCAGAAATGTGTTGCTACACCGTTCCCACTTCTCAGTTCCACCCAAATAGCCTCCCGAGACGCTCTAAACTATCCTGCCAAAGCACTGCTGTAATACCTTCTCTGACAAGCAATGCAACCCCTCTACCTCTGGTCCCTCCAATTCTATCACAGCTGAACCAAAGAAATCCTGGAATATTGAGTTTCCAATCACAACCCTCCCGCAACCATGTTTAACTGATTGCCACAACATCATATTTCCAGGTATCAATCCAGGCTCTAAGTTCATCCACCTTTCTTACAATGCTCCTAGCATTACAATATACACATTTTAGAAACCCATCATCCCTTATTCTCTGTTTATTATCTTTTTTTCTCTTTCTCGCCTACATTTTGGATCCGAGTGCTTACCTTCTCTGCCTCTTGCCCCTCACCCTGTCCCCTAGCCCTCAGTACCCGAGTCCCTCCCCCCAGCCTTTCTAGTTTAAAGTCTCCTTTGCAAATCTCCCCGCCAGGATATTGATCCCACTCGGGATCAAGTGCAACCCGTCCTTTTTATACAGATCATGCCTTCCCCAAAAGGGGTCTCAGTGATTAAGAAACTTGAATCACTACCCTCTGCACCAGTCCCTCAACCACGCATTTATCCTCCACCTCATTCCATTTCTGCTCTCGCTGTCACGTGACACAGGCAGCCATCCTGAAATTGTTACTCTTTTGGTCCTTCTCCTTAACTTTCCCCCCAACTCCCTAAATTCTCCTTTCAGGACATCTTCACTTTTTCTCCGTATGTCATTGATACCAATGTGTACCACAACATCAGGCCCCGCTCCCTCCCCTTTCATAATCTTTTCGACACGTTCTGACACATCCGAGACCCTGGCACCAGGGAGGCAAACTACCATCCGGGTCTCCCGACTGCGTCCACAAAATCGCCAATCTGACCCCCTAACTATGAAGTCCCCTATTATAATTGCCCTCCTCTTTTTGCTACCCTTCTGAGCATCAGGACCGTTCTCTGCGCCGGAGGCCCGGCTGCTGTTGCTGCCCCCAGGTAGGCTGTCCGCTCCAATTGAACTCAAAGCATACAGCGCTATATATTAATTGGCGTCTTCCGATACCATTTCCAAACACTTCGCATGATAAACTGTATTCATTTTTAGACTATCAGACCAGACAGTTCTTAAAAAGCTTTTTTTAACCCTGCGTATAAGAAGATAATGTACTTGATTCCAGCATACGACAGATCGCTTATGATCTCATAGATCATACAGTGTGGAAACTACAGGCCATGCAATCCCACTTGCCCACATCGCACACCATGTACCAGCTATACTTGACCCACCTGTCAGCGTTTGGTCCACATCCCTCCAAATTTGTCCTATCCATGCAAATGTTTATCTGTTTCATAAATGTTGGGATAATCCCTGCTTCAACAAATACCTCTTCTGGAAGGTTGTTCCATACACTCAGCGCCCTTTGTGTGAGAAAGTTACCCCTCATATTTCTGTTAAATCGTTTCCCCTTCACCTTAAATCGATACCCTTTGGTCATCGATTCACCTGTACCGGGCAAGAAACGCCTTCATCAACCCGATTGAGATTGTTTTACACCTCATTAAGATCACCCCTCATCCTCCTGAGCTCTATGAACTAGACTCTCAGTCTACTCATGCTCACCCTACAGCTTGGGCCAGTTAGCCCTGGCAACATATTTATAAATATTCTATGTACCCTATCCAGCTTGACAACATATTTCTATAACTGTGCCCTGAACTGAACATAAGAATGTAAATTGACCTCACTGGCGATTTTATACGACTGCCACCCGACCTCTCCTCTTCTATACTCAATACTCTGACAGATGCAGGCCAGTGGGCCAAAGGCCTTTTTGCCCACAGTATCTACCTGCGGCTCCACCTTCAAGGGGTCATGCCCCTGCACCCCTAGATCCATCTGCTCTGCAACACTCCCCAGAGACCTACCATTCACAGTGTAGTTCCTGCACATGTTCGACTTTCCAAAATGCAACACCTCAAATTTCTCCGCTCTAAATGCCATCAAACATCCCTCCGCCCACCTAGCCAATCAATTAATAACCTGCACATTGTTTTGCACACCCATATTCACTATTTGCAAAACCACGCACGTTTGAATCATCTGTAAAGTTGATAATCTTCTCGTGTACGCTGTCATCCAATTCATTGATATAGATGACAATCAATAACGAGCCCAGCACCGAAACCTGATACACACCACTCGTCACGGGCCTTAAGTCCGAGAAGGAACCTTCCACCATCACATCCTTGCTTCCTTCCATGAAACCAATTTCCCATCCTTTCAGCTATCTTAGATCCCATGAAATATAACCTTCCAGAGCAGCATATCATGCGGAACCTTGCCGAATGCTTTGCTGAAATCATCCACATGACAACATCAACAGCTCTGCCCTCGTCGACGTTTTGGTCACGCCTTCAAAAAACTCAATCAGATGCTGGCTATCAATAATCAGCTCTTGTTCGTCTAAATGCCCGCATGTCATATCCCTCGGAATACTCTCTGGTATTCACAGTCGAGGAGTGATCTCATGAAATAAATGCAAAATCTCCGTGTTTTTTTAAGCCAGCCGCGTAGTTAACTTCGCCTGTAACGAAGTAACGGGTAATCCTCACCTTTTATTTATGCCTTATTTATCCCCTTATAAATATTTTATTTTTAAAAGGTAATAATTTAGTGAATGTAAGGTTGATTGCAAGGGAAAAAAGTACGGGTGTGTAATCACTTTGCTTGGAACTGCACAGTTATCACCTATCCTTTGCATTTGCAGAATTGGATTCTTTAAGAGAGGATCTGCAAATGAAAGGTGAGAAAGTAATCGACCTAACTTTCAACAGTGTTCTTTCCATACATATATTTCCTTCGCAGATGAGTGCCATTGACATATACATTATGCATTCGTCAGCCAGAATATCCGTTCAGAATGTAATTTCTTAAACCGTTGAATAGTTGCAAATAATGTGAAAATCAGTGTCAAGTTGCAAGAAAACTACACAACATCCTATAAATTATGCACAATATCAAGCACAATTCTCTGCATTATTCAATTTTCCAGCGAAGGTACTATCGTAATCATTTTTGAAGAGATATAGGGCAAACAACGTCGAAAATCTGGTGATCGATTTCCATTGAAGATGATATGCTTTTGGAATGGGGTCATGACGTGAGGACTGGACCAATCTATGAGAAGACAGAAGGTGGTGAGAAATTAATACATTGAACAGTAAGCTGTTGCGAGATCGCCATGCTGCGGCAACGCCAACATGTAAATAACATGCCTGAAAGAGCGTGGCAAACAGGGACAGGCTCATACAATGGACGCATGGAGGGGAGCGCTGTCAGTAAGGAAATAAAGAAAAACAAATAACGAAAACCTAGCTGTGAGAAGTTATTATCTCTTGGACATAAACGACATAGTTTATGATTCAGGATTCACAAATCCCCATGTAGTGGGGAAGCAACTAAATGTTGTCAAAAGCCCAATTGGCAATTACACAACATTAAAGGTTAATGAATTGGTTAAAATTACACCCCGGTGTTAGTTAATCAGGAGCTAAGTTCCAATGCAACATATTTCCAGTTCGTTCATCCTTTAAAATAATGAAGCAGTTCACAAAATATAATCGTTTCTGTGACAAGTGATCTCGAAGATCTCTGGCCTGGTAGATGCCTATCACGATTGGGAATATTTCTTCTCGCCAGGATACCTATATTTACATGAATCACCATTGATTTCACCGGATTCAACCCTGTTACTTGAATTGATCATCAGATTGAACAATTATGTTCGCGTCATGCTGGAAATTAATGTTAATCAGGCTGGTTAAGGAAATGCCGTCGAAAAAAGGCATGCATACATTTGTTGGAAAATTGAGCAGGCTAATGTCCGAAAGATTGAAACAATACCCTGCCTGAAAGCACAAAAGTATTAAGGCTGATCAGTGAGGGAGGGAGATGCGATGATTGCATGAAACAATTGTCACTTCGGTGGCTATAGTCGTGAATTATTGCAGAATTTTGCGCTTTAATATGCGGACGAGCAAACTTACAGCCGGATGTAGCGCTTTTTAACGAATGAGTATAAACAGTATAAGGAATGAGTATAAGGGATAATGATATTCGTGGATATTCCACAATAACGTCATATGGAAGTTAAAGAGTGAGGCCCTGTATGCCAAATATAGAGGACTGATGCAATTTTAAAACATGAGTACGACTAAGAATGTAATCTCCAAAATTGTCAATGGTGAACACTCAAAGTAAAGTGTGAGTTTCCATTTTATGGACCCTTTCTGTGTTATGCCCATACAAGAGGCGTATGTAGCTGGCATGTTTTTTGTTTTAATCATGGAAACGACAGATGCACGAACAACCACCATAAGGTCGTTGGCAGAGACCGAGCCGGGTCCAACGGCATCGACTCCAAGGAGTTGGTAGTCTCTCCATGCTGCAGCGTTTGATCAGGCCATTCCACTTGTGTCATCACCGCCAAAGGCTTCCTGTGAACCCTTTGTCAAGAACATTCTCCTGAAAAGACCCCCAAGGGTGACCCCGTCGGGACTATAACTCATATCGGTTTAGCTCTGAGCCACACATCAGATTCTCAGCAGCGATCCTCTGAGGCGAAGATCTGGATAATCTGTGCTGCCAAGCGCTGTGCTGAACAGGAGTGGAGGATAAGTGGCCGCATAAATAGTACAAGAGAGGGGGGGTTTATTTTATGATCACTGCAGCAATTATAGCGATAGACGAGACTGTTAGTCCGGGTGGGTTACACACCAACTGGACCAGATGGAAGCGTTTAACTGATAAAGGGACGTGGTGCGAATTTATTTTGCCACCAAGGCTTCAAAACAAGTAGGACCGAAAACGATATACACGGAATACGCTTGCTGTCATTTAATATTCAAACATGGAAGGAAATCATATCAACAGGATGCATTTGTTTTAATAAATGATCTAACGTTTAAACGGGTGAGCAGAGTATGTGCATTACTTCTTGCCAATGTGGGAGCATTGCTCCCTATGATGTATTGTTGAAAGAAGGAACGTTTTGACCACACAGCATTTCAACAAAGAACATCATCATGATTGGGTGGGAATGCAAAGTATTTGCTGATAGTGCTGTATTAATCAAATATTCAATTGCAAATGGACTAGTGTGGGACTCATTGGATCCCATGTTCACACAGGAGGGCTGGTCTCCCAAAGCAACATTACACCTCTTCACCAATTCCAATATTGGTGGCCAGTGGGGGCCGCGGGTGGGGTTTCTGGTGCTCTAGTATGGGTATTGTGGGCCGAAGGGACTGGTTTCCAGAGGGCTAGGATGGACATTGTGGGGCGAGTGGAGTCCTGGGCTGGCAGCTCAGTCACTCAGGCCCGGTGCGCTGGCAGCTCAGTCGCTCAGGCCTGGTAGGCTGACAGCTCACTTACTCAGGCCTGGTGGGCTGGCAGCTCAGTCACTCAGGCCTGGTGGGCTGGCAGGCCAGTCACTGGGGGCTGGTTGGCTGGCAGTTCTGTCAATCAGGGCTTGTGGACTGGCAGCTCAGTCACTGAGCGCTGGTGGGCTGGCAGCTCAGTCACTCAAAGCTGGTGGGCTGGCAGCTCAGTCACTCTGGTCTTGTGGGCTGGCAGCTCAGAAACTACCAGAAATTGAGCCCAAAACAAGTTAGAGACTCTGAAAGATAGAAGGGGGAGGGTGTGTGGAGTACAGTTTAGATATTTTTCATCTCTTTCTACAGATTACAGCAATGAAGGAGGAAAGGTTACACTGGCCTGGATCTCACAGGGAGCCAAAGAAGGGAGGGAGAACATACTGGGGTGAGGTTAATACGTACAGGGGGAATACTTACTGATAGGCCGATGGAACTCCTCCTGGGATAGCATATGCCGGAGAGCCCAAAAGGCCAAAATAAATCGGTGTGAAATCTCAGTGATAGGCATTTTTTGTTTACTTTCCTGGCCTGTCACAGGCCTTTTTTTGCCAAAATGCTCTTCCGGGGCTTACACAGGCATTTTGGGCAAAAGGGATTGGTTTCAGCCTAGTAGCATTGTGGGCCGAAATGAGTGGTTTCAGGTAAGCCAAATAAGGGCTGGCAGTTCACTCACTCATGCACGGCTGATGGGCTGGCAGTTCACTCACTCACTTACGCCTGGTGGGCTGGAATTTCACTCACTCATGGCTGGTGGACTGGCAGTTCACTCACTCATGGCTGGTGGGCCTGCAGTTGACGGACGCACGGCTGTTGGGCAGGCAGTTTCCTCATGGCTGGTGGGCTGGCTATTGATTGAATCACGGCTGATGGGCTGGCAGTTGATTGAATTGCGGCTGGGGTCTGGCAGTTGATTGACTCACGGCTGGGGTCTGGCAGTTGATTGACTCACGGCTGGTGGGCTGTCAGTTCACTCATTTCAAAATGAGTGCAGGCCATCAAATTAATTTCATATCATTTCAAGCAGAGTGTAGGCCAACAAATTCAAATTCAATTTGATACCATTTCAAGCAGAGTTCAGGCCAACATATTGAAATTCAATTTCATACCATTTCAAACAGAGTGCAGGCCACCAAATTCAAATGCATTTCACACCATTTCAAGATGAGTGCTGGCTAACAAATTCAAATGCAATTTCATACCATTTCAAGCAGAGTGCAGGCCACCAAATTGAAATGCAATTTCATACAATTTTAAGCAGAGTGCAGGCCATCAAATTCACATGCAATTTCATACCATTTGAAGCAGGGTGCAGTGCCCCACCCCCGGAAGGGGCGTTACCTTCATCACCGTGATTGCCATGATAGAGCAACAATAAACTGATCTTAAGATGTTTTAAACATTCATAACCTTTTTTGAAATTCCATCAATCGGAAAAATCCTCGGGGTTGCCTCAGCGGAGGAGGACTGTGAGTAGGATGACTAAAATCATAGAGAAAAATGGTAACGTTTTTTCCAAAATCAATATAGAACGCAGACAGCAAGTTGTCAAGATGAGACTTTTAATTATTTATGTATCATGGCAGGCGGGAGTACTTTAGAAACATTAAAATCTGGCATTGTTAGTGAACAATATTATCACGAGGGAAAGCATTAATTTGCCTCACCAAAAGCATTCACCATTAAAGCAGCGCTTATTAAAGAATCAGTTAATAAGTCAATGTAACGGTAAACAATCACGATAACAGCGTTCATAAGTTCATAATTGATAGGAGAATAATTAGGCCATTCGGCCCATCAAGTCTACTCCGCCATGAAATCATGACTGATCTATCTTTCGCTCCATACCCCATTCTCCTGCCTTCCCCCTACAACGCCTAACACATTTACTAATCAAGAACCTCTCATTCTCTGCTTGAAAAATTCTCATTGATGACCCCTCCACAGCCATCTGTGGCAATGAATTACACGGACTCACCACCCTATAGCTAAATAAATTCCACCTCATCTCATTCGGAAAGGAACATCCTTTCATTCTAAGACTGTGACCTCCGGTCCTACACTCTCCCAGCGGTGGAATGCTGTGCATCCACTCTATCCAAATCTTTCACTATTTGATAAGTTTCATTGAGGTCCCCCTCAATCTTCTAAACTGCAGTGAGGAAAGACTGAACACAGTCAAACGCCCATCAATGTCACCTCGCTAATTCCTGGGATCATTCTCATAAAACTCTTCAGGACCCCATGGAGGATAAAGGGAATACAGATGCTGTAATCTGACACAACCAATAATCTGCTGGTGGATTTAAGCAGATTGAGAATTATATGTGGGCAGAAATGGGATTGAATACATTTTGGATCAAAATCATGAATTAGTTATGAAGGCAGCATCTCTTCATACATTCCAATCATGGTTGAACCACACCGACCTTTTTTTCCCTCTTTATTTCTTCACGTTTCACTTGGCAACACCTTTCATAGAAAAGGTGCCAGCATATACATAGGGCTTATGGGCATAAGAGGATAGGGTACACCTCAGCTGGGACACCTGCCTCATTATTTCGACATTTCCTCTTGGCGCCCACTATTTGGTCATAATCGTATGAAGTGAAAATAGGCCCTTCTGCCAAACCTTCCCACACCGGTCAAAATGTCCCATCTACAGTAGTCCCACCTGCCAGTGTTTGGCCTATATCCATATAAACTTATGCGGGTACCAGTCTAAATGTTTCTTAAACATTGTGATAGTATATTCGCAACTACCTCAAACTTTCGCAAACATTGTCGGTAATATCCACCAATGTTTTTCTTCGTAAATGTTGCATCAATATGTCGGATGCAATCCTGAGAAAATTATTTGTATTTCCAGAGGAAATGCTGAGGAAGAAAAACATCGGTAAGATGGTAAAATCAGTCCGTGCTATATTTTGTCATCTTTAAAATATATCTAGCATTGTCACAGTCGCGATATTTCTGGCTGCTGTGTTTTTAACGAAATTAAATATATGGTTTAATATATTGCCCACAATATATACTGTTTGCAAGAAACTGAACAATATACTTGAATATGTATAGGATTTGAAACGTGAAGATATCATATCAATCAAGAATTGAAAGAAATGAGTGAAAAATGTTTCAAGTTTGACCAAGCATTTCGAAAATAAAACCCATAGCTCAAACCGTGCTTACGTGCGGCAAATTGGTTTCTGAAATATGTCGAGCAATTAGTTAAAAATAATGGTCGGACAAAGCAATATCTTCCCGATACAGTCGTAAACACATCAAAAGGTTAACTTAAGCCAATGTGTGCTCAGCTAAGATATTAAAGTTTTATTGACCATTTCAATTGAAAAACACGTCATTGTAATTTCCTTCCGCAATTGATTTTCCCCCTTCATTTTGAAACTTTTCGTGTGTCCCCAGAACTAGATGACCTCAAAGGACAATGCAGTAAGTTGTCATTTTAGATAAGTTACACCAGTCATAATCTACAGAATGATTGCAATTATCAGCAACACGGTCGTCGTTGACAACCGTATTGCCTGTAACGTGTACCAATTCATCAATCAGTTCATTATTGAGGTAAACGTCAAGGGCGAATGGCGGGGGGTAATATTTTCCAATGTTTTCAGGTAAGTCGCACAGTAAAGGTTGACTGTGTATGGTGGAGGACTACGAAATAATTAATCTTTTTCATTTCGGATGTGTTTTCGGAACAATGGACTTCTGCATCTGCAAAAAAAGTCCTGTACTCCATAATAGAGCTTTTCACAACCTTGTCTGGAAAATAGTTGCAGATATTGTAAACTTCCATGTGGTATCTGGGCAAGCCAATGACCATCCTCGCAAGGAGAAACGATTACAACCACATTGACTTTGAATTGCATTTGCACTATCAAATCCATGGCCATTAAAATGCTACGTTTAAAAAGGAAAACCATCTGTTCTACACCAGCTACAGAAATATTATGTAAATAAATGAATAAATAAATAAATAAATGAATTATATTAAATAAATGAATGAACCAGAGCGTGGATTAAGTATTGATTGGACGACTTAATCAACTGCCGATCTTCAAAATGAGATCAACGTAGTATCTGGTGAATTGTTGCAATTACACAATGCTAACTACGGCTTACACTTAGTGCTACTTTACAGAAGACGGGCAGGCCGCATATTCTGGTAATAAACAAAGTGACCACAGTAAACGAGGAATGTTTCAGTATCTGGCTGTACGTATATTTGTTTCAACTTACTGTCAGTTAATGCAACTCACACATTACTTGCTTCATCTCTCAACTAAGGTAAATTCCGAAAGAACGTCCTTTAGCCTTGAACACTTCATTGTCAACTACTATTACGGGGGGAGATATTATGCAACGCCATGATGCCTGCTTCCCTATCAACAGTCCTTCGTTGGCTTCAAGAAAGTAACATCAAAATACATCACAATTCGAAGGATTTGAACGAGACCTTCGTTTCCTGTATAGATTACATTATGTCGTTTCAACCTCCTTGCGTCCATGAGAGATTCTGAATATTCTCAAACCGACAACTCTCCAACAATTTCTGGCGGACGCCTGATAGTGGGGAAATATATTTAAAGTTCACAGGGGACACAGATGGATATAAAATAAGCAATAAATTGAGACAGAATGACAAGGTGTTAAAATTGAATAATTTGGTCCTATTTGTGAGACCGATCAGTGCTGTATTCGCATCACTATATTATTTTCCCAATATTATTCCGCCCATGCCGCTGAATTATTACATTGATATAACATTATTATTTACTTTCAACATAACTATGGCACATTTTGCGTTCATTAATTGCACGGAGGGAATTTCAAAACCGTGCATTGGTAAATAATTGAAGGGGGAATCGTTTTTGACTAATCTTCTAGAATTATTTGAGAATGTGAGGTAAAATGGATGAAGACGAGCGAGTAAATTTAGCGTATCTGGGCTTCCAGAACACTTTATAAGGTCCCATCCAAGAGATTAGTTGGCAAAATTTGAGCACATGATATTGGGGGTAGGGTATTGACATGGATTGGCAGAGAGAAACCAAAGAGTGGCGATAAATGGGTCTCTGTCTGAATGGCAGGCAGTGGCGAGTGGAGAGCCGCAATGTTCGGTGCTGGGGCCGCAGCTATTTACAATATATATTAATGATTCATATGATGGAATTAAAAATAACACTATAGAAGTAAATAGGTTCTTCTGCTGTTGTACATGGCCCTAGTGTGACCACATCTGGAGTGTTGTGGGTGCATTTTGGTCTCCTACTTTGAAGAAATGCATCTTTGCTATTGAGGGAGTGCAGCGTAGGTTCACAAAGTTAATCCGCGAGATGGCGGGACTGTCATATGATGATAGGTTGGAAATAATGGGATTGTATTCACTGGAATGTATAAGGATGAGAGAGGATCTTATAGAAGCTTATGGAGTTAGAAAAGGACTGGGCATGCTTGATGCAGGAAAAATGTTCCCAATGTTGACTGTGTCCAGAACCAGGGGCCACAGTCTAAGAATAAAGGTGAGCCCACTTAAAACTGAGATGAGAAAAATACGTTTTCGCCCGGAGAGTTGTGAATTTGTGGAATTCTCTATCACAGAAGGCAGTAGAGGTCAATTTACAAGAGAGTTATATAGAGCTGTAAGGACTGGCACAATCAATGGATATGCGGAGAAAGCAGGCAAGGGTCATTGATTGTAGATGATTAGCCATGATCTTGATGAATGGCGGTGCTGGCTCGCACGCTCAAATGATGTCCTCCTGCACCTATCTTCTACGTTTCTGTCTTTCTATAACATTTTACGATCGTATCGATAGGCATCAAGATGTGCGTCTAATTCTATAGGAGTTTCGTTGGTGATTACGTGAAGTAGGCCTGCCAGGCCGCATGCGCAGCAAACTTCAAAGCAGCGGTATGAAATCACAAATAAACAACACCGAAGTAAAGAGCATGATCAGTGACTCGAGAACTACCAGATGGTATTTTATTACAGAGGGATGGGCGTGGTGGGCATGTAATCACCAACGTACCTCCTCATAAAATCAAGATCAAACTTCAAACTGGTAAGTTCTCGTTTAATCTTACTATTTTACTTCGGAGGCACGTGAGAAATTCCGTGAAGAGTTCAAAGCTTTGTGATTTAATGCGAAGATTACAATCTCGGCATCCCACTGCATTTGATTGACTCGAAAGTGAAATAAATGCATTAGTAATAACATTGTATTCTATAAAATGATAGGGTTTATTTAACAATGTAAACAAAAAACAGTACACCTAAAATTTTGGTACTTAAAACGTCATTGGCAAACAGCACTGGATTGACAATTGGCCGATGACAAAAATTTTGAAACATCAGCTCATTTGCCCATCCGACGGCCGCTAAAATTTGGTCGAAGGACGCATCCCTCGCTTTGGCCGCCAACATAACCACTGCCCTAGTATAATTAGATGTAAACACACTATATAAATTATATACTGACGTTGATGCTGACCTGGTGGAATGAGACATACAATCGTCAATATTAATACCTGTTGCATCCTCCTTGAAATAGTCTAAACCGACCTTCTCTTGTGTAATTGTTTATTAAGCAATAGCTATTCTGAATCCATACTTCTAATGATTCTGCTGTCCTTGATAACATAAAAAAAGGACCATGGGGTATTTCAAATTATCTTAAAAATCTTGCCGGCCCTGGTCTGCTCTCTCTGCTAGTGTAGAGGAATCCAGGCGTCACATCTTACAACATACTTGGTGTCACCCTTGAAGAATCCAAACAAACCAAATATCTTGGCATCAAATTGCAGAGTAATCTACGTTGTAATGGTCAGACTCATCATGTAACAGTGAAAGCAGCAGGTGTCATAAACTTCCTGAGGAGCAACTTCCATCATTGTTCAGCTTCTGTCAAGGAGAAACTGTATTTCACCCTCGTTAGACCTCATCTGGGCTACGCAGTTGCAGCTTGGGACCCATACACAGATAAAAACATTCCATCCATCGAACGTGTCCAAAGACAGGCCGTTCGATTTGTTAGTAACACCTACGAGAGAGAAGCAAGAGTCACCAAACTTCTGAATTCTCTGGGGTAGAACCCTCTCCAAGACAGACGTGCAGCTCACCGTTTGACCTGTTTTTACAAAATGTTAAATGGTCAGCTAGACCTACACCAACCCCAAACCAATTAGGAGCAGACGAGGGCATTCGATCCAATCTGTGGTCCCAGCCTCAAAGACTGATGTGTACAACAATTCGTTCTTTCCACACACTATTAACGCATGGAATAATCTCCACCAAGCCACGGTTGGCCAGCCGGATGCAACTAAATTTAAAGTGGCAATTTCTTCCCAATAACCCTCTCTGGCTAACCCCCTCCCTTCACCACCTCCAGTTTAAATTCCAGTTGGAATATTTTGGAGGATCAAGTAACCAAGAACCAGAATGTAAAATGTAGTGGCATGAACAGCCAATTCAATCATGTCCAGCCACAGCGTTTGCAATGTTTTGCCGTCGTTGTGCTGATATTGGAGTCATGACTAAGGATGTAGCTGGAATCCCTTGGTGAAGTAATGTTTACACATTTACAATAACCAACTGCATAATCTTGAGATGTGATAACTTGTATCAAGATCTTTTTAACAACTTGATATCGGGGTTAGACCCGGCAATGTAGTTACCTTATGTTACAGCTGTAATTGCTCTATAACTGAACTATTGTGAATATCACTTAAAATGAACTGGAAATGTCAGTAATTTGTATCGTATCAAATGTATCATTAATATTTAACAAATATTCTGATCCCCTCAATAGAGATGTACTGTTTTTTTGGATGCTATCCATGCATACTGCAGTGAACACCCCCATGGGTAAATTTGACAAGCTGAGGCATGTAAATCCATTGACAATGTGTAATTCAATTATCGTTTTACTCTGCAAAGACCAGTCTCCTGAACTACAGTTTAAAACACCAAGTTCTTGCGTTTTGGCATAACTGTGTACCGTTGTGCCATAATGCCTGAAAAAGCAGGCAACATGGACGCTTGGCCAGTCCGATAGTACGAATCCAAACCAGGTCTTGCTGACTGTTTTAAGACCCAGCTAATGAGGAAGACATAAAGTCCATTCTTTCCATTGAAGGGAGAAAGTATTTCTCCACACTGTTGTGTAACATATTTTTGAAAACAGTGAAACATGAATAAACTTGACGAACATTTGATGAAGTATTGAATCATGCTTTCATCATACGTTGAGATCCAACACTTATTCTGTGTTATCATCAATCTAAACTGGACGATACACCAGTGGCAAGGACATTAATTACAGGATATTTTCCTAATTACCATGTGACTAACATATGTCACCAGCGTAGAGTAGCAGCTCATATTTGAGCATGAAGACTATATATATTCACTGAAAACCTTACTGAACGGTGCATTTAGTGCATATATTTAGTTGATACTAACAACTGAAGAATTGCTAACTCATGCAATCTCCAATACCTCAGAGTTGGTGATGCTATTTGGAACACAGTTTAAAACACCAAGTTCTTGCGTTTTGGCATAACTGTGTACCGTTGTGCCATAATGCCTGAAAAAGCAGGCAACATGGACGCTTGGCCAGTCCGATAGTACGATTCCAAACCAGGTCTTGCTGACTGTTTTAAGACCCAGCTAATGAGGAAGACATAAAGTCCATTCTTTCCATTGAAGGGAGAAAGTATTTCTCCACACTGTTGTGTAACATATTTTTGAAAACAGTGAAACATGAATCAACTTGACGAACATTTGATGAAGTATTGAATCATGCTTTCATCATACGTTGAGATCCAACACTTATTCTGTGTTATCATCAATCTAAACTGGACGATACACCAGTGGCAAGGACATTAATTACAGGATATTTTCCTAATTACCATGTGACTAACATATGTCACCAGCGTAGAGTAGCAGCTCACATTTGAGCATGAAGACTATATATATTCACTGAAAACCTTACTGAACGGTGCATTTAGTGCATATATTTAGTTGATACTAACGACTGAAGAATTGCTAACTCATGCAATCTCCAATACCTCAGAGTTGGTGATGCTATTTGGAACTTCTTACCGAGAGTTCTAAGCATCAGTTCATAATAAATGAATTAACCAACCATACTAATGCAGTGAGTTGTTGACTGCCGCACATATGTGCTTGAGTATGTATTAATGACATCTTAGAGCCCGGAGTCATCTTGACATTTTGCTCTTCTCTCCTCAGAGAGGGCGATTCGTAGGCAACCCCAACAGGCTTTGCCGGCCACAGGAAACACATGCGGATACAATCCATTGGCCTTAACCCAATAGAATATTCTACTGGAATGGAAATTTATTGTCAGGAAAATACCTCTGACACGTGCCTTTCATCTCTTGGGGTATGCCCTTCGGTCATATCCTGAGACTCAGTGTCACCAGTATACCGACCCATCTTAGTCTCTGCCTCCGAGAGGGAGACCTCCGTAGAACTGTATGTAACAGTTGCTATATTTGGGATAGTCGTTTTCAACGCACTATCCTACCCCGTTGAGGAATTCATCCCCCTACTCCGTGGGTCTTCCTCTCCAGCCCCGGTGGAGAATCATCTCCCGACTCCGTGGGCGAGCATTTAAATTGTGAATTTAAGCAACTGTCCTAAGCGTTGCTCGTGCCGCTTTGTAAAGTCTGGCGGTTTTGGACATATAACAGCCTTGCATCAAGCACTGCTGGTACGGCACTTCCGAAGGCCGACACCTCACACATAAAGCAGTCCAATCGGGCGCTGCTAGCACGGCTCTCCTGTAGGCCGGTAACGTTACAAGTGAGCAGCCCTGAAACACGTGCTGTAGGCACGGCTCTCCCGTAGACCGGTACTCATATACTTGATGCGGCCTTGTCAGGTGCTGCTGGCGCGGCCTGTCCCATAGGCCTGCACATATTCCACATGAAGCAGCCCTGTCAGGCGCTGCTGGCGCTGCTGGCGCGCCCTGTCCCATGGGCCCCAGCAATTGCGGTGTAACCTCACTAAAACAACATTTTGAATGTACAGTTTATCTGTGAAGGGAAAATAATTCAAAGCAAACACGTGCTTAAACAATTTACTTTAGTTTTTAAACCTTATAGCCCAACTCACCCGAGTCAAATATAGGGCAAAATTAGTCCCAGTTATTCCTTACGTGGGTATCAACATCTGTGAGCCACTGACCCCACTGTTAGTGACTCCAGTGTTGCTTCCTTGCCGTTCCAACGGCAATCCACAGGCTGGAGTTGCTGACCCATCCGTCAGTTATTTTTCTAATATAAATTGTTGTTTTAACTGCCTTTTTGCAGGCAGGGAGCCGCTGACTCCCCTGTCAGCGACTCTGTTTTAATTATTACCGTTAAAACGGCATTCCTGCTGTCAGTGAGCCGCTGACTGTACTGTCAGCGACTCTCTTTTAATTCTTGCCGTGAAAACAGCATTTCTGCAGGCTGTGAGCCGCTGACTTACTATCAGCGACTGTTTAAACTTCTAGCAATTAAACATCATTTCTGTAGGTTATGAGCTGCTGACTATACTGTCAGCGACTCTGTTTAAAATGTTTGCCGTCAATACGGCATTTCTGTAGTCTGTGAGCCACTGACTAACTATCAGCAGCTCTGTTTACATTTCTAGCCGTTAAAAACGGGTTTTCTGCAGTCTGTGGGACGCTGACTATACTGTCAGCGACTCAGCTTATTTTTTTTGCCGTTAATACGGCATGTCTGCAGTCTGTGAGCCGCTGATTATACTGTCAGCGGCTCCTAATCTTAAAACCCGATCAATTTAACCGGTTTCCGCATTGGCGGTCGGAATGGGGTTTCCCCACAGTCCAACAGGCAAGTTGTCGGGCTGAAAGACTGGCAGGAAGAAAACGTTTTGTAAAAAGAGGCTCCTGCCTGAAACGTCGTAAGTAAAAACCAAACTTACCTTAAAGTTTAACTTACCACCGGCAGGAGCTTTGTCGTGCCAGACTGTTGCTCGCGCCAATGCGGCTGACGTAATGCTCCGCATAGGGCCTGGCGGGCCTTCTTCACGGAATCACTCACGTGACTCCGAAGTAAAACCTCACCTCTGAAGGCAATCGGATCGATTTTGTCTGTTTTTTTCATATCGTACATGTGTGCAACTTATTTATAAGAAGTTTGGCACATTAAAGAGTTCTACGTTATATATTGGCCATGGTTTGGTAAAAAAAAAATAGTCAACCTCACGGAAAACTGCCAGAGCTACGAAAAAAATCACTGCTTTACACGGAAAGGTGATCAAGATTGTATACGCGGGATAAAGGGGCGTCAGATTGAGCAGTATTTAATTCAGAGATCAGGAAGGAATTGTGTCTGTACAAAGCACAGTGATCACGCGGCAACATGAGATATTTAGTTTACTTTGTTAAGAACGGTGACGAAAGCGATTGTTTTGTTAATCATGAACGAAAAAGGTTATTTGTTATTTGAGAGAAATTGAGTGGCGATTGAGTGTAGGCGTCTTTATTGGTTAAGCACAAATGTCCTACGGAGCTTGGGCCTCAGGTGGCACATGAGCCTGCTGATCATGAGTTAGTTGCACAACATTGAATTTGGTCTGGTTATTATGAATAAGGTGTTAATGTATTTTGCTTCAAGGCAATTAACCATGATACACTCAGTTGGTAGGAAGCAAATTGCTGTCAGGACTGCCAAACGGAATTCTTCTGAATCAATATTAATAACATTTCAGCATTGTGACGAGGAGGTTCTCAGAACAGCTGTACCTGAGTTCATGATTTGTTTGTAGGAAAGGAAGACCCTCCGCTCTCATCTCGTATTCAAAAGCCGTATGGTATATGGTGACGTGAGAAATCCTAAATTGTATCGCACCGTCACATGAAACAGGGTTAATCTTTGTGTCTGAAAGGTACTGCGACAAGGTATCGAGGCGTAACCAGGACTCGAAACCAACCCTCCGGAGTAATCTATATCGCAACCAACTCCTGGACCCCACTGCTCGGACCTAACTACTGCATTCCCGTCACCGCACGGAGAGCAGTGTTTCAATTGCATAAGGTCGGTGAATCTGGAGAATACATAAGGTCGGTTTAATCTATTCAGCGTATTTACAATGGATTCAACGTTTGCTAGTGGTATGCTAAAAAGGTCGTGCGAAGCACGACACATCGATGTTTCAGTCTAGCATCCAGACTAAATTGGCCCCCATGTTTCCTAGGTAAAAATTGCTTCTGATCAAGCACCAGAATCCGAGACTGGGAAAGGTCGTTCCGTGCAGTAGTTGGGTCCGTGCAATGAGGTCCTGGAGTAGGCGTGCGATGTCGATTACTCCGTAGGGTGGGTCTCATGCATTGCAACTTCCGGTGGAACACGCATGGTAGAAGAACTCCCGGCATAAGCGACCAAACACCGGTGATAGACCTCGCTAGCTCGCAGCGGAAAAGAGAAAGCAACCTGGAGTTGAAGACACGTTTGAAACTCATGCGAGGCTGGTCTTATGCACGCTCCCGCAGATCGGGAACCGGAAGGTGCACGTAACCGCCGATGGCGGCGCATGCTGGACAAAGGCACCGTAAAAGACGCTGGACAAAGGCACCGTAAGGAAACAGGATGTTTTCGCTTCCGCGCCCTCAAGGTCAGCTGCGGGAGGCGGTCCCCATGGAACGGAGGCAGATATGTCTGGATAAGAGGAAGACGACGGTTCACTGGTAATCCGGAAGGAAAATGGAGGCGACGGCTGCAACATGCCGTTGTGACTAATTGCAGCTGACACTTTGCAAATGGCGCCGCAACCTGGCGACTCTTGCATATGGACTTAGTGGGCTGTTTCAATACATTCTGTATTTAATCGGGATTGTACTAATGTATAGCAATAGTATTGATCGGTGTGCAAAAAATAATAATTTCCCTCTATCTTGCAACATGTTGTACTATAAACAACCATTGGATCATTGGACCAGTGAACCCTTGAACCATTGCTCCGGTCTCGATGTCTTATCACGCTGTTGACCGCTCGTGGAGATTATGTTTTTTATACTGTCTCGCCTCGGGGTGAGATATAAAGTCAGCCATTCCCTAATAGGGGTGTGACTGTTTCTGATGGACCGTTGCAAGGCCTTTGGGCACTTTATATTTCTTGTAATTGCAGTCCACATCTCTTTCGCCGTGGCTGGCTCCCGTCGGTCGGGTGATCCGGGAGATTGGGACCTGCACCTATAAGGGTCCGTTTTTCAGATTGTGTTCTCGAGAGGTCGGGTGCACCAAATGAGATGTGAAGGAGGCTAAAGAATGCCTGAAGCCGCAGCTCTCAATAGTGGCTGTTTCTGGTCGCACATGTCCTGGAATGTGGGTAATCGCTTGAGGACATAAGATTGTCAGTCCTGCAAAAAACATTGAGGATTGCAGAGAACTGTCAGTTGTGCAATGCTTTTATGATTGTGAATGTTCGAAACAGTAGGTTCTTTCCGAAAGATTTAAGAGTGCTTTGTGGAACTTCCAAGTTTGTAAACAGATAAATAGTAGGAAAATGTGCCAATCCCCATTTATGTCTCTACGTAAGAAAAAAAGATGTAATCATATGAAATTCCGATGACTTCTTCCAAGCGCAATCTGTTATTTACATGGCCAGTGAGATAATTTGGAAAAGGAAAGGAGCGAGGTTTCGGTGCCATGAGCTGCAGTAAACTCCATACGGTAACAAACATGCCTTAGAAAATGTTCTTCCCTCTGAAATAAACTGATGTATATCTATTACTGCTGTGTCCAGAATGCTTCTACATTCTGGGCCAAATTCCCAAGGTGATCCGCATATGTTATCTATCGTATCAACATTAATACGACAGTAAGAGTTGGCAAAAACTCATCAGAGACCACCATCATAAACACCGGGGTCCCACAGGGATGTGTGCTGAGCCCTCTGTTGTTCACGCTGATGACACATGACTGTTGTGCCAAACACAATTCGAACCACATCATCAACTTCGCAGATGACTCTACGGTGGTGGGCCTTATCAGCCACGATGACGACTCAGCTTACAGAGAAGTGGTTGAACAACTCTTCAACTGGTGTGACATCAATAACCTTCAACTCAATGTCAATAAAACAAAATAAATAACTGTGGACTTCAGGAAGAAACAAACAGTACAAAACCCACTCACCATCAATGGCAGTGCAGTGGAGTCTACGAAAAGCAACAAGTTCCTGGGAGTGCACATCACAGATGATCAGACATGGTTCAACAACACCATCTCCCTAGTCAAGAAAGCACAGCAACGCCTCCACTTCCTTCGACGGTTGAGGAGAGCCGACCTCCCCCCTCCTGCCCTCACCGCCTTTTACAGGGGCGCCATTGAGAGCATTCTTACCAGCAGTCTCTCAGTCTGGTATGGCAGTTGCTCTGCTGCTGACCAGAAGGCCCTACAGAAAATGGTGGGGACAGCGGAGAAGATCACCAGATCACCCCAACCAGCAATGCAGGACTTATACCCATCTCGCCGTCGCAAGAGAGCAACCAATATCATCAAATACACCACCCATCCAGCACACAAATTGTTCACCCTCCTTCCATCCGCCAGGCGCTACCGCAGCATGCGGTGCAAAACCACCAGATTCAAAAACAGCTTTTTCCCTCAGGCCATCAGACTACTTAACTCACTCAAGAACATTCCTTGAACATTACACAAACAAAGATCAACTGCCAGTCAAATATCTTTAACTCAATGTCTGCAGTATGCTATTTGCACTTTTCTATATTGTACCTTTTATTATTGCACTTTAATAGCATACTTCAAAATGTTATTAGACTCTGGCACAATGTGATTTTTTTATATAATGTATATTTTAATTGTATATTTTTAATGGTATTTTTAAAAGTATATTGATTGTCTGTGTTATAAATAAATATTACTTGAACATTTGGAGTATGGGGCAACACAATTTCAATTATCTGTGTAACTACTTGATGCATTATTTGAATTGACAATAAAATTGACTTTGAACTTTGAAGTTAACCGACCGACACGGTAGGGTAGCGGTAGAGCTACTGCCTTGCAGCGCCAGAGACCCAAATTCGATCCTGATTAGGATGTTGTCTTTTCGGAGTTTGTACGTTCTCCCCGTAACCTTCCTGTGTTTTCTCCGAGATGTTCGGTTTCCTCCCTCACTTCAAAGATAGGTTAATTGGCTTGGTTTTCAATGTACAATTGTCGCTAGCGTGTGTAGCGTAGTGGTCATTTGCGGGCATCGTTGGTTGATGTCGATTCGGTGGGCCGAAGGGCCTGTTTATGCGTTGTATCTCCAAAGTAAAACTAAACAAGTTAAGAGATAAATTGTTTTATTTTACAATTTGGTTTCATTTCATTCCATTCCATTAGCTGATCACAGTTTTCAGGCATCAGGTAAGTACCCATACAATCAAACGGAAACATCTTGATTAGTTTAACTTACAAATATTTCAAATATATTTCCTCCTCCCATTATCTTGACGATGACGCCACTTCCCTTTAATATCACACACGGTACTTAAAGCAGATAATTAAGGCAGAATGAATGCACTGCATTTTAATCACAATGGGCATAGTAAAAGCCTGTTCAACTCTACCTCTACATAATTGGCATAATAAGACTCAGTTTTCCATTCTGCTAAATGTCGTGTTGCCCACTGTGTGGATATTTCAATGCCGTGGAAGGGAAACATGAAATATATGTGGAATACTATGCAGTACCAAGGCAGGCTAGAGACTGGAATGTAATATGGCTGCTGATGAAAGAAAGTGCAGTCCGATGAATAGACAAAGAAAGGCTGGGAGCGAGGAAGATCTGTTGGTTTGAATCGCACTTACTTTAATGCAAGAGGCCTTACGGGAATGGCAACCGAACTCAGAGCTTGGAAAGGCAGTCCGATTGTCATGTCGCTGTTAAAGAGAGCTTGAAATGGAGATACTTTGCTGAAACTGTACTACAGCCCTTCAAATATTGAACGGCAATGCGAAGAGCAAATACATAGCAGGAGATTGCAAACAGCTGCATGACAAATAAGGTTGTCGTTTCAGGGGATTTTTAAATACCCAATATTGACCGGGGATGTCATCGTGCGAAATATACAGAAGGGGGAGCAATAGATGTATATATAGATTTCAGCATGGCAGTTGACAATTTTCCACATGGTTGGCTGCACTTGAAGCTTATGATCCAAGGAGAGCTGGCTGACTGGATATTTCCTTCATGAAACGAAGCATAGGGTAATCACCATGGCTGTGTTTCGGAATTGAGGCCTGTGACTAAGGGTGGACATCGAGGTACAGTGCTGGGTCCATTGCTGTCATCACCTATGATATGGATGAGAATGTGCAAGACATGATTGGCAATATTGCATATTACTCCCAAATATGTGGTATTGTAGATAACGAATATGATTGCCAAAATTGCAGCAGGATCCTGATCGGTTTGGCAGGTGAGATAAGGAATGGTTGATGGAGTTTAATGCAGTGAACAGCGTGGTCTTGCATTTTGGGAAGCCTAGCCAGGGCAGGAACTGCACAGCGAATGAAAAGACTGGGGGGGGGGGGGGGGGTAGGTTGTAGTAGATGAGAGTGTCTCGAGGTGGGGGACATGTAGTTTCGTGAAAGTGGAGTAACAAGTATATACAGTGTACGAGGAGGCCTTTGGCACATTGGACATCATGGATTACATATTTATAGACGTTGAGAGGTCACGTTAAAGATGGACAAGATATTGGCGAGACCACATTTTGAGTATTGTTCAGTTTTAGTCACAGTTATGCGGAAGATGATCTAAAGTTAAAAAGGGAGCACAGCGAATTTACGAGGATATTGCCACCACTCGAAGGGTGGCGTTATAGGGTTGAGCAGGATTGTACTTTATTCCTTGGAGCGCAGAAACATATATGTTCAGATAGAGGGGGACCAAGTCACGTGAAGACTAAATGTCGAGAGTATCTCCCACATCACAAGGTAATCGAGAAGCAGAAGGCACAATATTAATGTGAGATGGGTTAACAGGAAGCTGAGAGCCACCTTCGTTACACAAAGAGCGGCAGATATATGGACTGAACTATCGGAAGAGACGGTTGATGCAGGTACCATAACAACGTTTAGGAAATATGTAGAGAGGTAATGGATAGGATAGGTTGAGACTGATATGGGCCAAGCACAGACACGATAGATTCGTGTAGATGGGGCATGTTGATCGGCATAGGCAAGTTCGGAAGAACGGCCTGTGTTCACTTTGTATGGCTCCATGACCCCCTGTATCTCAAAAAAAATTAGCATCAACATCTTAATTGTTTTCATAGCATTTTGTAGACGAATAGATGACTTCCATCTAACTAGCGGCCTGACTGCATGCCGCGAACATTACTGTTTTCATCATTTTGTGATGATCCAGTCACTGAAAGCTCTGCATATGTAGCAATGCAGTGCAAGTACCTTCACCTTACAAACAGGCTAAATGGTCGATCATTTCCTTTTTTAACTAGGACATTTTTCAAAAGTGTTTTTTTTTCATATGAATGAACAAGAGTGAGTGACACCATGAACATCCAAGAGATCAATGGCATTATGAAACATTAATGTGAGACGACCCCCCTTTTGTGATTCGGCTTTTGGACTAAAGTACACCAGAATTATTGCTTCAAATTCCTCGTTTCAGTTATTAATCTTTCAGATTTTTATATGGAAATTGTTATTTTTATCTTAGCCGTAAAGGGCCAGACACACATTATTTGTTATAAAATAATTAAATATTGTTTTACTTAGATTGGGACACAATCAAGAACAATAAAGGTAATAATGAGACATTCGCACTGCACTCCCTCCCCAACACAAATGTGGACGTACCGACACACCGCAGAAGCAAGTGCTTATTTATATATTTTCATGTCATTACATTCAATCACAACTGCTCTACAGTCCAAACATGCATATGGTTACATTTGAACACAACTTTGAAGCAACAATCAGTGTAGTCTGGGTGATGATTCGGAATGCGATTTGAAGTGACGTGTGCCTCAAAATCCATAGAATAGCACAGTTACAGTTACAGTCACGTCACAGTTCGAATGCGGATTGTCTGTCATGTACATCAATGATCTAGATGATGGGGTGGAAAATTGGATAAGTAAGTATGCAGATGATACTATGATAGGTGGTGCAGTGGATAATGAGGTAGAGTTTTAAAGTCTACAGAGAGATTTGGGCCATTTGGAAGAGTGGGCTGAAAGATGGCAGATGGAGTTTAATCCTAATAAGTGTGAGGTGCTACATCTTGGCAGGACAAATCAAAACAGGACGTACATGGTAAATGGTAGGGAATTGAGGAATGCCGTGGAACAGAGGGATCTAGGAATAACTGCATAGTTCCCTGAAGGTGGAATCGCATGGAGATAGGGTGGTAAAGAAAGCTTTTGGTGTGCTGGCCTTTATAAATCAGAGCATTGAATATAGGAGCAGGGAAGTAATGTTAAAATTGTACAAGGCATCGGTGACACCAATTCTGGAGTATGGTGTACAATTTTGGTCGCCTAATTATAGGAAGGATGTCAACAAAATAGAGAGAGTACAGAGGAGATTTGCTAGAATGTTACATTCTAGAATGTTAAACTAAGTTACAGAGAAAGGTTGAACAATTTAGGTCTTTATTCTTTGGAGCGCAGAATGTTAAGGGGAGGCTTGATTGAGGTCTTTAAAATGATGAAAGGGATAGACAGCTGATAAGCTTTTCCCATTGAGGGTGGGGAAGATTCAAACAAGAGGGCATGACATGATAATTAAGGGACAGAAGTTTAGGGGGTAAAATGACGTGGAACTTCTTTACTGAGATATTGGTGGCTGTGTGGAATGATCTTCCAGCAGAAGTGGTGGAGGCAGGATCGATTCATTTAAAAGTAAAGTGGATAGTTAAATGGACGGGAAGGGAATGGATGGGTATGGTCTGAGTGCAGGTAGATCGGACTAGGGGGAAATAAATGGTCGACACGGACTGGAAGGGCCGAGAAGGCCTGTTTCAGTGCTGTAATTGTTATATGGTTATATGATTATATGATGAATAATGAACATTCAACAATCTTCCATATTTGTAAATGGAAGATTGTATGACACCCGTAAGGTTACATATCAGTCATGAAGCAAACACAAAACTGGATTACAATATGATCTCGTTTTGGAATAAAAAATGACAGCCAAATAACACAAAGGTAATCTGTGAGCACCGCCAAACCCAACAGAAAGCCCCAATCATCTTCGCTCGCCCCAATGAACCGCATGCAATTTGGCCAAATGTCATTATTCTAAATGCCACGTTATTATGCAGTGCACATGCGGTGGACAAACTTAATCAGGGCTAAATCTGCCGAGGTGTTGAAACGTTTGGTATATATTTCTGCATTTCTGCAGGACGGCTCAATAGTTTTTTTCAGAAATGGAAACAACTGCAACACTATGGAATTTGGGTCATTATGTTAATGTCATTACAGACTTATTATTTGATTCTAGCGAATAATTGAAATAATCCACAGCAACTTGTTCGTTCTAATAGCACATTTAAAAACTAACTATCAATTAAGCATATTATAATAAGTACAATAAAGTTAAACATTTTCCTCCTGCACGAGGAACCACAATTTCCCTTTTATATTATTGAAGACTTAATAAATCAGTTTTCTGGAATTCGGCAGGCCGATTCCGAAGCGTCGTGTTGTGAATACATTTTCAATATGATTATACACCTGAGTTGTTTGTGCATCAACAACATAGATCATGTAGAGATACATCATGATCTATGAATATCACATCTCTACCTGACGGATTATTTGCTTCCTGTTTCCATTAGACTTCCTGTTTTTATCCACTACTGGTGATGTTCTGCTTTTGAGGCCTTATGCACCTATACTCCCTCGATGATAAATATAAATAAACATAAATAAACATATATAAATTAAAAGGATCAGGGAGAAGAAGGCACATTTGTTTTGAACATCTTTGTTTATGCTACAATACAGATAAGGGGAAATAATAAACCTTTTTGTATGTCAATGCAGCTCATTAGAGATTATCATTAGAAGATATCATTATTAATAAAAGGTAAACAAAAAGTTAGATAGGCTTAGTATCTACTTTAAATAAAGAGTTCCTGGCCATTTTTTACGAAATATTTCGAATCACACAATGAAACATTACAGTTCTGGCAACGTTTCATTCAATACTTAACCTCGTCAAATCCACGTTAATTTACTGAACCTTTTATTTTGTTTACATGTTTTTAAATTTACCATTGAGGGAGTATACGAGCATAAGGCCTAAAATGTAGAAAATCAACAGAGCTCTCCATTCCACCCCTTCTCTCATCTTTCACTCCCTTTTTGGCCTTACAGCTACAGCTCATGGCATAAAACCGTGGAGGATAAAAACAGGCTGACTAATGGAGAACGGAAGGGGCCGGAAATAAACTTTATACCCACTGATGAAATTCTTCTCAGAGACCCTGCACCCACCCATACCCACCCCCACCCACTCCAGACCGGTCCCTCCACCGACAATCCTCGACTCGACCGCCCGCAGGCCCGGACCTCTATCGCTGGACCGCTGCGTTGCCTGCCCGACCACTACTAGGCCGAGATGGCCACCACAAGGAGCTTCAGCAACATCCACCCTTGTCTGACCCTCACCGCCTACCGGCTAAATCTAGGCCGGACACCCGAAACTGCCGCCCGTGGCTGCCGACTCCCACCACCTGCCCGGCGGGGCCACCACTGTCGTCGACTCTCACCACGTCCCCGGGCGGCGCCACCGCAGCCACTGTCGCCGACCATCACTGTCTTCACAAAGCCACCGATGCTGCTGCTCGCATCGCACGAGCCTCCACCTACGGTGCGGGCGACTGTCGCCTCTCCACCGGACACCAGCGGGCCAGAGCCGTCACCTCACCAGAGTTCCAGGAGCAGCACTAGGCCCACAATCTCCACGATGCAGACAATACGTGATCTGACTCTGCTGGGTCCCAGTGCTCCCCCCATCCTACAGGAAAGTCCCATCAGTAGTTATGCGTCTTCCGTTTCCGCTCACTTTTGATCAGGTTACCTCGACCATGCACCCGCTAGATAAAATTTCTCGCTTTATTATGGATCATCATTTTTACGAATTACGATGTATAAAACTATGCAGGCTCACACAAAATGTGAATGCTAGTCTTCACAAAATATATGCAAACACTGTCTGAGATTTCAGGAAATCCCCGCCCCCCACTGCTTTAGCTCCCGAGCCCCCATTTGTACGATTTACCCCCTGTATCCCCCTCTCATAGGCCCTGTGCGAGTCTCCTTCTCCTCGCTCCACAGCCCTCTATCCGAAGCAACAACCGCATTCAATTGATCATCGATCGTGATTTCATTAATATTTAATAATTTTCTCTTCGCTCGTTTCGGTATTCAGAATTCAGATGCGGCAGCGCATTTCCTGATTCCTTACTTCACTCATCGACCACTACCGATTATTGTAATCGTCACTGCACATGCCAGTATATCCCATCCATTTAACTTATCCTTCTCACCAAACAGGACGGAAAATAATTGATTTATATTTAAACACATATTATTTTTTAATTCTTGCAATATTGCAATTCTGGCACGTGTGAACACATTTCATTGTCCGATGCATAACTTATCTACATTCAGTGTAAACAAATACATCCAGTCCACGTTGGATAGGACAAAATGTCTGTTTCAGATTTTCAGATTGAACCTTCCACAGTTCCATTTGTTGCGTTTCGCGTCGCCGAGTCAATGTTCATGGTAATTCCTACCTATACTAATCATACTTGCCAGAAAAATTCCATAGACCTACACGCCTTGATAATTTTGCTACCTGTTCAATAACGTATAAATATTGTATTCTAAATACTTGTCTTACCTTCACAAGCCCCGCAGACAGTTGTTTCCATAAACTGGAACACCTCTGTGGAAACGACTTCCTATCTGCTTCAAACTACTGCACTTCTACGTTAAACCGATGTTCTGCAGTTTTAGATACCGCGTGTATGGGCGAAAATACTGTTTAATTCTACTGACCATTTGCAGCGTGTTTACATCTCCATTGGGTCACCTGTCAGCCCATTGTCTCAAAGAAAATTAATGCCACCTTATCTCATCTCTCCTTTCAATTCAAGTCCTATATTCTGGCAACATCATTACGAAAATTGTTAATTGCTTAATTAAAGCTTTGCTGCCGTTTGTCGTAAGAAATATCTACCCTTGGGTTATCCAGGTGCCTCTCCAACACCCTCACCTCTACGCAATTGCATCCACGTATCAACTGCCTGCTTTTCCATCCCTGTCTATTTTCCAGCGCTCTCCCTACCACATACAGTGGCTTGTAAAAGTTTTCATACCCCCTGAACTTTTCCACATTTTGTCACGTTACAACCACAAACGTAAATGTATTTTATTGGGATTTTATGTGATAGACCAACACAAAGTGCTGCATAATTGTGAAGTGGAAGGACAATTACAAATGGTTTCCAAATTTTATTACAAATAAAAAAACTGAAAAATGTGGCGTGCAAAAAGTATTCAGTACCAGCTTTGCACATCTAGAGACTGAATTTGTTGCCCATTCTTCTTTGCAAAACAGCTCAAGCTCAGTCAGATTGGATGGAGAGCGTCTGTGAACATTTTTTAAGTCATGCCAGAGATTCTCAATTGGATTTAGGTCTAGACTTTGACTGGGCCATTCTAACACATGAATATGCTTGGATCTAAACCATTCAATTGTAGCTCTGGATGTACTTTTGGGGTCGTTGTCCTACTGGAAGGTGAACATCCGCCTCAGTCTCAAGTCTTTTGCAGACTCCAACAGGTTTTCTTCTAAGATTGCCCTGGATTTGGCTGCATCCATCTTCCCATCAACGCTGACCTGCTTCCCTGTCCCTGCTGAAGAAAAGCATCCCCACAGCATGATGCTGCCACCACCATGTTTCACAGTGGGGATGGTGTGGTCAGGGTGATGTGCAGTGTTAGTTTTCCGCCAAACATAGCGTTTTGCATTCAAGTCAAAAACTTATATTTTGGTCTCATCAGACCAGAGCACCTGCCTGCACATGTTTGCTGTGTCCCCCACATGGCTTGTGGTAAACTGCAAACGGGACTTCTTATGGCTTTGTTTCAACAATGGCTTTCTTCTGCAACTCTTCCATAAAGGCCCGATTTGTGGAGTGCACGACTAATAGTTGTCCTGTGGACAGATTCCCCCACCTGAGCTGATTCTCCCACTCTGCTGCTCCTCCAGAGTTACCATGGGCCTCTTTGCTGCTTATCTGATCAATGCTCTCCTTGCCTGGTTGGTCAGTTTAGGTGGACTGCCATGTCTTGATAGGTTTGCAGTAGTGCCATACTCTTTCCATTTTCGGTTGATGGATTGAACAGTGCTCCGTGAGAAGTTCAAAGTTTGCGATATTTTTTGTACCCTAACCCTGCTTTATTTTTCTCCACAACTTAATCCCTGACCTGTCTGGTGTTTCCCTTGGGTTTCATGATGCTGTTTGTTGACTAATTTTATCCAACAAACCTCTGAGTCCTTCACAGAACAGCTGTATTTATACTGAGATTAGATTACACGCAAGTGGACTCTATTTACTAATTAGGCGACTTCTGAGGGCAAATGGTTGCATTGGATTTTATTTAGGGGTATCAGAGTAAAGGGGGCTGAATAGTTTTGCACGCCACACTTTTCAGTTTATTATTTGTAAAAAAAAAATAAAAAACATGTATCATTTTCCTTCTACTTCACAATTATGCACCGCTTTGTGTTGGTCTATCACATAAAATCCCAATAAAATACATTTACGTTTGTCGTTGTAAAGTGACAAAATGTGGAAAAGTTCAAGGGGTATGAAAACTTTTGCAAGCCACTGTATATCTGAGCAGAGATATCGACCCACCACGTGGCCCATATCTTGATTCCACCGACGCTACCAGACCCAGAGAACTATACCAGCTCATTGTCTTTCACTTAAGATTCCTGAATGTACATTCCTTGTGCCTCGAATAAACGAACAGCTTCAACTGTAGATCTGCATGAAAGTTGTCTGTGAACCCCCATCTTCAGATTAGCGTCTACATGTCTGTTGCTGTAAGATATGCTACCTCCCCTTCCACTGTTAGCGCATTCCATTCATCTGCATCTTCGTGAAAATCTTTCCTAGTGACTGATTATTAATTACTTCTTGCGACTTAAAGTTGTGCCCTCTGGTTTTTCTATTTCTATTTCGGGCAAAACTTTATATGTAGACTGTCTGTACTGCATATAATATATTATACGTGTATCAATTAAGAGAAAAAAAGAACACGTGTATCCAAAGGAGATATAATCATCTGTGGATATTGGAACTAAAATAATGCATTGGCCCACAATCCAAAACGTCTTATTTCCACTCCCACCTTTCATTGATTGACTCATTGGCATCCTCGAGGGCATTTTTATAACCATATAACATATAACCATACAACAATTACAGCACGGAAACAGGCCATCTCGGCCCTTCAAGTCCGTGCCGAACAATTTTTTTTCCCTAATTCCCAACTGCCCGCACTCATACCATAACCCTTTATACCCTTCTCATTCATATGCCTATCCAATTTATTTTTAAATGATACCAAAGAACCTGCCGCCACCATTTCCACTGGAAGCTCATTCCACACCGCTACCACTCTCTGAGTAAAGAAGTTCCCCCTCATGTTACCCCTAAACTTATGTCCCTTGATTCTAAAGTCATGTCTTCTTGTTTGAATCTTCCCTATTCTCAAAGGGAAAAGCTTGTCCACATCAACTCTGTCTATCCCTCTCATCATGTTAAAGACCTCTATCAAGTCCCCCCTTAACCTCCTGCGCTCCAGAGAATAAAGACCTAACTTATTCAACCTATCTCTGTAACTTAGCTGTTGAAACCCAGGCAACATTCCACTAATCTCCTTTGTACCCTCTCTTTTTTGTTGACATAATTGGGCGACCAAAATCGTACACCATACTCCAGACTTGGTCTCACCAATGCCTTGTACAATTTTAACATCACATCCCAGCTTCTATACTCAATGCTCTGATTTGTAAAGGCTAACATACCAAAAGCTTACTTTACCACCCTATCTATATGAGATTGCACCTTCCAGGAGCTATGCACGGTTATTCCCAGATCCCTCTGTTCAAATGTATTCTTCAATTCCCTACCATTTACCATGTATGTCCTAGTTTGACTTGGCCTGCCAAGGTGTAGCACCTCACATTTATCAGCATTAAGCTCCATCTGCCATCTTTCAGCCCATTTTTCCAACTGGCATAAATCACTCTGTAGACTTTGGATATCTTGTTCATTATCCACAACACCCCCTATCTTGGTATCATCTGCATACTTACTAATCCAATTTACCACCCCTTCATCCAGATCATTGATGTACATGACAAACAACAAAGGACCCAACACAGATCCCTGAGGCACCCCACTAGTCACCTGCCTCCAACCCGGCAAACAGCCATCCAACATTACCCTCTGGCTTCTCCCATTCAGCCACTGTTGAATCCATCTTGCTATTCCTGCATTTATGCCCAACAGTTGAACCTTCTTAACCAACCTTCCATGCGCAACCTTGTCAAAGGCCTTACTAGAGTCCATATAGACAACACCCACTGCTTTACCCTCGTCAATTTCCCTACTAACTTCTTCAAAAAATTCAAGAAGATTAGTCAAACATGACCTTCCAGGCATAAATCCACGTTGACTGTTCCTAATTAGACCCTGTTTATCAAGACGCTTATATATATTATCTCTAAGTATCTTTTCCATTAATCTGCCCACCACTGAAGTCAAACTAACCGGTCTATAATTGCTAGATTTACACTTAGAACAATTTTTAAACAATGGAAAACATGCGCAGTACGCCAATCCTCGGGACTATTCCCGTTTCTAATGACGTTTGAAATATTTCTCTCATAGCCCCGGCTATTTCTACACTAACTTCCCTCAATGTCCTAGGGAATATCCTGTCAGGACCTGGAGACCTATCCACTTTTATATTTGTCAAAAGTGTCAGTACTTCTTTTACTTTGAAACTCATAGTATCCACAGCTACTCTACTAGTTTCCCTTACCTCACATAATTCAATATCCTTCTCCTTGGTGAATATCGAAGAAAAGAAATTGTTCAGTATCTCCCCCATCTCTTTTGGCTCTGCAGATAGCAGTCCACTCGGTCTCTCCAATGGACCAATGTTATCCCTTGTTATCCTTTTGCTATTAATATAGTTGTAGAAACCCTTTGGATTTACTTTCACCTTACCTGACAAAGCAACCTCATATCTTCTTTTAGCTTTTCTTATTTCTTTCTTAAGATTCTTTTTACATTCCTTATACTCCTCAAGCACCTCAGTTACTTCATGCTGCCTATACTAATTTTAGATCTCCCTCTTTTTCCGAACAAGATGTCTAATTTCCCTTGAAAACCAGGGCTCTTTCCAATTTTTGCTTGTTCCTTTCAACCGGTCAGGAACATTAAGATTCTGTACTCTTAAAATTTCCCCTTTAAATGTCCTCCATTTCTCTTCTACATCTTTTCCATAAAACAAAATGTCCCAGTTCATTCCTTTTAAATCATCTCGCATCTCGTTAAAGTTAGCCTTTCTCCAATCAAAAATCTCAAACCTAGGCGCAGTTCTCTCCTTCTCGATAATTGTATTGAAACTAATGGTATTGTGATCACTGGACCCGAAGTGCTCCCCAACGCATACCCCCGCCACCTGTCCCATCTCATTTCCTAACAGGAGGTCCAGCACTGCCTCTCCTCTAGTAGGCACCTCTATGTATTGCTGCAAAAAACTATCCTGCACACATTTTACAAACTCCAAACCATCCAGCCCATTTACAGAATATGTTTCCCAGTCTATGTGTGGAAAGTTGAAATCTCCCACAATCACTACCTTGTGCTTACTACTAATATCTGCTATCTCTTTACATATTTGCTCTTCCAATTCTCGTTCCCCATTTGGCGGTCTATAATATACCCCTATAAACTACACCTTTCCCACTTCTCAGTTCCACCCAAATAGCCTCTCTAGATGAGCCCTCCAATCTATCCTGCCAAAGCACTGCTGTAATATCTTCCCTGACTAGCAATGCAACGCCTCCACCTCTTGCCCCTTCAATTCTAAAACACCGGAAGCAACGAAATCCTGGAATATTTAGTTTCCAATCACAGCCCTCCTGCAACCATGTTTCACTGATCGCCACAACATCATACTTCCAGGTGCCTATCCAGAATCTTACCTCATCCACCTTTCTTACAATGCTCCTAGCATTAAAATATGCACATTTCAGAAACCCCCATCTCTTATTCTCTGTTTATTTCCTTTTTTTTCTTTCTCCTCTTGTGTCCGAGTGCTTCCCTGTTCTGCTTCCTGCCTCCTGCCATTCTGTCTACTAGTTTTTGCTATTTGCATCCCTCGCCCCAACCATTCTAGTTTAAAGTCTCCCCAGTGGCCTTTGCAAATTTCCCCGCCAGGATATTGGTCCCCCTCGGGTTCAAGTGCAACCCATCCTTTCTGTACAGGGCCCACCTACCACAAAAGAAGTCCCAATGGTCCAGAAACTTGAATCCCTGCCCTCTGCGCCAGTATTTCAGCTTAGCATTTAACCTCTACCTTGCTCCATTTCTACTCTCACTGTCGCGTGGCGCAGGTCGTAATACTGAGATTGTTAGCTTTTTGGTCCTTTCCCTCAACTCTCCTCCCAAGTCCTTAAATCCTCCCTTCAGGACCTCTTCCTTTTTTTTAAACCTATGTCATTGGTACCTATAGGTACCACGACCTCAGGCTCCTCTCCCTCTGATTTGAGGATATCTTGGACACGTTGAGACACGTCCGAGACCTTGGCACCAGGGAGGCAGACCACCATCCTGGTCTCCCGACTGCGTCCACAGAATCGCCTATCGGACCCCCTAACAATAGAGTCCCCAATTACTATTGCCCTCCTTTTTTTCCCTAACTTTCGGAGCAACAGGGCCGGTCTCTATGCTGAAGGCCCGTCCGCTGTGATTACCCCCGGGTAGGCTGTCACCCCCATCCGTACTCAAACAGTACTTATTTGCCAGGTGTACTGACATTGGAGTGCTCACTCGTTCATGCCTCTGCCCCTTGCGCTTCCTTAGCGTGACCCATATGTCTCTCTCCTGGGGTTTTGGAGTGACCACCTCCCTATAACTCTCCTCTATCACCTCTTCACTCTCCCTGACCAGGCAGAGGTCATTGAGCTGCTGCTCCAGGATCCTAATACGGTCCCTTAGGAGCCCCATCTCTCTGCACCTGATGCAGATGTGGACGTCAAGAGGGCTATCCGACACCATGACCTCCCACATCTGACATGCAGTACAGTACACTGCTCTGACTGACATTCTGTCGCCTTACCCTGCATCCGATACCAGTCTTATATAATGGAAACTGCTGTGAGATATCAGCAAGTATTTGACTCAAACAGCTGCTCCCTCTTGACCTTTAAACTACACCTTTATTATATAAACCAAAAACACTGTACCTTTACTCACCCACTGTACCTTTACTAACCCACTGTACCTTTAACCAGAAAGCAGAAATACTAACCAGAGGTTCCACCCAATCAGCTGCTTCCTCTAGTCTGCATCCACCAATCAGCGGCTTTCACCAGAAACCTCCCTATTCAGTATGGAATTGTCCTATTTTGGTAAGCCCCTGACCCCCCTCCACTGGCTCCAACGGTCCCGGGCATCTGTAATAACAAGCCCCGCGCTGGATTTATCCACTCACCGCCCCTGACCCTCCTCCACTCGCTCCAACGGTCCCGGGCCTCTGTAAAAACAAGCACCGCGCTGGATTTAAGTATTCACCGCCCCTGCCCCTCCTCCACTCGCTCCAACGGTCCCGGGCCTCAGGTTTAATTAAATCATCCTAATACTTTATACATTCTAGTCTCTGGAAGTTTATGTTAATTTGTTGATACACCCTCTTAAACCAGCAACATATTTGTGCGGTTTCCAGACGAGAACCGCATATTATACACATGGAAACAATTAACCAGTGTTATGCAATTGCAACATTACTTTCCGACTTTTACACTCAACACTCCACCCGATAAGGGCAAGATAATGTTCCAAGATACCTATTTTTTACAACTTAGAGGAAACTATATTTTATTCATGCAAATCATTAGACACCCTTCATTACTATCCACAAAACTGATTATTACACTGTTATCTACAGACTGACTAATAACTCACCGTAATATTCGTGCAGATCGTAGATCCCTTTCAATAGCGCTTTTAATTGCCATTCTCTTCAGCGTGTACCTGCTGCCTGGATTAACATTTCAAATGAATAAGCTCGCATTTGACTTCTTTATATTCAACCATCCATTACCTTATCCACCTTCCACTTTGAGAATTACTTTGTTGTTTATTGAGATAAACTTCTTATTTGACAACCATGACATCATTTTCGGTTAATCTACTAATCATGCTACCGACATGCTCAAGCAAATCATTGTCAGAGAAAATAGCAACGGCTCCTGCTGCGGACTCAGGGCAGACGGCAACTCGGAAAAAAAGGCTCTAACACTACGCTCAGCCTCCTGGAATCCAGCCATTTGCCTATCGAATCTGTTAACTTACTCGGTATCCCGAATGAATTAACCATCCTGACCTGCCGACAACATCAGTCATCGTCAAGGATCTTGCAGTCTATTGCATGCCCATGTCCATACTCTAAATCACCTCCTCAATTCGCCAGTGACATATGCGAGATATGAATAACTACGCACGAGACAAAATTGCTATGGTTAATCATGCTTTGCCTTTACCAATGCAAATGTCTCCCAATTGCTTCCCTATTACTACCCACCACTTTTGTATGGATCACCGACGGATAGTTCCCTGGATTATCACTTGAGATTTTTCTTCATAAAACCTAGAGCAATTTCGATCCGTTAGTCACCTGCAACATCACCTTTGGCAGAGTAATGCAACAAGGCTGACAACGGGACAACACTATCGTCTTTTGCTACCTATGTCATTCTGGGATACCCAGACAATTTTAGATTTTAGGATATCAAACTGGCGGCACGCCTAATGATGCCCTGCTCCAGGACTTTCACTTTTTATTCCATTAAACCCACTAGCATACGTAGAAACATAGAAAATATGTGCAGGAGGAGGCCATTTGTAAAACGGAGCACGCACCACCATTCTTCGTATCCATAGCTGATCATCAACAATAAATAACCCGTTCCTGCGTTCTCCCCATATCCCTTGATTACACTCGCCCCTGGAGCACTAT
The DNA here is from genome assembly GCA_963514005.1 of Raja brachyura. The sequence continues at coordinate 17,713,303 of OY740804.1, read as the reverse complement.
TTAACTATCGTTTAAATTAATCCAGTGATTTGGATTCCACTGGCCTCTGTGGCATATAATCCCACAAATTCACAGCACTCTGGGCGAAAACATTTTTTTTTCTCATCTTAGTATTAAATGGCATCCCATTTATTTTTAGACTGTGGCCCCCTGGTTCTGGACTCCCCCAATATTGTGAACACTTTTCCTGCATATAGCTAGTCCAGCCCTTTTATAACTTTATACTTTTCTATAAGATCCTCTCACGTCCTTCTAAATACCAGTGAATCTAAGGCCAATCTTTCCAAACTATCGTCATATGACAGTCCGCTATCTCAGGGATTAACCTCGTGGACCTATCCTGCACTCCCTCAATAGTAAGGATATCCTTCCACAAATTAGGAGAGGAAAACTGCACATAATACTCCAGCTGTGGTCACACCAGCGCCCTATACAAATGCAGAAGGACCTCTTTACTCATATAAATCCTCTCGTTATGAAGGCCAACATGCCATAACCTTTCATAGTTGCCTGCTGTACCTGCTTGTTTACTTTCAGTGACAGGTGTACAAGTACACTCGTCTCGTTGCACTTCCCTTTTTCATGATCTGACACCATTGTAATCTGTCTACTTGTTCTTGTCGCAAAAGTAGATAACCGCACATGTATCCACATTATACTGTATCTGCCATTCAAACGCCCACTCATTCAACCTACCCAACCTGCATCCTCCAAGTATTCTCTTCGCAGTTTACACTGCCACCCAGCTTTGTGTCATCAGCAAATTTGCTAGTGTTACTTTAAATCAGATCAACTAAATCATTAATATATATTATAGATAGTTGCGGCGCCAGCACCGAGCCTTGCGACACTCTACTCGCTACTGCCTGCCATTTGGACAGCGACCCCTTTATTCCTACTCCTTGCTTCCTGTCTGCCAGCCAATACTCTATCCATGTCAATGCCCTGCCCCAATACCATGTGCCCTAATTTTGCTCCGTAATCCTCAGTTTGGGAGTTTATAAAGGGATTTCTGAAACTCCAGATACGCTACATATCCACCGGCTGTCCTTCATCCATTTTACATGTCACATCGTCACAAAATTCCAGAAGATTGATCAAGCAGGATTTTTCCTTCATAAATCCATGTTGACATGGACCAATACATTTACTGCTAATCTAATGCGCCGTTATTACTTCTTTAATAATTAACTCCAGCATTTTTCCCACTAACAATATCAGGCTATTCTGTCTATAATTCCCCGTTTTCTCTCTCGCTCATTGCTTGAAAGATGGGATAACTTTAGCTGCCCTCCAATCCACAGGAACTGGCCGTGAATATATAGAACATTGGAAACTGATCATCAATGCTCCCGCGATATCTAGAGCCACCTCCTGGACTACCAGACCATCAGATGTTCTATAGTCCTTTGACAGTTACCCAATGCTCTGGCTTCCCGATAATCTTTGCCATGTTATACGTCTTTTCTTTTAGTTTTATGAGCCCTCCGTCCCCTTATTCTACTCAATGCTATTTCTCGCCTAGTACAAATTTATTTCTCATTCTCTGTCTCCCTAGATCATATCTCCTCTAGTACATCTGGGAGATTGTTTGTGTCTTCCTTAGTGAAGACATACTCAAATAAGCTTTTACTCTCCTTCTTTTTATAAATGACCAGGTTACCCTCGAACTGCAGCTTTTCACACCGTATTGCCTTTTTGTTACCTTATTTTATCCTTCGAAAGTTACCAATCCACTGGCTTCCCGCTACTCAATGCTATGTTATACACATTTACTTTTAGATTTATTCCATCCTTAACTTCCCTTGTTAGCCACGGTTGACTCTTACTCGCCTTAGACTATTTCTTCCTGTTTGGAATGAACTGATCCTGCATCACAGAAACATAGAAACATAGAAACATAGAAAATAGGTGCAGCAGGAGGCCATTCGGCTCTTCGAGCCAGCACCGCCATTCAATATGATCATGGCTGATCGTCCACGATTAATAACCCGTTCCTGCCTCATCACCATATCCCTTGACTCCACTAGCCCCTAGAGCTCTCTCCAACTCTCTCTTAAATCCATCCAGTGATTTGGCCTTCACTGCCCTCTGTGGCAGGGAAATCCATAAATTCACAACTCGCTGGGCATCTTCTAGATTATGCCAAGAAATTCCTGCCATTGTTGTTCCACCGTCAGTCCTGCTAGGATCCTTTTCCAGTCCACCTTTTTCAGCTTCTCTCTCATGCCCTCGTGGTCCGCTTTGTTCAACTGCAACGCTGACACTTCTGAGTTAATCTTCTCCCTCTCAAATTGCAGATTAAAACTTATCACATGATGGCCACTACCTCCCAGCAGTCCCTTTACATTGAGTTCCGTTCTTAAATCTGGTTCATTAGACAACACTAAATCCAGAATTGCCTTCTATCTGGTAAGCTCCAGCACAAGCTGCTCCGTGAATCTATTTCGTAGACATTCTACAAATTCCCTTTCTTGGTGTCCAGAATCAACTTGATATTCCCAGTCGATCTGCATATTGAAATCTCCCATAACCACAGTGCCATTGCATTTGGTTACATGCAATTTTAACTCCTGCTGCAACTTGCACCGTATATCCAGGCTACTATTGGCGAACCTGTAGATAACTCCCATTGGTGTCTTCTTATCCATATAAACGATATAACATATAGCCATATAACAATTACAGCACGGAAACAGGCCTTCACGGCCCTTCCAGTCCGTGCCGACCATTTATTTTACCCTAGTCCCATCCACTGCACTCAGACCATTCCCTTCCCGTCCATATACCTATCCACTTTACTTTTAAATGTTAAAATCGATCCTGCCTCCACCACTTCTGCAGGAAGATCATTCCACACAGCCACCACTCTCTGAGTAAAGAAGTTCCCCCTCATGTTACCCTAAAGTTCTGTCTTACCTTTACAATTCCTCAATTCAATCCACAGTGACTCAACATCGTCAGTCCCCATGTCACCACTCGCAAGGGACTGAATTTCATCCCTCACCAACATAGATGCTCCACCTCCTCTGCCCACCTGCCTGTACTTTATATAGGACATATATCCCAGAATATTCTACATGTCCTTCGCATGGTAAGTTGGAACACGGGGTATTATTTTAGTATCTCGCAAAATTCTCGTGGCGCAACGCATAAATGACAAGAAATATACTAAAAGGACCCTACATTCCAAACCGTAATTTTAATCGAAGTACTTTTTAGGATTGTTTTTGTCTTGTCGTCCTCATATGCATTCATCATAAACATATCACTCTCTCAATAACACAAATGGGTGTTTTGTATTGTGAACATTGAAGCAAATCGAACAAGTAAACTAAATGAAAATGTCCTTGAAGTATGTATCTTACATTCGATGAAGGCATAAATGTCGACAGGATGACATATGCTTACATATACCCGGAGGGAATGTACCTGGGTGCAATTGACACTTTCTTCTTTATATGACGAACAGATAAGTATGTTAACAAAAAAATAGTAAACACATTTAACGATGATTATAATTACTCTATCCGAACTTGCATTCCTAGTGCCGGTGAAAATGGATCCAGAATCATCCGATCCGCAGTTCATATTTTCGAAAAACTGGACAACTGCCACGTCGCAATTGAAAACTACGTCGTCCTCAGACAAGAAGATGAAAAATTCTGATAGTTGGTCAATCTGGGCCAGTGATGGCATTCTGTCCGGGAAAAAATATTGGGAAGTATCAGTGAGCCTCGGTACAGTATGGAGCGTGGGAGTGTCTGAACGTCAACTGTCAATGAACAGATGGACGCGGCTTTCGCCAAGCGAAGGCTGCTGGATGTTCATGTTATGGAACATTAATGATTCGGCCGCGCTGATGAGGACATTCGGAACATCAACATTGATGATTCCGTTAAGTAATATCGGAATCTACCTAGATTTCGAAGGTGGGCGATTGTCCTTCTACAATTCCAATGATGGTGCCCACTTGCACACATTTTCTTGTAAATTCACGGGTAAGGTATTTCCCGTCTTTAAGCTCTGGGTGAGCACAAAAGCTAACAGCAATATTTCTATCGTATAAACGCATTATTCGAAAATATATTTGATTTGCTTAGTCCAACAGCTTTTGCATATCCCACGAGGTATTAACTTGATAATCTTCTATTGACTACTAACATCTATGCACACAAGTATTCCAGCAATGTTCCTGCTTAACGAATGGTAAATAATTCCTTGTATGTGTCTGTGCAGCAAAGCTACATTAACTGCAAACGTTTATCTGACAAAATAAAATGGCTTCTTTGAATTTCTACTCCATTTTTAATCGTTCCTTATTGATGTATCTCAATTTATTGATGTCGTACGGAAGTCCCCCATTGAACTGAATTCACTACAAACATGAAACTGACAGAACATTTCTGTAGAATTTTGTTAAGCACCATTCAGTACATCATACGTGGTTTATACACAGAGTTAAATGAATATACTAATCACAGTTTCTTTATTCCTAATTTCCTATGGTTATTGCAGATTATTCGTGGTATTTCTAATGTATCAAATATGGTTTGTCTTTTATTGTATAGGAGCAAATAAAATATGTAATATTCCCCCCGTGATGCTTAAAACGACCTCAGCATGAATTTTTGCTTGGTAATTATTCAGCAGATATACTTATGCAGTTCACGAAACAAGTTATTGATACACACAATTCATATACTGTAAACAAGATTCGTCAAACGTTCATCGCCTACTTGGAGACGTGCTTGCTACAGAAGAATTAACCAAGGCCGTGCAATATCTAATTCTCTTTATACAAATTTCGGAAAACATAATTAATAACATTTTGGATTAAATTAGCTTTACATGTGCAACTGTGGTGAGGGAAACTTGAATTAAATTCATAAATCCTGAAGAAGCAGATATTATGTTGCAATGGATTAACACAATTGACAACGCCCTTTGAATGCTGGTTTTAACTATTACAATTCGCGCCGAAAATCATTTCAAGGTCTTTTAAAATAAAAGTTGATCACAGTGTGTGTGAGCGAATTTTCAAAATAATCACATATATTCACGTGTTTATCAAATCATTAGTTTACGCATATGCTTCACTTCAATGTATAACATTAGACTATATATGTTTAGCACAATTTTACATCTCCACCAAATATTTCAATGCAAGCGTCCGATTCTAAAGTGTTACGACAGTTGTTGGCAAAAAGATAATATGAGGATACATTTTAGGTTATCAATTACTGTCGAAACTTATGAACCTGACTTCAAAATATGAACGCTATATTATAACATACAATGAAAAGACTTAAGGCGAGACAAGCCGTAACAAAGCATGGAACAGTTCATTGAAGCAAAATACATACGCATTGAGTTACAGAGAACGCCGTAGAGAAAACAACATTGGTAGTTGATTTTATCAGGATCACAGCGATGGTGATATATGGATTTTTCCCACGCCACTTCATGCAACTAAAGTTCGTAACTTAGACAGGGGCATAGGGAGAGAGCAAACGATATATATTATACTGGACTCGCTAAATATCCCTATCCAGCTATACAGCAAGTTAAACAATTAATCCAATAAAGACCCGTAGACGCGAGATGTCGTTGATGCCTTACTGTATTCAACAGTGAAACTGTAACATACAAGCAGAAAAGACGATAAACGAAAATAAAACTGGAGGAATCACGTTCTGCAGTTGGTATATAAGGGGCGCTAATGAACCAATTACAAGGAGTAAGATCTTTGCCCAATTAAAAGCTTTAAATAGTGACGCATCTGAACTATCAAGCACAGATAAGACTGAAGGCAAATTGGATAGGGCAAACATACTACTCTTCATTTATTTCTAAATCTAGAGGCACGGCCATTACCATTCGTAAAGGTATACCATTTAAATTAAAGAATACCATAGCAGATAAAGAGGGGAGGTACGTCATAGTCACGGGAGAAATTTATTCTACTCCACTTACTTTGATAAATAATTATGCTCCTAATTTTGATAACCTCAATTTGTTAGTAAAATTCTCGATACAATTTCAGAACTGAACTATCAAAATGTGGTAATAGGGGGAGATTTGAATTGTGTTTTAGATCAATATATGGATAAATCTGCAAAACAAAAAAGTATTAACATAAAATCTAAAACAAGTGAACTCCTAAATACATACATGAAATATACGAATATGACAGATGTATGGAGGATCGCTAACCCAGTAGGTAGGGAATACTCATTTTATTCAACGGTACATAAAACATACTCACGTATTGATTATTTCTTATTGGACACAAAATTAATTCCATACACATATAATGCGAAATATCACAATAGTATTATTTCTGATCATTTCCCGTTAACTTTCTCTGTAAAATTAGAAGGAATGCTGACAAAAAAAACGTTTTGGAGGTTTAACCCCCAAATATTAAACAACTCACAAGTTTGTACATATTTAAAAGAGCAGATGAAATTCTTCTTTGAGACAAATGATACACCAGATATTTCACCCTCCTTATTATGGGAAAATTTTAAGGCATTTATAAGAGGAACTATAATCTCATATCAAGCTTTCCAAAATAAAAATAATAATATTGAACAATTACAGCTAGAACAAGAAATTAGACAATTAGATTTAGAAAATGCTAAAGAACCAACTATAGATAAACACAATAAGATAACAATATTAACATATAAATTAAATACAATTTTATCGGCAGGAACAATAAGATTATTTCAAATTACAGAACAAGAAAATTTTGAATTTGGTGATAAACCCCATAAACTCTTAGCATGCCAACTGAAAAACGGGAAACAGAAAATACAGTTACTAAAATTAAATCAGACAAAGGGGAATTACTAACACTACCTAAAGATATAAATACAAGATTTGCTCAATATTACCAACATTTATATACATCGAAAACCTCTGCAAATAAAACTCAAATTACAAATTCCTTAGACAATTGTAAAATTAAATCTTCCAAAATTAAATATGGTGGAACAAGAAGGATTAGGAGCTCAGATTACACTTCAGGAAGTAGAAGAAACAATAAGTTTGTTGAATAGTCGCAAAACGCCAGGACCAGACGGCTTTAGTAATGAATTTTATAAAAGATTTCACGAGATAATTTCTCCATGCTTGCAAGATATATATGTATATACGCTTTTAAAGACAATAAACTACCAGAAACACTAACTGAGTCAACTATTACACTTATAACAAAAAAGGATGAAGATCTAGAAGACCAGGCTCATGTAGAGCTATTGCACTCCTGAATACAGATAAAAAAAAATATTAGCAAAGACACTAGCGAAAAGATTGAGTAACTATATTAGCAAACTAATAAACCCGGTTCAAACTTGCTTTATACCAAAGAGATACTCATTTAACAATTTGAGACGGCTGTGTAATATAATGTACTCACATAATACTGAAGAAGACTTAGCGATGATCTCATTTGGATGTAGAAAAAGCTTTCGATCAAGTAGAATGGCAATATGTATTCAAAGTATTGCAAAAATTTAACATGGGATATAACTTTATCTCATGGGTAAAATTATTATATGATAAGCCAACGGTTAGAATACTGACTAATAATATATTATCCCCGAAATTCCAATTGACAAGGGGCAATAGGCAGGGGTGCGCACTATCATCTCTGCTATGTGCACTAGTGATAGAGCCTTTAGCAGAAAGTATAGGAAGTCATCCGAATATTCATGGATATAATACCAAACACTCAAATAATAAAATGTCATTATATGCAGACGATATATTATTATATATTACAAATTCGCATGTTAGTATACCAAATATGCTAAATTTAATATAGTAATTTGGTTCTTTTTCAGGATATAGAATAAACTGGAACAAAAGCGAAATTTTGACGATAAAACCTCAAGAGCCGTTAAATCTGTTGAAATCCCTCTGTAGAATTGCAACAGAAATATTTAAGTATTTGGGCATCCAAATTACTAGGAAATATAAATCATTACTCAACGCAAACTATATGCCTTTAATAACTAAATTAAATGGGTTGATTAAATTCTGGAAAACACTGCCGATGTCTTTAATAGGCAGAATAAACGGGATAAAAATGATCTTCTTACCATAAATATTGTACCTATTTCAATCAATACCAATATACTTACCTAAAACAAATCTTTAAAAAACTAGATTCTGATATTATAAACTTCATATGGGATAATAAATCACATAGAATTAAGAAAAAAAAAACACTTGTGTAAATCTAAAGAACCAGGGGGACTGACACTCCCTAACTTACTGTATTACTATTGGGCAGTGAATATGAAAAATATAATCTATTGGTTGGACAGTTCTGCCCAACGGGTAGATTGGATAAGAATGGAGAAAGAGGATTGTTCCCCTTATAATATAGGAGCGATCCTTCTTTCCCCGATAAAACTGAACAATATAATATATAAGAATCCAATAATTCACAGTATAATACGAATTTGGAATCAAATAAAATTATCTTTAAAATTAAGAAAATTATCGCTTCTTTCTCCAATAATTAATAATCCCTCATTCAAACCATCCATTATTGATAAAACGTTTATCCATTGGGAAATATTAGGAATTAAAACAATGGGAGATATGTATGATATGGGAAAACTTTTATCATTCCAACAACTAAACTAAATTAAAATATAATTTGAAAAATAATCAATATTTCAAATATCTTCAAATGCAAGATTATTTGAAGAAATATATACAAGGATATCAAACCCTAACCCCAGATTTATTGGAGGAAGGAATGAATAGAAAGGCAGAATCAAGCAATTTAATATCTTACTTATATAATATAATTTTAAATATAGAAACGCCAACGACAGAGGCAATCGGAAGGGGCTGGGAACAAGAGTTATTGACAAAAATTCCTAATGATAGATGGGGAAAAAATATTATATGTAAATAAATGTTCAATTAATGTAAGAGATAAATTAATTCAATTTAAAATTTTACATAGATTATATTACTCTAAAACTACACTGAATAAAATATTCTCAAATGTTTCCCCCATCTGTGACAAATGTCCAACTCAAAATGCCACTATAGTACATTCCTTTGTCTCTTGTAAAAAACTATAAATTTTGGAATGACATTTTTGGAATTTTTACAAAACTATTGAACACAAAATTGAACCCCAATACAGAACTGATTATCTTTGGATCAATGGAAGAGGGAAGCAACCTAACTATATTCCATAAAGCTTTTCTTAATTACGGTCTAATAACAGCAAAACAACATACTCACATTTTGGAAAAATTCAACCACGCCAACATTCAAAATGTTTTCAACGATTTCAAATATCTCTGAAACGCTTCATCTTGAAGAAAGGAGATTTCTCCTACTTGGCAAAGTACACCAATTCTCAAAGACTTGGCCTCCTTTTATCAACTTTTTGCAAGCATATGGTGCAACATAACATAACCTCAGAAATTAAATGGATTAGAACCGGGTGACGGATGGGCAAAAATACGAAATAGGTAGATCTCTCCTAATCTCTCTTTTCTTTACTTTCTCATCTATTTCAATCTTTTCAGCTTCTCTTCTATGTCCTTTATTTCTATTGCTATTTGTTTCTACTCGCTTTTCTATCTATTTCATTTCGGAGTCACGTGAGTGACTTCGTGAAGAGCCCGCCGGCACGCATGCGCGACATATCGTCGCAACGCATTGCTGCCGACGGCTGGTGGGGAGCGCGGCTCCCGACCAGCCCTTCAGAGGGCCGACTCAGGTAAGTCTAAGCCCCCTAGAGTTGGTGTTTCCTGTTGGGGGGGGGGGGACAGTGTGTTCTCTCCCTACAGGAACGTGGATTGGAGTCGCCGGCCACTTATCCCGGAGCCCTCCTCAGCGGCTCACCTGCGAGTCGGGCCGGGAAATAGGCGTGGTAGTCGGGGATCCCTGTTGGTACAGGGCCCGACCCGCCGATACACCGGAGCTCCAGTGGGAGTTGGTGTCCTGTTGTGGCGGGTGTGTATTGTGTTCTCTCCCTACAGGTACGTGGCCGGGAAATAGGCGTGGATGTCGGGGAGCCCAGTTGTTACCGGGCCAGACCCGCCGCAGGAGCTCCAGTGCTGATTCAAGGAGCAGGAGCTCCAATGCTGATTCGAGGAGCAGGAGCTCCAGAGCTGATTCCAGGAGCAGTAGCTCCAGTGCTGATTCGAGGAGCAGGTGCTCCAGTGCCCAAGGAGCAGGTCAACCCTGTTGTCCATATCGGGGTCGCCAACGGGCTCGTTGGGCGACCTGGGCCAGGGTTCGCGTGCTGCTGCACGGCCCTTTCTCCCTCCGCCCTCCGAGTAGGGGGAGGGAAGGAGCTCGCCAGCCTAACCCTTCTGGGGCTAAGGCATTACCTGCCGCCGAGTTGCGGTCTGGTTCACAGGCGGGACCCAGGTCTCTCGTGAGGTCTAGCGTCCAACCCCCAAACCCCGACGTCGGGACGGGGGGCTTGGGTACGGTCCCGCCTCGGTCGCCGAATCTCCCGTGGATGGGGGGGACGAGACCATGCGTCGGCAAGGTCCACGACGTGGGCAGCCGGCAAGCCCGCGCGGGCGTCGGGTCTCCATGCTTCTGCTGGAGCCGACCCCCAGCCGTCAGGCTCCCGCTAAACGGAGGCGGTTGAACACCTCTCCCGCGCGGGAATCGCGCGGTTTCGCTTCGGCGGCTGGCAGCGACAACTACCGGCACCGAGATCACCTCGACGAGGTGCGGGCCGATGAGAGGAGCCCCGGCAATTTTTCTGAGCCGGAGGACTCCGACCACCCGAGTGTTCAGGGTGAAGGGTGTATGGCCGCATGACGCGGCTACTGGAGCAGAAGGAGGAACCATCCAGCTCCAGTAGGCACAGGGATGTTTCACCATCGTCAGCAGGAGCTGCGAACCGTCAGCTCCAGGAGGAGGTCCTATTGGTGGCCTTAAAGCCAGACACAAAGCCCAGTGAACTGCTCCTCCCTTCAACGAGCCCATACGCCACGGTCGCCGAGTCCCCCATGGATGGGAGGACGAGACCATGCGTCGGCAAGGTCCATGATATGGGCAGCCGGCAAGCCCGCGCGGGCGTCGGGTCTCCATGCTAAGTCAGGTGCCGACTCCCCGCCGCATTTGCCCTCCGGGGCAGCGGGATCAAGCTCCGCCGAGGAGGCGTTTGAGTGTACCTCCCGCGCGGGAATCGCTCAGCTTCGCTGCAGCGGCTGCCGGCGACAACTTCCGGCACCGGGTTCACCTCGACGAGGTGCGGGCCGATGGACGAAGCCCCAGCAGTTCAGCAGAACACGAGGACTCCGTCCGCCCGAGTTCTAAGACCGAGGAGCGTATTGGCCAGGATGGAGCGGATGTTTGAGCTCCTCCGGCAACAGAATAAAAATTTCGGGGAAGACCTCTCCAAGAGGGTCCAGGAGGGGGATGACCACGCTACGATGGTGGGATTCATGTGGTCACATCTCTCGACCAGGAAGGCCCTGCCATTAGGCCAGCAAGGGCCTCCGCTCCAGCTCCGCCTCAATTTCAGAATCCAGCACCTCCACATACGGCCATGCATCTCAAGGGCCGCCGATAACCATGACGGTAAGGTGGTCTGGATTTCGTGCCCCTGCATGTCGAACTTCACATGTTGGTGGGGAACTACGGCTCTTTCCAGGGGCATGCGGTCCCATCACGTCTGATGAGTTTATCTTACAAAGTATTCAAGGCCATGCGATTGAATTTCATCAATGGTGACATCCCTCCATCCCAGCATATGCAGATCCGAAATTTACACTGTCCAGCAAAAAGCGGCAGTAGGCTAGGCTGAAAGATTTACAGTCACAAGGAGGGATGGAGGATGTCGACTTATTTTTGATTTGCACCATTTGAATACTTTTGTAGAATATACCCATTTCAAACTGGAAACGTTCCAGACACCTAAGTTTTTGGGTTCTGGGGGCTGCTTTGTGGCATGCATTGATTAAAGATGCATGCTATTCAGTATCCATTCAGAAAAGTTCTTGCCATTTATCTGGATGGATCAGCTCTGGCTCTACAGAGCTTTGCTAATTGGGCTTACACACCCCTAGATTATTCTAAATTGCTCCAATCAATACTGGCTACACTAGGAGACAAAATCACATAGTGTTGGCCTGTCTAGGTGATATCCTAATTATTGGGAATCAGCCGAACTGGCAGTTTCAGCCCGTGGACATTTTTCAGCAAATGGGGTTCATTACCCATCCAGATAAATCAACGTCCTGCCCTTCACAGGTTAAGGGTATCTGGGGTTATGGTGGATTCCAATCACGTGAGGGCACCCAACTATGCTAGGGCCTAGTCTGGGCCAGTATACCATCAATTCAACAAACTACTACGGTGATTGGCAAGATTGTAGCGGTTTTCCAGCTGCCCAAAACGGGCCTTGGCGTTATCGAATTTGCAGAGCGCCAAGGTCTCAGCGTTAACACTGAACGCTAGACATTTCCATCGACCAATGCAGCTGCCTTGCAAGGCACAGATTGCGTTACAATGGAGGATTGACAATATTTATGTCTCACTTAAATCGATCATTTTGGCCACTCCGATGGTATACTTACAAACAGACGCAAGCTCCCATGTCCGGGGTGCTATGGACAACTGCTCCAGTTGTTAGGGCAGATGGGACACCCTTGAATTTACCTTCTTGTTGTCACAAGGGATAAACTATTTGGAGATGCTGGGAGCATTTCACGGACTTCGAGCTTCTTGTTCTAGCCTTACTAATGCTCATGTCCGTCTCCAAATGAATAATACCACTGAGGTGGCCTATCTAAACCATATGGGCGGTACCAGATGACTTTCATGTGATGAATTGACAAATACAATTTGGCTCTGGTGTGTTCGACGCACTATTTGGATTTCAGCTACCTGTTTCCCAGGTGAGCTCCATACAGTGGCGGACATCAGGTCACGCAAACTCTATGACCACATCAAGTGGATGATGAATCTCCACATATCCGCTAAAATTACTGCCCACTTTAGTGATCCAGATATCGACCTCTTTGCGTCACGGTTGAACCATCAGGTACTGACATACGTTTGTCGGACCCGTTCCTGGGGCTATGGCGATGGATGCGTCTCGCTGGACTGAGGGAATTGGGTTTCTATGCCTTTCCTCCATTTTGCCTCATCAGTCGGGTGTTGCGGGTAATCCAGACCAATGCTGCTAAGGGCATTCTTCTCATACCCGACTGGCCTACGCAGCCATGGTATCCGGTGGTCCTTGATATGATCAGTCGACCTTGGGTCCTCTTCGAGGGTTGCCCATAATTGGTACACACCCTGTCTCAGGGGGACCACATCCCTGCCACAGTCATCTAAACTTGTTGGCTTGGAGGTTCTGCACAGGCCATTACTGCGGTATGGCATATCATCTAGAACCATGGATACCATCGGAGCGTCATGCTGGGAGTTCACCAGGCGGCAATATCTCTCTCACATCCGGAAATGGGAAACCTACTGCGGCCGCTCCCATATTACCTACGACGCTGTAACCATAACCGACGTATTGGAATTCTGACGGGGTTGCATCATAATGAGTACCTGAGCTACAGTGCCATCAACAGCGCCTCTAGTGCGCTGTCATTCTACCTCAATGTTAAGGTAGGATCCAACAGGCTGGTGTCCAGACTCATGCGGGTAATATTCAATTCGAATCCGCCCAGACCACGCTATAATATCACCTGGGATATCGGGGAAATACTCAGCCTGCTCAGGACGTGGTCGCCCATGGAGGGCCTGGAACTGGACAAACTCACCCTGTAGCAGGTGATGTTACTGGCACTGACTTCAGCACAGAGGGTACAGACACTCCGCATAATCCAGATCGACAGGATGATCTCTACCCCTGCGGAAGTAGTCTTCGTCATAGACGAGCTACTCAAGCAGCATAGACCTGGGTACACAGGGATGCAGCTGAAGTTCCTGGCATACCCCGCTGATGCATGGCTATGTTTAGCCGCCCATATCCGTCACTTTGTGAAAGTGACGAGAAAACTGAAGGAATGGAGAACCCTCACCATAGAGTGACGGTCCAGACGATATCCAGGTTGCTCAGGATCGTCTTGGGTAAGTCACGTGTTGACACTAATATCTTCAAATCCCATTCCACCAGGGCATGCATCAACGTCGGAGGCAAGGGTCATGGAGGTGCCCATGGACCATGTTCTTGCCACAGTAGGATGGCGTACGAAGCCTCCTTCCAGCGGTTCTACAATACATCTGTTGCCGCTCCTCTACAGTTCGCGGAGGCCGTGCTGAATGCAGGTCAAGAACGTGGAGATGTCCCCGAATAGGGTTTTTTTCTTTTGTTGTTAACAAATGTTGCTCTTGTCTTTCAGTATAAGCAGTCTGGAAAGTTGATTACTCCTATCCATCCTCATAAGTGGTGTGTGACAGCATGGACGTGGTCCAGGGCGTGGAATCACAGAGCTTTGAAGTCTTCACGAAGTCACTCACGTGACTCCGAAATGAAATAGTAAGATTGAACGAGAACTTACCAGTTCGAAGGTTGATCTTTATTTCATGAGGAGTTGCGGTGAGGGATTTCGTGCCCTCCGCTCCCAACCCTCGATCGTACTCAACTGGTAATTAGAGTCTCTTCAATCTTACTATGCCAAGTCATTTCTGTTGTTGTTTCTGTGATTCCACACCGCTACTTTGAAGAATGTCGCGCATGCGTGCCGGCGGGCTCTTCACGAAATCCCTCACCGCAACTCCTCATGAAATAAAGATCAACCTTCGAACTGGTAAGTTCTCGTTCAATCTTACTATTCCTTCACTCTTTATTTCTTTTTTTCTTCCACTGTTCTTTTATTATTAAATCAAAAATACGAAGTTGTACAAGAATGGAAAGATGTATGTATGTATTAGGTACTCAAGTACCACACTATTGTACTTACTTCTAACAAAAATAAACAAAATAAAAGCAGAAAAGGGAACAGCATATTTAGTTACGTCATACACTTGGTATAGGAACATAAAATTATATCCCACCACCAAATACAGTGCTGTTATGTGAGATACCAACCAGGGTACATGGAACACTCTTAACTTTGTTACTAATAACAATCCTACTCATTAACGTGTATATCATATAAAGATGCTGTTAACAAACATAATTACTCACATACATTGCTTCTAACAAATTATGTGGGATAGGATGGCGATAGATTACACACTGGGAATTACACTGTCGAAACACTATGAAGTACCCTCTCTGAGCTGGAACCTAGTTTATGATAAATTCCTGCATAACAGCAAAGGGAACTCAAAGCTGCTGGAACCGGAATCTCTAGCAGGTGGCATCAATGCATGTAAATCGAATGCGGTCCAGCACAGAGATTGTCACATATATACGAAGGATGGACAAATAGAGGATGTTCAGGTCCAGGAAAATCAATGACTGGATTAGTAAATATAATTGTTTGGAACATGGGGAAATATTGATGGTTCCTGTAAAGCCGTGACTAAAGTAAAAGCAGAAAATCAGATACTGACTTTTGTGAATGAAAGAAAAATCAGTTTTTCCCCAAAACCAAATACTAATCTCTGAAATTAGAGATTGTAGAGGTAGTTACTGACAACTGTCGTGTTACCTAAATCAGTTATTTGTGGATGGAATTGTGTGGAGGGTTTGGCTTGTATCAGGAGAGCACACAAAGCCAACCTCGAAGAGCAGTGACTACGCTCTTGAACAAGTCTGTTTATTTAAGGCCTTAACCATACATGTCGGGAAGCAATCTGGGAACACATAAACGAGTCTGTGATTTAGAAAACGTACAGGCTTCCTATGCGCTGAGACATACTGATTGCATGAAGCAAGATATATTTGAAATAATTAGCTAGTGACCAGCCTTGAACATTCAGTTCCATTTTTTATAAACCTATTCGCACGTTCCTTTGTTAATGCAAGTGAAAAAAAGGACTTTCCTTATTTTATGATCAGTGTATTGACCTCAGTCTGGTTTAGAAACTCTTATGTTTATCTTTACTGTAGTTATGTTAAATGTTGTCTCGTAAACTAAACATCACCTGTATCTATGTACGACCCATCCTGGCATGCACGTTAAGCTACCTTAAACATGTTGGCCACGTTCCCTGCCAGGCATTCCCAAAATGTTAGCTCCAGTGAACCATATTTGAAATTTACTTAATTTTCTTATGTTTTGTAGACACCATTCACAGACATTTGTGTATTCTCGCGCACAATTGCTATCCTTAATTAACTTGTTTTTAAATAACTAGACAGTAGTCCACCTCCTGTTCCATCTTAACTAGAAAATCTTTCTCCTAACTGCCTTGCGAATGGGTGTCAAAAGTTAATTTTACATTGTTATTTAAGGCTCTCAGCATATTTAACTAGATTCCTTAACTAGACGTATACCTTTATTTCACCAAGTTATAGCTTTATGTCCGAACATCTCTTAAAGCTACAAATTTCCTTTCCGAAAATTACCTTTACGCTAATTTCACTTTGTTGACCTCTTCTCCCACAGTTTGTCCCCAATATTTCCACTCATCGGTTCAACGTAATAAAGTTGCCCACTGTTGCTGTTTTTTGCTGGAATTTTTCCATGAACAGACTTCATCGTTTTTTTTAATATATCCCCTTCTATTTGATCCAGTGGAAATAATCCCTGCCTATTTACGCCCCGCTATACCTGCTTGACCGGCTAATCAACTTATTAATTTAATTTACACGAAATCAACACAAAACAATTACAAACAACAGCTGTGCAAATATTGTGCATTATATGAAGCAATCATACTTTATTATCGTTTATGAGCATTCAGTCCAGGGTTCTCGAATTTGCATCAAAATTTTTCTCTAATAACATGACTAGATCAGATATAATTCCGGCTATCCTTTTCATACCGTTAGCAGATCATGTCGCGTGATGATAAACGAGACACTGATCAGCAAATTGATAGGGTAGCTTAGCTGGTAAGGAACAAAATCCAGCCCTTATGGTTGACATGGCTGGAATGTAGAATGCTTGTGGGTAGAGCTCAGAAACGGCAAGGGTAAAAATACCCCGTGGGGAATTATGTACAGGCCTGTGAACAGTAGCCTGATTTCGCATATCAGGAGATAAATCCGGCATGTAAGAACTGTGATGTTAACGTGGGCATTGCGAAAAATCAATATGCAGGTATACTGGGCAAATCGATTGGTAGTGAATCCTAATATATACTGCCCAGGTGGTGACGTCTTAAAGCAACGTAGTCGATCCTATCTGGGAAAATATTTTTCTGAATTTGGTATTGTGCAACAAACGGGTTTGATTATGGAGCTTAAGTTCAAGGAACACAAAGGAGGCAGTGAATATAATATGATAAGATTCAACGAGCATTTTGAAAGGGATAATATACATCAAATGTGTCAGTATTATTATTGAATACACGTAATGGCAGAGGCATGAGGGAGGAGCTGGATAACATTGATTGGAAATTGACACTGTCAAGAATGACTGTGGAGCAGCATTAGTAGTAGTATTCTAAAGACGTATTCGAACAATTCGAACGACGCAGGGTTATTTCATCCTAAAGAGGACGAATTAATCTAAGGCGAGAATGAGGCGACCTTGGCTGACAAGGGAACTCAAAGAGAGCATACATTTCAAGAGATCATAGAATATTGCAAATATTATGGGACTCTAGACGATTGGGAGCTTTAAAAAACAACAAAATGTGACTAAAAAGACAATACCAGGAAACATGATAAAATGTAAATGAAAGCGAGGCAGTACTACAAAATATTGTTCAAGTATACAAAAATCAAGGGAGTGGCAAGAAACATAGTGCCAATGGCAAATTACGCTGGAGATGTAACAATGGAGACTAACGACATGGTAGGTGAATTGAATACGTTAGTTGGAGTTCAGCGTTGACAGCGCAGGACACAAGCAGTGTGCTTGGAATTCAAAATAGTCACGGGGCAGAAATTATTAGTGTTGATATTATTGACGCGAAGGTGCGAGGGGGCATTGGATGGATACGGTCTGCAGATGGACAAGGCGGAACATCCCAGGATTCTGGTAGTCCTAGGTGTGAAGAATGTAGATTCATTGGGAAATCTGAAATGTTCGGAGTTGTCCCAGAGAACGGCAACATTGCAAATGTTCCTCCACTCTTCATGAAGGAGGAAAAGCAAAAGAGGGGAAATGAAAGATCCGTTTAGTCTGATTTTAGTGGTTGGTGAGGTATTTTGGTCCTTTTTAAAGGTTGAGTTTTCTGTGTACTCAGAAACACATGATTAATAATCCGAGGTTTTCTTCCCTGATTTACTTGTTGGAACTGTAAATACCATAACAAACAAAGTAGATTTAGTGGTTGTTGTTTATCAAGATTTTCAGAAAGCGTGTTTATAAGGTGTCGTATCTGATGGTGCTAAATAAGACGAGAGCCCATTGAATTAGTGGGAAGATACTTGCATTGCAGAAGATTGGTGTAATGGCTGAAGGCACAGTGTGGGGACATTTGTTTTTTTCCAGTTGGCTACCAGTAACGAGTGATGTGTTCCGCAGTCGCTACACTTCACGTTGTATATCAATGATTTGATGTGAGAATAAAATAATATCTGGGCAATTCTTCGGATGACAAGAAGCTTGGTGGAGGAGCAGTATATGCATAGAAATAAGGGACTCTGCAGAAGGACTTTGACACTTTAAACAGTGGGCAAAATGTTGGCAGATCGAATGCAACTTAGCAAAGTCTGCAGACACACAATGTGGTAGTAGGAATAAAGGAAGAGACTATTTTCTGAATGGAGAGATGATTCAGAAATCGAAGGTACAAATAGATTTGGAAGTGCTGATGCAGGATATTAAAATGATGTATGTGCATGTCACATCGGTTGTCATCTGATCGAGTCCACACACAGGATTAGTAGTTGTAGAGCCAGAGCTAAACACACTTCTCGGCATCTGCATACAATGGTGTTTTTCTTGCGCTTATTGTGCTTCTTGTGCGTGGTGGTGGAAAGATTGGTGGTAATAAGGCTGCGAAGTGACCGCTCTTTCCTTGACATCGGTTTAAAGAAGGCAAAGGCCATGTTACCATTTACATCGGGAAGACTGGAATGTAACAATAGATAATAGACAATAGACAACAGGTGCAAGAGCAGGCCGTCTGGCCCTTAGAGCCAGCACCGCCATTCATTGTGATCATGGCCGATCATTCGCTATTGGTACCCTCTTCCTGCCTTCTCCCATATCCCTTGACTCCACTATATTTAAGAGCTCTTTCTAAATCTCTCTTGAAAGAATCAAGAGGATGGGATTCCACTGCCTACTGAGGCAGAGAATCACACAGATTCACACCTCTCTATCTGAATACGTTTTCCTTAACTCCATTCGAAATGGCCCATCCCATATTCTTAGACTGTGGCCCCTGGTTCTATACTCCCCGAACATCGGATACACGTTTCCTGCCTTTAGCGTGTCCAATCCCTTAAAATCTTATATGTTTCAATAAGATCCCCTCTCATCCTTCTAAATGTCAGTGCATACAAGCCGAGTCGCTCCATTCTATCCGCATATGACACTCCTGCCATCCCGGGAATTACTTTCGTGAACCTACGCTGTACTCCGTGAATAGCAAGAATGTCTGTCCTCAAAAACCAAAACTGCACACCATATCCAGTTGTGGTCTCATTAGGGCCCTGTACAACTGCAAAAGGACCATTTTGCTCCTATGCTAAACTCCACTTGTAATGGCCAATTGGCCAGTAGCTTTCTTCGCCCCCTGCTGTACCTGCATGCTTACTTTCAGTGACTGATGAACAAGGACACCCAGATCTCGTTGTACTTCCTATTTCTTAACTTGACACCATTCAAATAATAATCTGCCTTCCTGTTCTTGTCACCAAAGTGGATAACCTCACATTTATTGCCAATATACTGCATCTGCCATGCATTTTCCCACTCACACAAAGACCACATTTGGAATAATGTGACAGTATTTGGAATATTGTGACAGTTTTGGAACTCATATCGGAGAAAGGATGTGATGGGACTGCAGAGGGTCAAAGGGAAGTTGACGTGAATCATCCACGGGATGATTCAGTTAACGTATGCAGAACGTTTGATGGAACCGGACATATACGTTGGAGTTTATAATGAAAGTTAAACATGATTGAAAGGTTTGGATAGAGTGGATGCGGAGACGATGATACCACTGGTGGGAGAGTCTAGGAGCAGAGGTCTTAAAATGAAACCACGTGCTTTTAGGAAAGAGATTATGATGAATTCTATAGCCAGGGGCTGGTGTATGTGGAATTATTTGCTATAGACGGCTGTGGGGGCCATGTCACTGGGAATATTTAAGTCGGAGATTGACATATTCTTGATTAGTGAGGGTGTCAAAGGTTACGGGTACCTTTGTAGGGCGGCTTGGTGCCTCAAGTTTAGAATTATGTCTTATAACGCTTACAGCACCAGAAACCCGGGTTCGATCCCGCCTATGGGTTCTATCTGCAATGCAATCGTACGTTCTCCCGTTGACGGCGAGTGTATTCTCCGAGATCTTTGGTTTCCTCCCACACTCAAAAGGCGGAGAGCTTTGTAGGTTGGTTGGCTTAGTATAAATATAAATTGTCCCTCGGATATTCTTAATGTGCAGGTATCACTAGGCGGTGCGGGCTCGATGGGCCGAAAGGCCTATTTCCGTGCATTAATTGTAAACTAAACCAAATATAGCCAAATATTATGCATCGAAAATATGACAACAAACTTATTATTTTGCTGCCAGGGAAAATGGAGAACATCTCTTCTAATATGTTCCCCAAGCTTCCTTTCATACCTGATCCATTTGACTAGCCGTAGTCAGCAATCGCCGATCGCAGTTATCTTGTGCACGCTGACTCCACTGATAAGTTGGTATTCAAATGGAGACCTGGCGGTTGGCTAATTGTGGAATGCCACCATATAACTGGGACATGCTCTCTTTGAGAAAGACCACACACATATTCCCCATGAAACTCCCATCTATCTTTTTATTGAACACTCATATCGGTGTGATATGTTAGTTAGCCGATAAATGCACGCATTGCTTTCTCTTTGTCCCTGCTAAGTGTTTCATTACTTATTTTCCATATTATCACCACTATCTGTATCTTATCTCTCAGTCACTCTACTTTTTCACTTGTTCATGCAACCTCTATCATACCAAGTATGTATATTGCTGCTCTATATATTGATCACGTTATCTTCCAGTAGTGTTCGACGTCGACTTGGTTTTATCACTTTTCCTAAGAACTGGCTCGTTAACAGATATAGGATTGATTACTTCGAATGGGTAAGGCGCCGTTCAGGAATGCCCGAGGCAAGACTCGTTTCCCCTTCTCACTGCACCGTTTGTCCTATCTTTATTGAAGCAACATTTGTGAAGGTGATTGTCTGTCTACTATCACGTACAACTGTATCCACTCCGTGGCTGTGTTCGTTATTCAATGTTCGTCTCGTGAATAAATGTGGCTCATGTTCCAGCCCGGTGCATCCGTGTTAGAAATATGTAGAGAAAGGGAAACAAATACAGCCAACCATTGATCGGGTTAGTTACGGTGCTCGTTAATTGTTTGTACTGATTTAACTGAGTAATAGTCAGTCAGGCACTCCTCAAGGAAACGTTTCGTCTGTACCAGCATTTAATCCACCAGGATGCTGGACGACAATGCGTATACAGACACATAGCCCCAACAACGGATTCTATTAGTTTCCAATTCCAAAAAGCATTGAAAAGTTGTGAGCCATCTTGTTCCCTTCCTTGATTGCTGCCGGATTTCTCGGAACGACTTGATTTCCCACAATTAAAAACAAGATACCTTTGAGATTGGATACTACAACATATCGCTTTCATTATTTCTTCGAGGAATGTGTAGATTCACTCCTTTATGACGTCTACACAATTTGATTTCCATCAACACGTCAGCGTTGTCTGGTGCATTAAGTTTCGCTAAGCATATTCCCTGTTTATATTTTCCAATATTACGCTTTTGATATTGGACTGAGTGCGAAAGAACAACTCATATGATTTATATCCTCCGAAATTGCTGGTACATCCAATCCAGTTGACTTGCCTTACTGAGCAATTACAGTGGATAAGGTGGGATATCCAATTGGGGACTTGATGTTCGGGTGGTTGTGGAATGCTATTATGTTCCTGGGATATTAAACGGTTAACATAGACACCACACACCTGTCACCTATACTCTACCCGAGAAACAATGTAAATCTGCGTGTCATTCTATTTATTGCCCTCTCATACGACTTGAAATTGTTAACACTCTCAACAGCTACTTGTTTTAATTCCTTTCGTGTATTAATTGGACAGTCGGCAGCTTGAAATTACATTACTTGCAGAACTTGCTCAGTCGTTTTCATTATTCGCTCCGTCCTGATTTATCTTTCCTATCAACTATGGCTATACCCTTTGCATGTACTATTTTCCCTGTTAATCCTCTTCAGCCCTTTCATATTTTTCGCCAAAACGTCTCTCTTAATAAATGCATTCGTACAAATAGACCGTTTGTCCTATCGGTAACATAACCTAATTTGTACAGTTAGATACACTTATATCATCCTTTGCAACTGCATTCGTTCGCGCATTTTATTAAATTCTAATCAGTTCTCCTGATTACTAAATGGAGTCTGGTCGGAAGGTTCCTGATTTCAGCCTGATACATGTGCAACAGAAAACTGCAAAGAGACAGAAACAAATTCTGACAAAGGCCAGTATTGTTAAGATTATCGAAAACTTCTGTTTGATCAGCCATCTGTATCCATCACTAAAATGTGGACGGAATCGGCGTTCGTCGAACAGAATGTGTCGTGAGAGCGAGGATTTTAGAAGGTTTATTATTGTGCGTTACCGTAACGCACCACAGTGAATGTGTTATTTTATTTATTGAACAATAATAATCAATTGAAAATTGTTCAAAAACGGTTAACTGGGCAAATCCCAGGGGGTAAAATCGTTTACAGCAGGCATTTTAAATTTGTACGATTTTAATCCGCTAGAGGTACAAATAATTAGAGCAGAATTGCCGGACTCACAAAAGCATCTGATCAGAACGGTGCATGGAGATTTTGTATGCACAAAATTGGAGCAAAATGTCACTATTCAAATAATTGGCAATCAATTTGAAATGAGTATGAGTCGATTTATTTTTGTTTATGATATATTTTACTCTTCTCACCCAATTTGTGCAATTCTAACTTTGGAGCGCCTTGTTTCACTTGCAATGCCACGACTTCTTTCATTTGCTTCCTCTTCTTTCCTGTCCATCTTCCATGCTTCAAATGTTGACATCGCTGTCATCGTCCGTCCTGAGATGTACGCAAGCTTCGGGAGACAATTAGTGGCAGCCATAACCAATAGAGCCATAACCGATAGATTATGGTGGTAGCAGGATTAACTCGGAAAACTTGCAGTTTCCAGCCCCACGACGTGGACGTTTATAAGTTGGGGCCGTTCATTAGCTACCTGACAGCGATTCCATAATTGTTTGTGTTTGATGTATAAATCGAGCACAGCAGCCCCAAAAGCAATAGAAAATCTTTAGCTCATTTAAGTCCAATTTATCAAGTTTTCGTCATGAAGCAGTATGCCCATATATTTCTGTGCGGATCTAGGGTCTCCCCATTTTCATCTTCTTTGTTAGCAAGCCCAATCTTCAATGTTGTCTTGCTGGTGCATATATGTTATTGAAGGTTACACAAAAGCTGGAGAAACTCAGCGGGTGCAGCAGGATCTAAGGAGCGAAGGAGATAGGCGACGTTTCGGGTCGAGACCCTTCTTGCACCCGCTGAGTTTCTCCAGCTTTTGTGTAACCTTCGAATCTCTAGCATCTGCAGTTCCTTCTTTAAAACTATATGTTATTGAAGTCCACTTGTAGTCCAGGAATTGTCAACGTCTTTTGTTTAAATCATGGAACGATTGAGCTGGTACATCTTCACTCATTTCAATGAAGGCAATCATTTATTTTACATATGTATTTCATTCACTTAATTTTGTCCAAGTCTACTTTGTTCTTTCAGTTCTCAAACGTCAAAATCAAGTCTTTGGCGATAGTGTAGTTATCGGCGTTGGTACTTTTCTCTGTCACGAGGTTCCAGAGAGACGAAGGCTGCGTTGTATGCCTGGTGTCCGGGTACGGGACATCTCGTCTTATTATCGAGATAAACTTGAGTAAAAAGGGAAAGATCCGGCCGTTGTGGTCCATGTGGGTACCAATGATGTAGGTAGAACGAGGAAAGAGGTTCTGCTAATGAAACCTGAACAGCTGGGCACATAATGGAAAAACAGAACCAAGTGGGTAATAATAACTGAATTGCAACCTCAGCTGCATGCAAATTAGCACAGGTTTGAGAGGATTAGAGAGATGAATGCGTGGCTAAAAGATTGGTGTGGAAGGAATGGATTTGAATATGTGCGATATTGGCACCAGTATTGGGAAAGGAGGGGACTGTTCCGACGGGACGGACTCCAGTTAAAACCCTGCTGGGATCAGACTCTTGGAAATCCGTATAACCAGGGACGAAGGTAGAACTTGAAATTAAATAGCGTCGGTGGGGGAGGGACACAAATCTGGACGTGTAAGGGTGGAGTTAATGGGAAAGAGAGTGCAGGAAACTTTCAGAAGTCTCCAGAGTAATAGGACTGGAACTTTAAGAAGGGATAAAAGAGTAAGTTCGGCTCCAATCGGGACTGGTGTGAGAGGAGGGCTGGTGTATTGCGTATTAAAAGCGTTGTATTTGAATGCAAATAGCATAATAAACAAAGTTCATTAGCTTTTAGCACAGTTAAAAATTGATAGGTATAATGATGTCGAAATAACAGAGACGTGGATGCACGAGGATCGGAGCTGGGAACACAAAGACTGAAGTGTGAGCAGAAGGGTGGGATATCTGCTGATATCGAATGAAATTTGTTCCTTTGTAAAGGGTGACACAGGATCAGAAGGTGTATATTTCCTGCGGGTAGAGCTGATAAATTGAAAATGTTAAAAGACCCTACTGAGGGTTATTGACAGCCCCACAATAAGGAAACAGGGTGCAAGTTTCATCATAATATACAAATAGCACGTAAGAAAGGCAATGTCTCGGTGGTCATTGGTGGTTTCAATATGCAGGTATACTGGGAAAATCAGGTTGGTACAGTACCACATGAAAATTAAGTTGTGGAGTGCCTCCGAGATGGCTCCTTTGAGCAGCTTTTAGTGAAACCTACCAGGGAAAAGTCAATTCTGGATTGAGTGCTGTTTATTGAACTAGATTTGATAAGGAAACTCAATGTAAATGAAACACTAGGGCGTAGCGACCACAAGATGACAATATTTAACCTGCAATTTCTGAGGGAGAAGATTATGTCGGTATCACACCTGAGCAAAGGGGATTAAAGAGACACGAGGGAGAAGCTGGCCAAACTTGATCGGAAAGGGAACCTAGCAGCAATGACGGGGGAACAGCAATGGCAGGAATTTCTGGGAAAAAATCTGAGGATGCAGGATAATTTCATTTCAAAGAGGAAGAATGAGGCGACCGTGGCTGACAAGGGAATTCAAGGACAGTATAAAACTAAAACGGAAGCCTAATAATATTGCAACTATTAGTGGGAAGTCAGAGGATTGGGAAGCTTCTTAAAAACAACAGAACTTGACTACAAATGGGATACGGGGAGAAAAGATGAAATACGAGGGTAAGCAACCCAATAACATAAAATAGGTTAGCAAGGGTTCCGTCAGTCATATAAAATGAAAACGGGGCGAAATTGACGAATGTTTTTGAAATAATCTTCGCAGTGGTAGACACCAGCAACATGCCTGAAATTCAAGGGAGTCAGTGGATGGAAGTTAGTCGAGTGGTTATTACAAAGGGAATGGTATTTAGGAAGCTGAAGGGCACACGTTTGATAAGTCATGGCGGATGGACTGCATCCCAGGGTTCCGAAATATGTGTTTTTCCGTTATTGTGGAGCCGGCGTATATGGCTGGCACGCCGACAGTCTAACTAGTATTTTTCTTAATTTGTGACTGTGTTAATTGTGTGTTGTCAGTGTACATTTTGATTTAGTATTATGTGAGGGGGGGGGGGGTATATAGAAACAAAGAAACATAGAAAATATGTGCAGGAGGAGGCCATTCGGCCCTTCGAGCCAGCACCGCCATTCATTGCGATCATGGCTGATCGTGCGCTATCAATAACCCGTGCCTGCCTTCTCCCCATGTCCCTTGACTCCACTAGTCTCTAGAGCTCTATCCAACTATCTCTTAAATTTATCCAGTGATTTGGCCTCCACTGCCCTCTGTGGCAGGGAATTCCATAACTTCACAACTCTCTGTTTTTTTCTCACCTCAATCTTAATGACCTCCCCTTTATTCTAAGCCTGTGGCCCCTGGTTCTCGACACAGCCAACATTGGGAACATTTTCCTGTATCTAGACTGACTCAATCACAAGGATGTCGTTCCTCAAATTAGGAGACCAAAACCGTACACAGTAATCCAGATGTAGTCTCACCAGCGCCCTATACAACTGTAGAAGTGCTTGTTTACTCCTATACTCTTGTTATGAAGGCCAACATTCAATTACCTTGCCTGCTGCACGCTAACTTTCAGTGACCGTTGGACAAGGACACCCAGGTCTCGTTGTAACTCCCCCTTACCAAACCGAACCCCTTTGAGAACATAAACCGCCCCCTTGTTTTGTCCGCCAAACTGGATAACCACACAATTATCAATATGATACTGCATCTGCCGTGCGCCTGCCCACTCACTCAACCTGTCCAGGTCGCCCTGCAACCTCCTAACATCCTCATCATATTTCACACTGCCACCCAGCTTTGTGTCATCCGCAAACCTGCTAGTGTTTCTCCTAATTCCCTCTTCTAAATCATTAATATATATGGCAAACAGTTGCGGCCCCAACACCGAGCGTTACGGCACTCCACTCGCCACTGCCTGACATTCTGAAAATGACGCGTTCACTCCTATTCTTTGCTTCCTGTCTGCCAACCAAATTTCTATCCAATTGAAACACCCACCGCCGATACCATGTGCTATAATTTTAGTCACCAGTCTCTCGTGCGGGACCTTATCAAAAAAATCCATAAGATTAGTCAAGTATGCCCTTTCATAAATCCATTGAGACGTGGACCAGTCATTTTACTGCTATCCAAATGCCCCATTATTACTTCTTTAATAATTGACTCCATCATCTTTCCCACCACCGAAGTGAGGCTAACTGGTCTGTAATTCCCCGTTTTCTCTCTCGCTCCTTTCTTGAAAAGTGGGATAACATTAGCTATCCTCCAATCAACAGGAACTGATGCTGAATCTATTGAACATTGGAAAATGATCACCAATGCGTCCACTATTTCTAGGTCCACCTCCCTGAGGCCCCTGGAATGCAGACAATCAGGCCCAGGGGATTTATCATCCTTCTTTCCCATTAGCCTACCTAATACTATTTATTTCAGTTCCTCTGCCCCCTTAGATCCTCTGTCCTCCAGTACATCTGGGAGATTGTTTGTGTCATCCTTAGTGAAGACAGATCCGAAGTACCTGTTCAACTCTTCTTCCATTTCCTTGTTGGCCATAATAATTTCACCCGTGTCTGCCTTCAAGGGACCCATATTTGACTTTGCTACTCTTTTTCCCTTAACATATCTAAATAAGCTTTTACTCTCCTTCTTTATATTATTGGCCAACTTCCCCTCATACTTCATCTTTTTAGCCCGTATTGCCCGTTTTGTTTCCTTCTGTTGACGTATGAACGTGTCTCAATCCTCTGGCTCTCCACTACTCTTTCCTGTGTTATACATCTTTACTTTTCGTTTTATTCTGTCCATAACTTCTCGTCATCCACGGTTGCCTCCTATGGCAAGTATATATCTGAAACATGCATATTTTTCAGTACCTATTTATTACAAATACCGCAGATACTTGAAAATTAGTTGGATGAGACAGCTGTCGCAATTTAAAACTTTGCCCAATGGGTTAACCTCAGCCCCTAGGTTATTTACAATTTTTTTTGAAATCAGTATTAGGACTAGCCAGGCTCATAATCACATTGTAGTGGCATACTTGGATGATGTTCTGCTCATAGGAAAATAAATTGTCGGTTTCATTTACCAAACATACGTTTGAGAGTTAGGTTTCCTCATCCATCCAACTAAATCCAAATTGATGGCATCTAGAGTCATTGACTATGTGATTCAACTAACATGTCAGTGACTCTGCCTACGGCCAAAACTTTAAAATTATGAAGGCCTGCAGCAATCTGGTAGATGAACAGCAACCCTCCATCCGACGAGTGGCCAGTGTTATTGGCAAATTAGTGGCGGCTTTCCCTGGGGTGCAATTTGGGCCTCTGCACTATCAAAATGAGCAACGATCTAAGGAACTGGCACTCAAAAAACATGCAGGTCATTTCGATACACCAATGCAGTTGCGAGTCGGAACTATCACCGAGTTGCAATGGTGGATAACTAATGTCTCACGTTGTACTAGTAACATTCTGAGTAAACAACATTCAGTTGTTTTGCAAACTGATGTGAGTGCTTCGGGATGGGGAGCCACTGATACCAATTCTAGTTGTGGCGGCAGATGGAGTATGCTAGAGGTATTTACCCTGAGGTTGCAAGGGATAAACTATTTAGAATTGTTGTGGGCATGCTATGGCCTAAAGGGTACAGATCAACAATGCATGATTTACATGTTCAGCTCCAGATTGACAATGCCACAACTGTTGCATATATCAATCACATGGGTGGAATTAAGCCATTATCATGTGATAATCTGGCTAACCTCATCTGGCACTGGTGTATTATTAGGAACATCGGGGTTTCAGCGATCTACCTACCAGGTAGAGATAACGTGGTGGCAGACACCAGGTCTGCCACCACGGAATGTGGTGGCAGTTAACGACAACACATAATGGATGCTGAATCCAAAAGTTTAAAAAAAGATTGTCACCCAGTATGGATTGCCAGACACAGATCTGTTTGCATCCTGGCTGAATCACCAGTTACCTAAATACGTCGCATGGGAACCGGGTCCAGGGGTAGTAGCGGTGGATGCATTCTCGCTACTTTGGGGAGGTATGTTCTTTTAGGCCTTTCCCCCATTCTGTCTCATCAGTCAGTGTGTCACCAAAATTGAGCAGGACTCCGTTTCAGGCATTTTGGTAGTTCTTGACTGGCCCACACAGACATGGTTCCCATTGGATCTGAGACTGATGACACAGCTATTCATAGTTATCCCCAAAAGCAGCAACATGTTGGTTCACGCTGTGACAGGAGAGAGTCACCCTTTACATGATCGTATTAATCTGTTAATTTGCAGATACTGATCAAACCGTTCCAGGGTCTCGGACTATCGAGTCGGACCGTGGATGTGATTACTGCAGCCTGGAGGGATAGTACTAACAACAATACCTATCTCATATTAAGAAATGGGAGATGTTCTGCTTACAGTCAAATAAATCTTATCACACTGCAGGCATACCTAATGCATTGAAGTTCCTTGCTGCATTGCATTTTGACGAGCAACTAAGTTATAGTCCCATTAATAGTGCTCGAAGTGCCTATTTAAGGCAGGGGTCGGGACAACACTTTGTCTGATCTCATTCATTGGTGTCCCGATTCATGAAAGGTATGTTTAACAATAACCCTCCCAGACCTAGATATACGGAAATCTGGGATGTGCGCATAGTTCTCACACTGCTTCGGCAATGGGCTAAATTACATCTCTGTCATTCCAAAAACTAACGCTCAAAGTGGTCATGCTCATGGTGCTCGTTTCAGCGCAACGGGTCCAGATATTGCAAAAGCTACGACTGGACAGCATGCACTCATCTGTTGATAATATTACCTTTTATGTGTATGATCTAATCAAACAAAGCAGGGCAGGGATGTCTGGAACCAAAATAAGCTTTACAGCATACCCCATTGACCTGAATATGTGTAGTTATGCACCTGCGTCAATATATTGAGGTCACCAAGAGTCTTAGAGGCCCCGAAACAACGGTGCTCACCAGTCACAAAAAACTAATAGAAAGGTGTCGATACAGACCAATTCTAGATGGCTGAAACAGGTTTTGGATTGTTCTGTAGTGAACACTGGTGTGTTTAAATCTCACTCCTCCAGGGCGGCATCAACGACCGCAGCGAGGGCACTGGACGTCCCTTTAGGCCAAATCCTCGGGGCTGCAGGATGGTCCCGTGAAGAGACTTTTCAACGGTTCTATGACATGCCTGTCCTCACGACGGAAGGATTTGAGCATGCTATTTTGGGTTCTGATTTGTAATTTCCCCCTGTGAGAGAGGGTTTTTTTTGTTCCTTTATGTTTCTACAACATTAATTTGTATAATTCAAACAATGTTCAATGCATTATTTGTTTATCCTGTGTCAACCGAAGCAGTTTGTCGTATGGAACTGGATCTACGACATGAAATCATAGAGCTTTGAAATCTTCATGGAATCACTCACGTGATTCCGAAGTAAAATAGTACAATTAAACGAGAACTTACCAGTTTGAAGGTTGATCTTTATTATATGAGGAGTTACGGTGAGCGATTACGTGCCCTCCGCTTCCGGCCCTCATAATCGCAAACATCATCTGGTAGTTCTTGTCATCTGAGTCTTACCATGTTACTTCGACTGTGGTTACAATGAGTTCATGCCGCTGCTTTGTAGACTGACACGCATGCGCACTGGCGGGCCTTCTTCACGTAATCCCTCACCATAATTCCTCATAAAATAAATATCAAACTTCAAACTGGTACGTTCACGTTTAATCTTACTATTTTATGTGCGTATTTATCTTGTTGTTTTTTTGTATGATTGTTCGCAAATAAAATGCCTTGTATGTTTACCTACTTGCCTATAAATAAATTACAATACAATTAAAATTAAAATTAATAGTGATATTTCAGGAATCACTCGAGTCACGAGTGGTTCAGACGATCGGAGAATTACCAATATTACCCCGCCGTACAAGAAGGTATCAACGCGGAACAGTGGAAACCATAGGCTGGTCAATTTGCATTCATTGATTGGTAATATTTTAGAGTCCATTATAAAGGATGAGTTTGCGCTGTACTTAGAAGTTCACGATCAAATAGGCCGAAGTCCGCATGGTTTTCTGAACGGACGGTATTGCCTGACGAATCTACTGGAATTATTTGAAGAATTAAATAACAGGATAGACAAGGGATAGACAGTGGATGCTGTTTATCTATGTTTTGCAGAAAGGCTTTGTCAACTTGCCATATGTGAGCCTGCTAAGGAAGATTAGACCATTGTTTCATCGGCCAGATAATTGCATTCATAGCAGTTTGGCTGAATGGCAGAAAACATAGTTTGGCAATAAAGGTGTGTTTTTTTCCTGATAGCTGCCAATGACTAGCGAGTTTTGATGGGCTCGGTGCTGGGTCCGATACTCTTCACGTTGTATATTAATGATTTGGTTGAGGGGATTGAAAGTTTCGTGGCCGTTCACAGCTGTTACGACTACAGGTAGAGGGACAGGTGGTGTAGAAGGCAGGGACACGGCAGAAGGACTTGCACTGGTTGGGAGAGTGAGCAGAGAAATGTCAGATGGATAAAAACTTTTCAAAGTGTGGAGTCATGCATTTTGAAAGAAGCCGTAGACTATTTTCTACTCGGGGTGAGAATCCGGAAAATTACTTCATAGTCACGTGTGTGACTACGTGAAGAATAAGGGGTTGGACAAGCTAGATGCAGGAAGATTGTTCCCGATGTTGGGGAAGTACAGGACAAGGGGTCACAGCTTAAGGATAAGGGGGAAATCCTTTAGCACCGAGATGGGAAGGACTTTTGTCACACAGAGAATGGTGGGTCTCTGGAACTCTCTGCCACAGAGGGTAGTTGAGGGCAGTTCATTGGCTATATATAAGAGGGAGTTAGATGTGGCCCTTGTGGCTAAGAGGATCAGAGGGTGTGGAGAGAATGCAGGTACGGGATACTGAGTTGGATGATCATCATGATCATATTGAATTGCGGTGCAGGCTCGAAGGGCCGAATGGCCTACTCCTGCACCTAATTTCTATGTTTCTATGTTTCTAAGAAGCCCGTCAGCCCGCACGCGCGTCATTGCGTGCAATCATGGCGCCGCGGCCGGCTGGGAAGCGCGTCGCTCCTCCAGTGGCAAGTTTAAAACGGCCCAACAGGTAAGTCCAAACTGAACTGGCGGTCGTTTCGGTTTCCGTGTTTAAATTAGGAAGCAGATTTTCAGAATGGACAAGACTAAGGTGAAGACCAGGCGGGCCGCGGGTAGAACCGCTTCCGAGGACCGCGGGAGTGCGGTTAGCGGGCGGCCGTCAGTCTCACCACCTCGGATGCACAGCCAGCAACGTCCAACACAGCGCCTATGGAAGGCACCTTGGTTTATCTGTGAGTCGGGAAAGCCAAGAGTAAAACCAACAGGCCGGTTTCCTCGGAAAGGTCCGGCCGGGATGATTCACTTCCCCACACAGGGAACGTCTTCGGACACATTTCCAGTATGGAGCACCTTATAGATAAGATGCTCCAACATGACATACAGGAATTATATCAACACGGGCTTCAGGAACCCGTGGCAGCGCCTGATGCAGGACTGCGTTATATCTCCCAGTCTGAAGACGGGAGTGTAGGTCAATTGCCCTGGGTGGGCTCACCCTTCAATGCCATGACAGAATACCCCACGGCACAAGACCCACAAGAACCAACAAAACACTCCATGATGTCCAGGTTTGCGATGCTGTCTCCGGTCAGTGGGCCGTTGAACCCTGAGTTAGCGGCCAGTATAAATTACATGACCACCCATCAACTACAGGAGCAGGTGATGCTGGAAACAGCAATGAAGTGCCAGACACCCATCAACTGCGCCTTGCTAAAGTTTCCGACGGTCAATAGCTCTATTTGGAATTACATGGGAGGTGGCGTTAAGATTCAGGAAGTCAAACTTCAAATAATCCAGAGCATGGCAGCTGCTGGAGTCACTGCCTTTGCCAAGTCATTGGATACCAGCTCCCTCTCAGACGTTGAACAAGACGCATTGGCTCTGATGTGCCATACGCATTTCCAGATAAATTGCATTTGGAAAAAATGCCATTCGTCTGGTACTTAATCCTAGTCGTCTGGTAGTTAATTGCGTGATTATGTATATCAACCAATGTACAACCACCCAATTACATATTTGGAGAGGAATTGTCCAAACAAATTAAAGAGTTGGACGAGAAGGCGCAGGTGGTGGGCAACTCAGAGCTTCACCAGCAGACATACCATCAGCATTCCGACGGCAGCACCTATATGCTTCTGCTAGAAGCAGATGGCCTACAGGGGACAGTACCAGCTCTAGAATCGACAGAGCCAGCCAAAGGCATTTTTAGGGGCAAAGCTCAAGCCCACAGACTCCATACAGGGGCAATTGGCACACGACAATACAAACCACATATGTACCAGCAACCATGGAGGTAGGTTATATGGTTTCTCTAAATATGCGGAGCGTGGCAAATTCACATGTAGGAATTACGTTAGTTTGGATGTTGCATAAACACCACGTTTATACTATTTGGTGCCTAGTCATAGGACCAGCGGGAATAGCTCAATTCAACTGGATGACAGCCATGTAAGTTTAAAACAATGGCAAATAGGTTAATTTTAGCACCAGGTTGTATTTTTTTAACACCTCTGTAACTCTACCTAAATCACAGGGGTTGAATCAAGTCAGTAGCTCTGGTGCACCAGGCTACGCAATTAATGACAACACAGAATGGATGTGGAATCATAAAGCACTCAATAAAATTATCTCTAGGTATGCTACACCTGATATAAGTTGTTGTGTTCAGACTTAAGTAAAGTTACCAAGGTGTATTGGTTGAAAACCAGAGCCTAGGGCAGTAGCGATTGATGCATTCTCGCTGCATTGGGATGAATAAGGTTATATATTCTACCCATTCTGCCTAGTCTGCCGATGCCTGCTTAAAGTCACATAAGACTCAGGCTCGGGCATTCTAATAGCCCTGATAAGGCCACTAAACCATGGTATCCACTCATTCTGGGTGTGATCATGGAACCCTTATGGAGGTTCCTCAATGCTAGAACCTGCTCTCCGCACCATCACTGGGGAAAAAAAACATTCCCTACATTATCAGCAAAAAAGTTTGGTGTGCAGATTCTAAGAAGACCCTTTCTGGGGATTGGATTAGCTGGCCGTACAGAGGACATACGAACTACCGCCTGGAGAAACAACACTAAAAACAATATGTCTCCTACATAAAGGAAAGGGAAGAATTCTGTTCACAAACTAACATTACATATGAGACAGCGCACATAACTACCATTCTGGAATTTCTCTCAAAGCGTCACCTTGACGAGGGGTTCAGCTACAGTGCTCTGCATTGTGCCAGAAGTGCATTGTCATCATATTTGTTGTACAGCTTAGGTCACTCGGTTGGGTCCCATCCATTAATATCCAGATTTATGAGAGGTATATTTAACTTAAACCCTCCCAGGCCCAGGTATATCAAGATATGGTATGTAGCTGTGGTTTTAACACTACTTCGCCAATGGGATCCAGCTACATCCTTGTCCCTTCTCCGGATAACTTACAAAATAGTGATGCTCGTGGTTTTAGTGTCAGCTCAACGGGTCCAGTCATTACAGAAGCTGCATCTTGATAGGATGGTGATTTCTGCCAGTGAAATAACATGTTTTATATACCATCTAATAAAACAGAGCAGACCTTGTGTTTCCGGTCTTAGGCTACAATTTATGACATACCCCTTGGACCCCCCGATTATGTGTGGTCACACACCTCCACCAATATATTAAAACAACTAAGTTTATTTGAGGGTCAGAACTAACATTACTTATCAGTCACAAGAAACCGCTTAAAAAGATTTCAGCTCAAACCATCTCCAGGTGGTTAAAGCACGTTCTGGCGGATGCTGGTTAGACAATGATGTGTTCAAATCTCATTCCACCAGTGCGACAGCTACGTCCGCAGCAAGGGTCCTGGACGTCGCGTTGGACCAAATCCTAGCGGCCGCAGGATGGCCCTCAGAACGCACCTTCCAGACCTTTTACAACAACCCTATCAACTGGTCAAATGTTTTCGCAAATTATATTTTAAGTTCTGTTTTGTAAACCCTTCTCGAATGTAAAATGGATCTCTATTATAATTTGACTATTAAATACTTTTTTCCAGCATGTTCAAAATTTATTTCATGACTGAATACTTGATTTTCCACTCCTCCTTGGTCAATTATACAGTGTGTGACGCAGGGCCAAGTGCCACGGCATGAACTAACAAAGCTTCAAAATCATCACGTGGTCACGCACGTGACTCCGAAGTAAAATAGTAAGAGTAAATGAAAACTTACCAGTTTGTAGTTTGATCTTTATTTTATGAGGAGTTACGATGAGGGATTACGTGCCACCCAATCCCAACCCTCCTCATAAAACATAACTAGTAAGTCTAGTTCTCGAATCTTACTATCATCAGTTCACCAACTGTTATTGTGACTTCACACCGCTGCTTCGAAGATTGAATCGCATGCGGGCTGACGGGCTTCTTCACTTAATCCCTCATCATAACTCCTCATGAAATAAAGATCAAACATCACACTGGTAAGTTCTCGTTTAATCTTACGAATAGTCGGTACAAATGGAATGTGTGACGTTGGTTCATGACTTCGAAAAAGTTGTCTTGCAAGTGGAATCGATAGTAAGGAAAGCAAACACATTGCTGGCTTTAAATTCAAGAGAGCTAGAATACAAAGAACAGGGATATAATGCTAAGGATCTATAAGGTGCTGGTACGTTCAGGGGCAGAGAGAGAAGAGGGGCGCAGAGAGAAGGGAGAGAGAGGGGGAGAGAGACAAGGGGGAGACGGGAGGGTGGGGGTCATTTTCCCACACAAGCCATAGGTGACTGAGCAACGTGAACCCTAGCACCACGTTTTAAGCGGCAGCAGTGCGCATCCTCCGCGCGCTGTGGGCCGGGTGAAGCAGAGGTGTGGGACAATGTTCATCCCTACACAGTGATGTGATGTTCACAATGAATGGCGGTGCAGGCTCGAAGGGGCAAATGACCTCATCCTGCACATATTTTCTGTTTCTATGTTTCTATCATTGCAGAAGATGATCCTACCAATATATTTACATCGACTACTACCGTGACAAACGTGCTGATTAGCTGGGCAGGAGGCCAGCCGACTGAATTTGGACGTCGCGTCGGGCTGTGACGCCATCGCACAACGGCATGCCGGGCGGTGACGTTATCGCGCAATGCCACGCGCTAGCCGTCCCCCGTCAAGACGCTGCGTATGCCTATCAAGACGCTGTGTACGCCCTCAATGTGCCTGCGTACGCACTCATTGTGTCATCGGTGCGCCCTCAACATATCACTTCCATATGTTATTTTACCTCTACCTGCAGCAGGTACAGCTGTTATTGCAAGACGCAGCAGTGATATTATGTGACAATAATAAACGGAAAGAGAAACAAAACAATTTAAACTAAAACGCAGGTCGATCATCCAATGTTTATTGTTCGTTGGATATCCTTCATTAATAATATCATAAATTATTAATTCATAAACATACGATCTTCTTAGCATCTATGTATTGAAAATGATTGTCCATCAAATTTTAACCCTCTGAGTGTGTTTGGGACCCGTGTATTCATTGTAGTTACCATTGTATTCTTGTAAATCGTGGCCCGTGTGAAACGTTTTTATAATCGGAAATGTTCCCCAGAATATACGCAAAATTGAGTTTTTGTGTGCATTTGTATTGTATTGAAGAAATGATTTATTTTTCCTCATAATGCGGCTTTTAAATCTTATATCTGTAACTTATACAAATCGAGATCGTATCCATTTGCATAAAGCAATCCTTAATTTATCTTAATACAACTTGCAATTCGTAGTCACTTCAGGCACCATCAACCAGGTTATGTTTAACTGTGGCGGCACCTAACGATGTTTTGCTTGTCAATGCCCATGGCTGTTACTATGATCAGATATATTATTTATTAGTATTAAGCAAACTATGCGCTGTTTGTATGTATTTTAAGAATACAAAAATGCCAAAAACACCCGCAAAATCTTAGTCATATGTATGTTGGTTCAACGGCAGCTATCTGTCGTTAGGAAACATAAATAAACTTTACATCGTTGGTAAAAACAAAGAACTGCAAATGCTGGTCTGTACGAACGATGGAGACAACGTGCTGGAATAACTCAGCGAGTCAGGCAACATCTCGAAATATAAAGGATAATGCCGTCGGGTTCCGTCTTCATCATGTCCGCTAATGTTATATTTCATTGAATAAAATTGAAATTTCTTCCAAAACTCAGTGCATTGCAATAGATAGCAATCATTTTAATTACTGATGAAAAGTCTCGACGCGAAACGCAACCTTTGTTCCAGAGATTCCGCCCGATCGGCTGATTGACTCTAGTTTTGAAACTTTTAAGGTATTAGATCTAATGCTGACTCCCTATTACAATGCCAGGTTCAGACACGACAAATATTTTCTTGACATTCCACTAGCTACGAGGAAAATTACAGGTTCCCATGCAAATTCACACTAATTTAAGTATGCTAAATGGCCGCATGGATAGGAATTCGCAATATAAGATAACGTTGTTTACAGCGATCATTGCTGAAATTCGTAACTGCTATCACAAATGGCAATCAGGACATGGTCATGATATCATTTGTTGTTCACATTAGCTAAAATGTAAGTATTAAAATGACAAGGGAATGATAATTAAATCTTATTTCATGGAAATCAGATTTTATTTTTGCCAATCCGGTTAAAAATATTATTTTGTTATATGTAGAAAACATATTGACTCCATTCTGCACCCACAGCAAGATATTACAGCGAACAGAGATCAATGTAACCGATCTATATATATATATATATGGAATAACAAAGCCACGTGTTTATAATATGTATAAAATATCTATGACAATGATATTTCGTATTTCATTTCGAGATGTATTAGCTACATTGCAAGTGAATTCGTAAATGTCTGTTGACAACATATCTTTAAAACAATTTTACTCACTCCTTTACGCTTTCCTCTCACAACTTTTGTATTAATTTTGAATCTTACTCTCGCTGGCAATTACATTTCAGGCAATATTGAGCAACAATTGCTGAAAATCTTGATGGTGCTTTTCGAGTCAGTTTGCATCCACCTTGCTGAATTTCGTTTCTCAAATTTTATACTTACTACGACAAGACTCATATTTTTTATTTTAACATTTTATTGCAAAAAAATACAGCTTGCACATTACAGAGAACAATACAATGGAAATGTTGAAAGTTACCATCTGGCCGCATAACTGTGTTCACAGTGAAAATGTAATGACGATCAGTAACTGCATCGCCGAAGTATCCAGTATATTAACATGATCACGAATTGATCATGACATTATTTTGCAGCCCAGAGATTATCTGCTTTGTGAGTGTTGCTCTTACGCAAATTAGTTTTCAGCTTGATTTTTGTTAAGTAAATACCGCTGTCCCGCTTTGAACTGTTGAGTGCAAGCAAACTATTGTATTGGTGCTTCAACTATGTTTAGCAATTTAAGAGGGTTATGTTTCGGAAGCAGCACTTAAATAATAAACTAAGTTATTTGATATCTAATGAGACTTCATCCATTTCGCAGCATTTGAAAATTAAAAGTATGCGTAGCTACACATGAATTTAATATCTCGAAATTTCTTTGATCATTACATTTATCAAAGTAACGGAATCTCTCGGCGTCTTTTAGTGTTTGTTTTCATAATTAACACTTCGATCGTTTAACATTTCATCGAGCCTAAAGTAATATAGTTATCGCACAGATTTACAAGTTACGATCACTTTGATTGGTAGTGGTAATGTTTGCTTGTTTTTGCTAAATGTATTGTTGCAAAATGTAGTAAAGGCAAAATGTGAGAGTTATATTGCATTGAATCAGGAGACACCTTTAGTGGTACAATGGTACAACGGAACTTTATCTGTAACATGCACCGAAGTACATTAAAACTCATATCCAGAGTGCAATGACGGAATATGGCATGCTTGACCAAGCCCCAGACTCGATGTGAGTTATCAATTATTTGCGGTGAGACAATAAGGCATCTGATTAATATAATTTCAAGGTAAAAGCAGGTTAAATAAACATTTAGATTGATGATTTACCTTGAAATTGAAATGATATCAAATAGTTGCAATTTGATAAGAATATAACATTTAATCTCGTTCAATTATCCACAATATAAAAAGGGCGGCCTACGTGATTGATTTAATGGTACCAATCCAGTAATTTATGTTTGCACTGCCAGTTATAATTTCGGATCATTTCTGCATCCGAGAAAAATAGGTTGTCCAATACGAAAGCCTTTGTTAAAGACCCGCACGGGAAAATTGTGACTAAAATTAGAGCGCATGGTGTTGGGGGTAGGGTGCTGACATGAATAGAAAATTGGTTGGCAGACAGGAAGCAAAGAGTAGGAGTGAACGGGTCCAATTCATTCTGGCAGGCAGTAGCGAGTGGAGTGCCGCAAGGCTCGGTGTTGGGGCAGCAACTGGTTACCATATATATTAATGATTTGGAAGAGAACATTAGGAGTAACACTAGCAAGTTTACGGATGACACAAAGCTGAGTCGCAGTGTGAACTATGAAGAGTTTTGAGGAGGTTGCAGGGTGACCTGAACAGGTTGAATGAGTGGATAGATGTGTGGCAGATACTGTATAATATAGATGAATGTGAGGTTATCCACTTTGGCGGCAAAAACAAGGAGGCAGATTATTATCTTCATGGGGTTAGGTTAGGGATGGAGGAGGTGCAGCGCGACCTGGGTGTCCTTGTACACCAGTCACTGAAAGCTGGCGTGCAGGTACAGCAGGCAGTGGAGAACGCTCATGGAATGTTGACCTTCGTAACAAGAGGATTTCATTATAGGAGTAAAGATATTCTTCAGCAGTTGTATAGGACTCTGGTAAGTTCACACCTTGAGTATTGGGTACAGTTTTGGTCTCCTAAATTGAAGAAGGACATCCTTGTCATTGACACAGTGCAGTGTAGGATCACGAGATTGACCCCTGGGATAGCGGGACTGTCATATGAGGAAATATTGAAAATACTAGGCTTGCATTCACTGGAGTTTAGAAGGGTGAGTGGGGAGCTTATAGAAACATACACAATTATAAAAGGACTGGACAATCTAGATGCAGGACAAATGTTCCCAATATTGGGCGAGTCCAGAACCAAGGGCCAAAGTCGTAGTGTACAGGGGAGGCCATTTAGGACTGAGGTGAGAAAACACTTTTTTCACCCAGAGAGTTGTGAATTTGTGGAATTTCCTGCCACAGAGGACAGTGGAGTCCGAATAACTGGATGGTTTTAACAGAGAGTTAGATAGAGCTCTAGGGGCTAGTGGATAAAGGGATATGGGAAAAGGCAGGTATGTGTTATTGATTGGAGACGATCAGCCATCATCACAATGAATGGTGGTGCTGGCTCGAAGGGCCGAATGGCTTCCTCCTGCACCTATGTTCTATGTTTCTATGTTTCTATGAAGCGAGATTGACAAACAGAACGAAATATAATTCAAATAAATCTAATTATCTTATTTTCCATACCACATCATTCCACCAGTAACGATAAAATGGACTGTTATGGAAAGTACAAAGTATCCAGATTATCTGACTCGAAACCAGACATGTCGGGGAATAAAAACGCTTTTCAGTAGCAGTGATTTGAAACCCCCAAGAGCAGAAGGCACCATTGGATTTTATCTTGACCAGCTTTGCTTTGAGCAGCAGTTACTAAACTTGCACCTTGACTGCGTGACGATATTGTTACACATATATAATTCCTTGTGCTATTGTAAAGCCAGAGAAACCATTTGTGATGGAACAATTTTGAAAATAAATATCAATAGACGCAAATTTAAAATTGACATTTTTCGGACAATATACTTTGGTGCTTATGCAGCAGCAGAACAAATTAAATGAAGCAGCAGCAATATCGTTTCACAAGAAATAAATGAAAGAAGATTATCTGGAATAGCGAAACATATCCTGCGACTGAGAAAGCATTTTGAACATTCATTTTTAGCGAAAATGTAAATCTCCAGTAACAGGTAACACCTGGCGCATGTACAATGCGAAATATATTGAGCAAATTATGCAGAAATGCAATGGCAGTAATCTTGTCATCTGCGTGAAGGAGCGAGGCGGGCCGGGGTGGTGGCCTGCGTGTTGGACAATAGAAAATAGGTGCAGGAGTAGGCCATTCGGCCGTTCGAGCCAGCTCCGCAATTCAATGTGATCATGGCTGATCATCCCCCATCAGTTCCCATCTCATGCCTTCTCCCCATATCCCAAGTCTCCGCTATTTTTAAGAGCCCTATCTAACTCTCTCTTGAAAGTATCCTGAGATCCCGCCTCCACCGCCCTCTGAGGCAGATAATTCCACAGACTCACCACTCTCTGTGAGAACAAGTATTTCATCGTCTCCGTTCTAAACGGCTTACTTCTTATTCTTAAACTGTTCTGCTTCTGGACTCCCTCAACATCAGGAACAAGTTTACTGCCTCTAGCATGTCCAAACCCTTAACAATCCAATATGTTTCAATGAGATCCCCTCTCATCCCTCTAAAATCCAGAGTGTATAAGCCCAGCTGCTCCATTCTCTCGGCATATGACAGTCCCGCCATCCCGGGAATTAACCTAGTAAACCTATGCTGCACTCCCTCAATAGCAAGAATGCCCTTCCTCGAATTAGGGGCCCAAAACTGTACACAGTACTCCAGTTGTGGTCTCACTAGGGCACTGTACAACCGCAGAAGGACCTCTGCAGTTCTGCAGTATATATAATATTAAACCAGTTGCGTGAATGAGAATTGGAAATCCAGCCTGCATATTCTCCCAAGTGGCATAATTACATAATAGTGATGGATCCGGTTCCCAAAGTGCTGAGCCAGAACTTGAATACAGGAAATAACATGGACGTGAACTTGGCTGTGAATGTGTGCAGATGAGAACCATCATATGGGTTGTAAAATGATACACGACTGTCATCGATATCTAGGTAGATTCCTATCTTGTTTAGTTGAACACACTGGATTGTTGTTCCCAGTGTCCTCAGCCTTTCAGCAGAACCCTTGATGTTCCACAGCATCAGAGTCCATTGGCCTCTGCTGGGCGAAGGCCGACTCCATCTATTCAACGATACATGGCGATTGGATACTCCTATGCTCCACACTGTGCCACGGCTTACCAACACTTCCCAATAGTTCTTTCCCAAATCGATACCATTACTGGCCCACATAGTGTAGGTACCCGAATATTTTGTCTTTTGATGTGGAGTTGGAATTACATCTTCCCATTTACTGCTCGTCCTGTTTCTTGAGACAGTGAATTGCGTATCTGATTTTTCAGGATCAAATAATACTTGAACTGTAAATAAGATTAAAAAAATAGAGCTCTAATGATGTCCAGCCAACATGCATAACACTTGCTTTCGAACAAAGATCCGTAGCTTAATCATTTAGTCCATCTGTAATGGTTGGGCAAATGCGCGTTTGATTCGATATATCGGATGGCATTCGCAAAAATGTAGGTGATAGATTTGAGTTTTGGTTATGTTCTTCTGTTCGTGAGAAAATGTAATGCGTTCGCCAGCACACATGCGCGACATACTTCAAAGTAGCGGTGTGGAATCACAGAACCAACAACAGAGAAATGACTTGTTATAGTAAGATTGAAGAGACTCTAATTACCAGTTGATTTATGATCGAGGGTTGGGAGCGGAGGGCACGAAATCCCTCATCGCAACTCCTCACAAAATAAAGATCAACCTTCGAACTGGTAAGTTCTCGTTTAATCTTACTATTTCATTTCGGAGTCGCGTGAGTGACTTCGTGAAGACTTCAAAGCTCTGTGATTCCATGCCCCGGACCACGTCCATGCTGTCACACACGACTTATAAGGATGGATAGGAGTAATCAACTTTCCAGACTGCTTGTACTGAAAAAATAATAACAATATTTATTAACAACAAACAAAAGGAAAAAACCCTCACTGGGGGACATCTGCACGTTCTTGACCTGCATCCAGCACGGCCTCTGCGAACAATGCAGGAGCGGCAACAGGTTTATTGTAAAACCGCAGGAAGGTGGCTTCGTTCGCCCATCCTGCTGTGGCAAGAATATGGTCCATGGGCATCTCCATGACCCTTGCCGCCGACGGCGATGCAGCCCTGGTGGAATGGGATATAAAGACATTAGTGTCAATACCTGCCTCACCCAAGACGATCCTGAGCCACCTGGAGATCGTCTGTACCGTCACCGAATGGTGAGGTTTCTTGTGGCTGATGAGCAAGTATCTCTCCATTCGCCTCAATGTTCTCGTCACTTTGACATAGTGGCGGATATGGGCGGCTAAACATAGCCTTGCATCAGCGGGGTATGCCGGAAAATTCAGCTGCAGCCCTGTGAACCCAGGTCTATGTTGCTTGAGTAATTCATCTATGAAGAAGATTACTTCGCCAGGGGTAGAGATCATCCTGTCGATCCTGACCTTGTGGAGTGTCTGTACCCTCTGCGCTGAAGTCAGTGCCAGTAACATCACCAGCTTCAGGGTGAGTTTGTCCAGCTCAAGCCCCTCCATGGGCGACCACGTCCTGAGCAGGGTTAATATCTTTCCAATATCCCAGGTGATGTTATAACGAGGTCTGGGCGGATTGGAATTAAATATTCCCCGCATGAGTCTGGACACCAGCCTGTTGGACCCTACCTCAATATTGAGGTAGAATGACAGCGCACACCTGGCGCTGTTGATGGCACTGTAGCTGAGGTGTTCGTCATGATGCAACCCCGCCAGGAATTCCAGTACGTCGGTGATGGTAACGGAGTCGTATGCAATGTGGGAGCGGCCGCAGTAGGTTTCCCATTTCCGGATATGTGTGAGATATTCGGACGCCTGGTGGACTCGCGGCATGACGCACCAATGGTAGCCATGGTTCTAGATGATAGGCCATAGCGCAGTAATGGCCTGTTCAGAACCTGCAAGCCAATAATTTAGGTGACTGTGGCAGGGATGTGGTTCCCCTGAGACAGGGTTCGTTACCAATTGTGGGCAACCCTCCAAGAGGACCCTTGGTAGACTGATCATATCAAGGACCACCAGATACCATGGCTGCGTAGGCCAGTCGGGTATGATAAGAATGCCCTTAGCAGCATCTGACTGGATTTTCCGCAATACCCGACTGATGAGGCAAAATGGAGGAAATGCATAGAAAAACCATTTCCCCCAGTCTAGCGAGAATGCGTCCATCGCCATTGCCCCAGGATCTGGCT
This sequence comes from Raja brachyura, assembly GCA_963514005.1. The sequence goes on along the minus strand of OY740804.1, from coordinate 17,668,897 downwards.
CCCACGAAACGGATGTTGGTACCTGATGGTTCAACCGTGACGCAAAAAGGTCGATATCCGGTTTACCAAATTTGGCTGTAATTTTAGTGAATATTTGGGGATTTAACATCCACTCGATGTTGTCATTGAATTTGCATGACCTTTGTCCGCCACTGTATTGAGCTTACCTAGTAAGTAGGTAGCTGAAATCCAAATATTCCGTCGAATACATCAGAGCCAAATTTTATTTGCCAATTTATCACATGCGACTGACCTGGTACCGCCCATATGGTTTAGATATGCCACCGCAGTGGTATTATATATTTGGAGACGGACATGAGCTTCAGTAAGGTTAGAACAATAAGCTCGAAGTCCGTGAAATGCTCCTAGCATCTCCAAATAGTTTATCCCTTGTGACAACAGCAGAGTAGATTCAAGGGTGTCCCATCTGCCTCCACAACTAGAGTAGTTGTCCGTGGCTCCCCAGCCATGGGAGCTTGCGTCTGTTTGTAAGTATACCATCGGATTGGGCAAAATGATGGGCTTAAAAGAGTCACAAATATTGTCAATCCACCATTGTAACTCAATTTTTGCCTTTAGAGGCAGCTGCATTGGTCTATCGAAATGTCCAGCGTTCAGTTTTAACGCTGAGATTTTGGCTCTCTGCAAATGTTGATAATGCAAAGGTCCGTATTGGGCAGCTGGAAAAACTGCTAGGACCTTGCCAATCACCTTAGCAGTTTGTCTAATTGATGGTATACTGGCCCAGACTAGATCCTGCATACTTGGGTGACATCCCCAACTTTGTTAGTTGGTATGGTGGCCCTCATGCGATTGGAATCCACCGTGAACCCCAGATAATCCATGACCTGTGAAGGGCAGAACTTTGATTTATCTGGATGGATAATGAACCCCATTTTCTGAAAGATTTCCACGGTGGCTGAAACTGCCAGTTCCGCTGATTCCAGGCTGTTCAAAATAATTAGGATAGCATCCAGATAGGCCATCACTATATGATTTTGTCTCCTTAGTGTAGCTAGTATTGGTTTGTGCAATTTAGTAAATAATCTAGGGGCTGTTGTAAGCCCATTTGGCAAAGCTCTGTATTGCCAGAGCTGATTCATCCAGGTAAATTTCAAGAACATCCTGTGGTGCTTCTGAATGGACACTGAATAGTATGCATCTTTTAAATCAATGCATGCCATAAAGCAGCCCCCAGAAATCAATAACTTGGCTGTTTCGAACGTGTCCATTTTGAAATGGGTATATTTTACAAAGGTATTCAAATGGGTCAGATCAATAATAACCCGACATCCTCCATCCTTCTTAGTTTTTGTAAATTCGTTGGATACAAATTCAATTGGTTCGTGTATAGTTCTTTCTATCACGCCTTTTTCTTGTAGCCTTAAGATTTCAGCATAGCCTACTGCCGTTTCTTTGCTGGACAGTGTAAATTTCCGATCTGGCATATTCTGCGATGGAGGGATTTTACCATTGATGAATTCAATCTCATGGCCTTGAATACTTTGTAAGATAAACTCATCAGAAGTGATGGTTCCCCATGACTCCGTAAAGAACCGTAGTCTCCCACCAACATGTGAAGTTAAGCATGCAGGTGCATGAAATCCAGACCGCCTTACCTTCATGGTTATCGGCGGTCCCTGATATGTTTGGCGGGACGTGGAGGTGCTGGGTTGAGCTTATAATGCGGCATCCGCATTTTCCAGGCTGGCCTCTGGGGGCCTAGCCCTAAAAAAGGCCTAGGCTGTTGTGGTTGCTGGTATTGGGGTGGTGCTGGGGCGTAGGTCCTTGCTGGCCTGACGGCAGGGCCTCGTGGGCGGAAGAATGGATCTTTCCTGGCCGGCTGCCTGGTCGAGATATGAGACCTCATGAGTCCCACCGTCTTAGTGTGGTCATCCAGCTCCTTGACCCGCTTTGGGAGGTCCTCCCCGAACAACTGTCTGGGTGGCGGCGTAGGAGGTGCTTTGCATAACCCCGCAAAGTTCGGGTTCAGTGTGGGTTTAATAATGCTCTTCCGAAAGGCGTTGATTTCATACTGTGTGTTGCACAGTTGTGCCAGAGCATCCTCCTGCTCGGTGTTCAGATCCTCCCCGTCCACCGACCGTGCAAACGCGGTAATCCCAGCAGTAAGCAACTTCAGGATCCGTTGGAGCTTCATCTCCTGGGTTCTGATCCCTGGGCTGATGTTGCTGAAGATCGGCGTATTGACAATGGGCACGTTGAGGGAGTTGCAATTTGCTGGGGCTTTGTGCCTATTCATGGCCTCCGACAGGACCCCCTCCTGAAGCGGATGGTTCGTCAGGAAGTCCACGGTGGCAGCCAGTTTGGGGTTGAGAGGTAGTCCTGATGACTCGGACAATGCAAATTTAGTTGCCACATCCAGGAGCTCCTCCTGAGGGGCCTCCGATGTAGATGGTGCATGGACCATCCTACGGCTGTCTCAGGCTTCCCGCTGACGATGGGGATAACTCCATGTGCCCTCTGGAACTAGATGTCTCCCGCCTCTGATTTTGTTGCAGGAGAAGTTCCAACATCCGCTCCATTCTGTCAATACGCCCTTCGCCCTTCGAACCCGGGCGGTCGGAGTCCTCATGTTCAACGGAACTGCTGAGGCTCCTGTCATCGGCCCGTACCTCGTCGAGGTAATCTCGGTGCCGGAAAGAACTGTCGCTACCAGCCGCCGCAGCGAAGCTGAGCGATTTCCGCGCGGATCTGCTCAAACGCCTTATTTTGGCGGAGCTCGATCCCGCTGCCTCGGAGGGCAAACGCGGTGAGAGGTCGGCACCCGACGCCTCGGCGTGGTGACCCGACATCCGGGCGGACTTCACGACTGCCCTAATCCTGGGCCTAGACGGCGTACGGTCCCGTCCTCCCATCCACGGGGGACTCGGTGACCGTGGCGGGACTCCACCCGAATGACTCTTCCTGGTCTTGGTGGTTGGTGAGTCGACACTGGTCCTCTCAGGTCTCCCAGTGGACTTGAGTCCCGCCAATTCACCAGTCCGCAATCTAGCGGCAGGTGATACCTTTGCCCGTGAAGGGCTAGGTTGACGAGCTCTATCCCTCCCTCTCCTCCGTGGTCTCAGGGAGAAGGGCCGTGCGGCAGCACGTGAAACCTGTTTGCCCGGATCGACCAACGAGCCCGTTGGCGACAGAGATATGGAGTCAGGGTCAGCTTGCTCCGGTGGCATACCGAAATCCTGCTCCGCGCGATCCTCGCTGGAGCTCCGGTGTATCGGCGGGTCGGGTCCTGTGACGACAGGGCTCCCCGACTTCCTCGCCTTTTTCCCGGCCTGACTCGCAGGTGCAGCCGTTGAGGAGGGCTCCGGGATGGGTGGCCGGCGACTCCGTGCGGATGTCCTACGGCCGTTGTTCTTCCTATCCATAGTTCTGTTGGGAGAAAACACACTCGCACAACCAGAACAACCAACTCAAGGTTAGTTAGACTTACCTGAGCGGCCCTTATGAAGGGCTGGTGGTGAGCCGCGCTCCACCTCCAGCCGTCAACTGCAATGCGTTGCGACGATATGTCGCGCATGCGTGCTGGCGGGTTCTTCACGAAGTCACTCACATGACTCCGAAATGAAATTGAGTTTGTTTCGCTTACATCCCGATTCATGTCACACCAAGAAACTTAGGATGAAATTATTGCATGTATATAAACAATGAACTATTTAATATTCAAACTATACCTTTACATTTTCTGATTGCTTGCCAGCCTGGTCCATATTGTGGAAAGACAAAACGAATGAAGTACCACTTATGTTGATGCCACATGGATATTTACTAAAACAAACTTTTTCATTATGATTATTTTCTTAAAGCCAGATATCGCACTTCCCTCTGTAAATGTAAAAGGCATTGCAGACAGAAAGCACAGTGAGAATAGTCGCCATGATTTTGTTTGACCAACTCTGATCTGTGTGATACTTACATTATATATATTTCCACACACACATGTAGACATGTATATTCACGCACACATGCATACACAAACACACACACGCACACCCACGTACACACATATATAGTAAAATACAAGCATCGTTTAAACACGTGCATATGCTCACACAAAAATACAAACACAGACACACAAACACACACATACGATGGTTATATTAAAATAGAATTTCATATTGTCCGCAGGAAACTGAGTAGAAAATACACTGAACGTTGTTCCTCATGTATTACGCCTGGATATAAAAAACTGTGATTGTGATATATGGCTGAGCACACTGCACGTATTATACAGTTTAGTCGCGATTCTCTTTCAAGTGGTCGTCTGTTGTGAGCGACAAAATAATATGATCGATGTAATATATTTGGGAACACCAGGAGGGAGTTTTTGAGAAAACATTGGTATGCACAAAGTAGAAAATTTTTAAGGTTAGCTCAATTCAGCTGAACAGTACTTGTCCTGTATAATATGAGTATTTCAATAGCATTAGGTCGGTATAGAATCATTTTTAAACAGCATGAAACAACACCTTCAATCCGAATGAAGAACATGATCAGGTCCTAAACAAATATATCTCAAGAATAGTGTGCAGTTACACGCAGGGCGGTTTTGAATTCGCGGGCTTTGGAGAATGATTCACTTAATTTAATGGGACCATACTGAAAACATCGGTGTAGTTTGGGCATATATTCAATATATTCCTCTTCAAAAAAATAGGATCATTTCAGTTGAACTTGCTTTTGCTGATCGGAAACGTTTCACGTATATTGGTGATAATGGTTGTGAATAATAATGGTTGTGAATGGCATCGATAATAGCGGTGCCCAAGAAGAGCAAGGTGACGTGCCTCAATGACTATCAACCAGTGGCACTAACGTCTGTGGTGATGAAGTGCTTTGATAGGTTGATCATGGTGCAAATTAACTCATACCTCGATAAAACCCTGGACCCACTGCAGTTTACGTAACGTCACAACAGATCAACGGTGGGTGTTATCTCTCTGGCTCTCCACTCCGCTCTGGACTACTTGGACAACAAAAACACATATGTCAGGCTGTTATGCATTGACAACAGCACGGCATTTAATACCATCATCCGCTCCAAGATGGTTACCAAGCTCTCAGATCTGTGTCCCTGCGCATCGGTCTGCAATTGCATCATCGACTTTGTCATTCATAGACCACAGTCTGTTCGTATTGATGGAAATGTGTCATCCTCGATAACAATCAGCACGGGGGGACCTCAAGGCTACATTCTCAGCCCCCTGCTGCACTCGTTCTATACTCATGACTGCGTAGCCGGACACAGTGCGAACTCCATCATCATGTTCGCCGACGACACCACTGTTGTGGGACTGATGGGGACTAGTCAGAGTATAGAAGTGAGATCGACCGATCGAGCAAATCCTGCCAGCAGAATAACCTGGCTCTCAACACCGCCAAAACAAAGGAACTGATTGTGGACTTTGGAAGGGTAGGATGGGGACTCACTGTCCAGTTTATATCGACTGGTTGATTGTGGAAAGGGTCAAGGACCTCAAATTCCTGGGCGTGCATATTTACGAAGATCTCTCCTGGTTCCAGAACACGGATGCAATTATAAAGAAAGCAAATCAGCGCCTCTACTTCCAGATAATAACGGAGAGTCGGTATATCAAGGAGGACTCACTCGAACTTCTACAGGTGCACAGTAGAGAACATGCTGACCGGTTGCATCGTGGGCTGGTTCGGCAATTTGAGCGTCCAGGACTGCAAAATGGCTGCAAAATGTTGTAAACACTGCCCAGTCCGTCATCGGCACTTAACTCCCTACCATCAAGGGGATCTATCTCAGCCTCTGCCTCAAAAAGGCTGCCAACATGACCAAGGACCCAAACCATTCTGGCCACACAATCATCTCTCCGCTGCCACCAGGTGTGGGGTACAGGGACCTGAAATCTGCAACATCCAGGTTCAGGAACAGCTACTTCCCCGCAGCCATCAGTCTACTAAACTCAACTTCAAACAAACTATGCGCTATGACACCCTTTTGCACTTGATCTGTGTGTGTGTGTGTGTGTGTGTGTGTGTGTGTGTGTGTGTGTGTGTGTGTGTGTGTGTGTGTGTGTGTGTGTGTGTGTGTGTGTGTGTGTGTGAGAGAGAGAGAGAGAGAGAGAGAGAGAGAGAGAGAGAGAGAGAGTGTGTGTGTATATATATATACTATGGTATATGGACACATTGATCAGGTCTGTATTTATGCCTACAATATTCTATTGTGCTGCAGCAAGCAAGAATCTCATTTTCCTTTCTGGGACACATGACAATAAACACCCTTGATTTGTCTTCAATATGTATATATAAATTAAATCCATCTCCTTTATGCTTGAAACATTTATAAAGGTCGGACGTCAAAGTTCAACTACGCTCGACGTGGAAGTTTGCATTGAAAAATGATTAATGGTATCCCACTTTTTTAGAAAGGCGGGAAAGAGAAAACATGGAATTGTAGACCAGTTAGCCTGACATCGGTGGTGACGAAGATGCTGGAGTCAATTTTAAAAGATGAAATAGCCCACATTTGGATAGCAGAAAAAGATCGGTCCGAGTCAGCATGTATTTACGAAGAGGAAATCATGCTTGTGTAACTTTTTGAGAATGTAACTAGGAAAATGGAGAAGGGAGAGCCTGTGGATGTAGTGTACCTGGACTTTCAGAAAGCATTTGATAAGATCCCACATAGGAGATTAGTGGGCAAAATTGGGGCACATGTTATTGGGGATAGAGTGGTGAAATGGCTAGAAAATTGTTTGGCAGACAGGGAACAAAGTGTAGGGAGGCAGGCAGTAACTCGGTGCTGGGATCGCATTGAATGGTGGTGCTGGTTCGAAGGGCCGAATGGCCTACTGATGCACCTATTGTCTATTGTATATTGTCTATTCATTGTGTAATTTGGGTCAAACTCTGCGTTGCAATTGGCACAGAAATTGCATGACAAAGTAATAGATAATTAGGCTCTGGGACCGTGCATCTAATCGACAGATCTAAAATCCTCGTTGTTAGAGTTATAATTACAATAAGACAAGCACAACACATCTGTCAAAGCATAAACATTTGACAGATAAGTCCCAATGCATGTAATTCAAGTTGTCAAGACAAATAAAGATGCACTTTTGACATAGTTGAAATGAACTCGGACTATCCTGTGTTGATCATGTGGATTAAATGAATTATGAATATATGTTTGCAATCACGGCAAGTGAGAAATAGCTGACTACCCTCTCTCTCTTCCGCGGAAAGATTGCGTGTTCATTATATTAGAGCTAACCTGCATCTCGTAGCTTTCTTTCGAGTTCTGTCGCGGAAGAATATTTACATTATGTTGCGCGATTGAACGTTTAATTACAAATCCATTCAAACTCATTTTCAACTAACATGTGCACCATCAACAATGTATATGTCAGAGAGAAATATTGCGACATTTTGTTGTCAGCAGACCCCTTTCCATAACCGTTCAAAACATGCGACAACAATATGCAATGTGGGCATGAGCTGACCCGTGCATGTTATTTGGCTATATATTACATAGCATGGAAGGAATTCCAGCGACAATGTGCCCTTTGGAACGGGAATAAAAACATTTCAAATGTTGCTCAGTGGGAACATGCTCATCTTTAACCTGCAATAGTTAGGCGAGCACTGTATCTGTGTTTTTTCTGCCATGGCTTTCCCTGAATGCATGATTGAGAAAGAGAAAAGACAATGATAAAACCGGAGTTTTATGCACGTATGCCAGTTTAATGAAAGGCGGGAGAGAGAAAACAGGGAATTATAGAACAGTTAGCCTGACATCGGTGGTGGGGAAGATGCCGGCGTCAATTATAAACGATGAGATACCCGAACATTTGAATAGCAGTATCAGGATCGGTCCGAGCCAGCATGGATTTACAAAGGGGAAATCATGCTTGGCTAATCTTCTGGAAAGTTTTGAAGATGTAACTAGGAAAATGGACAATGGAGAGCCAGTGTATGTAGTGTACCTGGACTTCCAGAAAGCATTTGATAAGGTCCCACATATGAGATTAGTGGGCAAAATTAGGACACATGGTATTGGGGTAGAGTGCTGGCATGGATAGAGAAGTGGTTGGCATACAGGAAACAAAGAGTGGGGATTAACGGGTCCCTATCAGAATGGCAGGCAATGACTAGTGGGGTACCGCAAGGCTCGTTGCTGGCACCGCAGCTATTTATAGTATACATCACTGACTTGGATGAAGGAATTCAATGCAACATTAGCAAATTTGCAGATGACCCAAATGGGTGGCAGTGTGAACTGTGAGGAAGATGCCATGAGAATGTAGGGTGACTTGGACAGGTTGGGGAACTGGCAGATAAATGTCAGATTAAGTTTAATGCGGTAAATGTGAGGTTATCCACTTTGGTAGCAAAAACAGGAAGGCAGCTACTATCTAATTGTCGGCAAGTTGGGAAAAGGGGAAGTACAACGGGATCTGGGCGTCCTTGTATATCAGCCTACGAAAATAAACATGCAGGTCCAGCAGGCAGTGAAGAAAGCGAATGGCATGTTGGCCTTTATGGCATGATGGCCTTATAATGGCATGTTGGCCTTTATAGCAAGATGGATCGAATATAGGAGCAAAGAGGTCCTTCTGCAGTTGTTAAGAGGCCTAGTGAGACCACACCTGGACTATTGTGTGCAGTTTTTGTCCCCTAATTTGACGAAGGACATTATTGCTATTGAGGGAGTGCAGCGTAAGTTTACAAAGTTAATAGCCGGGATGGCGGGGCTGTTATATGTTGAGAGAACAGAGCAGCTGGGATTGTACACTCTGGAGTTTAGAAGGATGAGAGGGGGTCACATTGAAACATATAAGATTGTTAAGAGTTTTGGACAAGCTAGACGCTGGAACTATGTTTCCGATGTTGGGTGAGTCTAGAACTAGGGGCCACCTTTCAAGAATAAGGAGTGAGCCATTTAGAACGGAGATGAGGAAACACTTTTTTTCTCACAGAGATGGTGAGCCTGTGGAATTATCTGCCTCAGAAGACGGCGGGGCCGAGTTCTGTGGATGCTTTCAAGAGAGAACTAGAAAGGCTCTTGAAGATAGCGTAGTCAGGGGATATAGGGAATAGGCAGGAACGGGGTACTGATTGGACATGATTAGCCATGATCAGATTGAATGGCGGTGCCTTCTCGAGGGGCCGAATGGCATATTCTTGCAACTATTGTCTATTGTCTATTGAGTTCATTCCAAGAGCTCTCCGAGTTTGAAAAAATCAAACTCGTGGTAAGCACGGATAATGAACATAGCGGGTTCGTCGGAGCTCGGGGACGTATCTTAGCGGCTCGTAAAGCTAACGGCACGTTCTCGGGAAGACTCACTACTCCTGCACCTATTTTTTTTATTGTGTATTGTCTTTTGTCAGCCTGTAATTTGTCTATAATTGCACGGAGATCTGCATGTAGAATCCGTTCCAAACAACTGCAATATAAAAAAAATCTTGGCATGTGGCGTCAGCTGATGGTCAGACCAATTTTGGTCCAACCATTGTCAGTGGTTACGAGGTCTGTCACGTGACATCACGGGTTGAGGGGAATGTCCTGCTACAGAAGGAGATCTCTCCTAGAGACAGGTAGCTGAGGTCGAGACAACACCATCGCTTAGTAGCAGCAGCAGGAATGACAATATGTTAGAGGAATAAACTTGCATGTACACCAACAATGCAATGTCTAAATAAAGTAACTGTTTGCTCACCACGTTTGTTACCGCTACATCGGTGTCCCGCGACGATCCAAAATGGGATTTTAGATTTCCTCCGATGAACGCAGCCTCGGGAGACCTGATGTCTGCAGCCGACAGCCCAGCCCTGCTGAACGACGCTGCCGCCAACCCGGCCCTACCTTAAGTTATGCCGAAGGCCGCCCGGGTCGATGGGTGCGGTTTGGCCCTTGTTTGCCGGCCGCCAATCTCTCCCTCATGACCCGCCCGGAGCCGGCCACCGGGGCTGAGAGACCGTGGGTGCCACCGCTGCACCACCAGCTGCTGCCCATCGGAGCTGGGAGTCCGCGGCTGCTGTCGCTCCTTCTCCAGCTACTGCCCACGGGAACTGACAGGCCGCCGCTGCCGTCGCTCCCCCACCAGCGCTGCAGGAGCTGCGAGATTAGCATCCCCTCGCCCCCAGTAGGACCGACGCCCGCCGGACGGCCCTGGGAGCGGGGAGAGAGCGGGCCGCACATTACCCCTCCGTCCGATCCTCTAGGTCTAGCCTCTTGATCGAGGCAGCGTCACTGGGGTGGCTACCCGAAGACGTCCTTTTGCACCTCAGCGGCGTGGACACCGAAGATCCCCGTGCGCTGGCTGGTCGGGATGTGGTCGACCCTGCAACGGGGTGAGCCTCGGACAGTCGTGAGTGAGCCTCGGCCGCGACGGATTTCCCGGAAGCTTCCAGTCTCCGCCGAGGGTGCGGCAGCGCCGTCGATCACCCTATCTGCAGCGTTGCGGCTATGCCCGCCGATACCAGCCGCCCTGCATGCATCCTGGAATCGCCTCGGCTGGGGGTCTTTAAAGGCCATTTCAGTCTGCCGCTAAAATGGCCGCCGCGGCACAGCGAATGAAAAAAATGGACTCCGGCCTGCCGGAAGCGACCCTCGACCCGCTCTGACCGCCGTCAACAACGCCACCTCAGATCGGATGGGGTATTTGCAGCCTGACCGCCGGCAACAGAGCCACTTCAGCTAGGATGGTGTCACTGCAACCTCCACTTTCCAGCAATGGTTCTTTTCATCGGATATTGGATTCCTGAGTCATCTTGCACCATGGACATTGGACAATTTGCACTTTTAGTTTCCTACCACTATTGCACTTGTTTGCTCACTGTGTATTTTTTCTCTTCACTTTTTTACACTGTAATTACCTCGCCGGGTTGAGCTATTAATTTATTCTGTGTCCTTTGGTCTTTGGTTTGCATTCATGCCCACGTCTCCCAGTCGTTGCTAGTTGCCGTATTTCTCGGGACTCGACCTGCTGCTGCTCGATGAGATGCGATTGTGTCTCATCCATCCTGCATGCTTTGCATTAGTCTCCTTGCACCCCTCGGCATACGGCCAAGATGACCCACAGCCGGAACATCGATTGTGCCCGCGGGCCCCACCGTCCTGTCCCACGGCCGGGGTGCCCCCGATCGACAACAGGTTTCGCACTCGATCATGCATACACACCTTCTACAGAAGGGTAGCGTGTTCTATTCTTTTTCGCCCGTGCATTTACTAGTTTTGGCTGCCGTATTTAATTGTCCTGCTCCCTTTCCTTTCTCCGGTTCAGGGAGGGAGGGCTATAGAGTCAGCTGATGGCCAGACCACTTATGGCCGAACCTTTGTCAGTTGTTACGAGGCATGTCACGTGACGCCATGTGTTAAGGGGAGTGTCCTGCTACATCAGGTGATCGAAGCTGAACTCGAGACAACACCCTCGCTCAGCAGCAGGTGCAATGACAATATGTTATCGGACCAAACTTGCATGTGCACCAACCATGTAATGTTTGAATAAAGCAATTGTTTCATCACCACGTTCCGTGACGCTACATGCATTGTTTTCGATTTAATGTTATGCGTGAAGGTCCAATGTTCTGGCTTTATGCCATCTCGCGTCTGTCGCGTCACCCAACCAAGATTGATGTTAGCTCCTGCTGGTTGTACTATGTCGTTTTCATTGAGTTGGTCATGAATGTTTCGTTTCGACGTTCAATGGAGGAAACTTGCTTCTTGGGTTCTACTGTTACTCTTATGTTGATTTAAAATGAATTAATTAGTAATTGATGAAAATGGGATCGTAAATAATAGTGAGGTTTTATAGATCGGATAAACAAATGTCTTACTAATGGAATCATATAACTAGAATAGCTCTAGAATAAATAAACTAGAATAAAGGCTTATACCGTCACATTAGGAAATATATGTGCAATAAATACAGTAAATTAGTGGTCACACTGATTTGGAAGACGTGATTTGTGTAAAGATGGCATGTAAGAGTTGGAATGAACAGAAAAGGAACTATGGCAAGAGATAGATTGGTGATATGTCTTATTATTCTCAGTGTTTTCAAAACACTATTATCCGTAAAATCTTCAAAATCTTTATCTTATTCAGAACAACTGAAAATGTATAATATGTTTTTTTGTGTGACAGGAATAATACAAAGTACTGGAAGTTTCCAAGGTAGAGCAGTATTTTAAGATCTCACTCGAAAATTGTCTCCAGTATTTGCTGCTATAAAGTTTGAATAAATCGACTTGATCGAAAGATTCGCAATTGCTGTATGATAGTTTATTTGTTTGTTGTTTGGATCTGTGCCACATTATTGAGGGCCAATATGGCCAACGTGAAAATAAGATTTAGGATGCAGACTGATCACAGGAATCCCACATATATTTGGAAATTTGCGCAGGATTGTGCACAGGACCACCATCACAACTGGCTCCTATTCCGTTGGATATGTATAAATGTTCCCATTGATAGTTAGAGGAGTCGAATTCGTATTGTTTCGGCGGCTGATTGTTGAGGTGCCAAAACATCAAACCAGAACGAAATAAATGGCATGGTGATTTCTCTGGGCATGGTCAACAGGATAATTATGACACCATTTTCCTGTCGTGGAGAAATAACATATCGGGTTACTGAATTAGATATTTTAGTAGTAAATTTACCGACGTGGAGAGGTAATACGTCAAGCCACTGACGCAGAAAGGAAAGGAATCTGAATACCGACATGGATTGGTGACGAAGTTATATGTAAGGATGTCAGGGTACCGAGGTTGAGAGAATAGACATCGTCGAAAGGATAGGGAGAGTTTGACGATACATTATTGCCGGACATAAATATGAATGCACAATCTGTGGAGCAATATATTGTGGTGGTAAAAAAGTAAGATAACATATCAGCTGGTAGAAAAAAATGCTGGATAAACTCATCTATGGATCGAAGGAAATAGGCAACGTTTCGGGCCGAACCCCTTCCTCAGGGAAACGTTGCCTATTTCCTTCGCTCAATAGATGCTGCCTCACCCGCTGAGTTTCTCCAGCATTTGTGTCTACATTCGATTTTCCAGCATCTGCAGTTCCTTCTTCAACATAACATATCATTTGCACACGTTGCTTTCAAGAGTCATTCCTCGTTGAGGGAATGGCATCTGAAAGAACATTAGGAAAAACAGATGATAAGCGAGTAGTTGTTCTCGCCTCCGTGTTGAATAACGAACATGTAAAGGCAAAAATAGAGTAATGCAATGTGCAAAAAAACGTGGGATAATGATGGTGCCTGGGTTGCACATTTCCCTTTAGTTGGACGATGCTTACATTGATTGGGAAAGCTTAGTGGAGGTAACATAAATGTACGGATGTAGTGATCATTTCAAAATAATCCTACATCGAGGATGTAGAGACAAGCCGTGAACAGAGTGTTAATCCTGGCTAAATTTGACCAGCCAGGTCTTCAAAATGGGGATACCTTTCAGGGTTTGCTGTGGGATTTGGTCAAATTGGAATTGCTCTCTGCAGAGATGGGACAGGCTGCGAGAGGCGCCAGGGAGTCTGTAACTTCGACACAAATTGCAAGCAAAGAATGGGAAGCTTTGCAAGCCATGTCAATCTGGTACCAAATGCATAGAATGGATTTGACGGCTGCCAACCAGACGTACACCTTGTAAGTAGCTTGTGGTTCGGCCCTCGAGTTCGCGAGGCATATAAAAGTCAGTCATCAGGGCTCAGGGTCGATCTTCTGGAAGAATGCTGAGGAACGCGTACCCTTCTGGAGTGATTCTGCCTGTGGAAGGCTTAGAGGGGTTGAACAGAGAGAACAAGGGCTCGAACCCGCAGTGGGATAGGTACAGTGTGTTATCTGTGAGGAGCTTTTGGTTAAATAAAATTTAGTTGATTCAAGTGCTTGATTCAGTGTTTTTACTGAAACTAGACTGGGTAAACGCTTATACACGAGCAATAATCATTGCGGCTCATCCATGGATCTGCAAAGACCCCCCTCACAAGTTTGCGATCAAGGGTGTTGAGCTGTTTCGGTTGCGGGTGCAGAAATCGGCGCCATTGTGCGATTTTTCCACTCATTTTCGGCACCTCGTGAGTAGTAGTGGATCGATCTTTCGCCGGCTTGGGAAAGGGTATTAGCACTCCTTTAGGGTGGAGGCCCATGAAGCTAGCCAGGGTTGGAAGCATTGGTGGGTTTGGGTGTAGACCTCGGGTGGAGGCATGAAATAGTCGTAGTTAGACACAGTGCAGCTGCCTTTAACATGAGCCCAGCTCGCTTCATCGGGTGTGGGGAGGCCCAAGGGTAGACCTGATATCCGAATAAGGTGGAGTTTCAAAGACAGGTTCTATCGTAGATCGTTGCCGGGGGCTTGAATTGGAAAGATGCGCTTTGAAACATGGAATCGATAATTCACAGCGCAAAGCGGCAAGGCGCTGGATCCTCGGTAAATTCACAAAGAGGAGTATCTGTGTGCAAGTATCTGAGTCCTGTTTGATGGACAAGGAGCTTCGAGAAGGTACCAAGCTTGAATAAACTGGGTAGAGATTGGCCGGAATACTCCAGTTTGTTCAAGAAAATTCAAATTGGGCAATTTAACTTATTCCAGAGCCCGCGGAGTAATAACGCACGCACTTAAAATTAGGAGAGTTGTTCGTTGTTCAAATATGCAGCAAAATTTCCAAATACTGGACTTCATATTGGAGTTCTCTGTAAGGTGGGATTCGAATCCCTGTATATGGAACTTCGAATCGGTGGATGTCCGTCATCCACAGTGAGTAGTTACCCGATTGCTGCTTAGTACCTGATTGCAAAGTGTACCTGAGAGGCGTAAATCTCCCCACTTGAGGAAAAGTAACCCGAACATTGAAGGGTACTACTAATTCTTTCGAATTTAGGGAAGAGTGTTAGAGATCCCACTATTGGTCCAGTGTTAGCAGAGGGAAAGTAGCATTCGGGACGAGAGTAATCATATAACCATATAACCATATAACAATTTCAGCACGGAAACAGGCCTTCTCGGCCCTTCCAGTACGTGCCGACCATTTATTTTCTCCTAGTCCCATCTACCTGCACTCAGACCATACCCTTCCATTCCCTTCCCGTCCATATACCTATCCACTTTACTTTTAAATGTTAAAATCGATCCTGCCTCCACCACTTCTGTTGGAAGATCATTCCACACAACCACCACTCTCTGAGTAAAGAAGTTCCCCCTCATGTTAATCATTTAAGGGGTAGTACCCCTCAACGAAGAGTAACCTAGGAAGGGAAAAAAACTCTTCGGTATCAGAGGGAGAGGCTCACGGCGTGATACCAGCGTGATGCAAATTCCAGTTCGAGTGTTCGTGAATTGTGCGCAAGTGCATTAAATAATTTTGTCAATTGTAAAAATAATCTTCTGTATCGTTATCCGGATTTCGTAAATATTTCTATATGTAAATAACTTTGAGTAATTAGAAGTTAAGACGTATAATGTGTTTAATAGTCCGTGGACCGTCATTGTATTGCTGCTCATGTGAATGATTACAGATTTAAAACGTAAAGCGATAGTGCGTTTAATTTAGGGATTCTCAGTGTATAATTTAGATGTTCGTATTTGGTTAAGATTGCTCTAGAAATCCGAATCGGGATAGTTCGATCAGTGTCTGTGCTGCTTCGATTGCTGCGAAGAGGGGAGGAGTCATCTCGTTGATCGACTGCGCAACGAGGAAGATCACTTAGAGTGCGTGGTTTACAGTAAACAAATGTTTGTTGTTTATTTTAGAGTGTGGCTGTGCATAATAGTGATAGGTATTGTGTTAGCCTGTTTTTTGGACTGACTTAATTGCGAGTCTGAAAATTATTTTTAGATGTTTTAATATTTTAAAAAATCATAAGGTTGAAAGAGTGTGGAGTCGTGGGAAGAAGGAAAAACTATCTGCAAAGCTGCGATCACTTTGAACCATTAGCCATTATCTCGTAGTATGCTTGCGAAATTAAGGGATAACACGAAATATTTAAAATACTATTCCAGGGATAGGAAGCATGGTTTTTAATGTGGAAGGGATGTAACTGAGGAAGCCCATTACGATTAGTGTGTGATGAGTTTCCTTAGAAAGAAGAGAAATTAAGGAATTTATCAGGAGCATTAAATAATAAATTAGGGCATAAACTATGGCATCCGGGGAGAATAAGAACGGTAAAAGGGATACAATGCATAGAACGAACCATTTAGCAGCATAGAAATAACGAGGGTGCAAAATAATTAATAGGGTTATGGAGAAAATATTTACAGGATCGGAAGGCGAATAAGGTGGTCAAGAGAATGACTAGTTGGGGAAAAACGATCTTTAAGCTTGGTTTAGAACTAAAAGATGGTGAAGTGGATTGACCTCCATGTGTTGATAGGAGCAGGAGTGGAGATAAAGGGAAACATTCGGAACAAGGGGAAGGTGGATCACCTGGAAGAAAATTCCCTATAAAATTAAAGATTAAGAATCCGATGGTTGGTGTGATCTCGAGGGGGAAGGAGATGAGTATTTAGAGGAATGGACGAAAGCTGACGTCAGTGCAAGTTCACAGCTCCCACCATGTTCCTCTGGCGATCCCCAGACTTCATAGCACCGTGTAGGACTTGAGTCCGTAATAAATATTGTAGACCTGCACAATCTATAACAACTTCGGATGACAGATCTGACAGATCGTCCAGTAGCTTATGGCACCCGCAGTAGAAGGAAATGGTTAGCTCCGGTGTTTAAAGACAAGGAAGGTATGTTAGATGTAGTGCAACCGCCAGAGTAATTCTGTGAGCCACAACCTAGGCAGATCATTCGGGTGGAAAGGAACAACTTATTTGGGCAGCATCGGGAAACTTTTAGTGAGCCCGAAGATTTATTGGAGGGGGAGACAGTGATCTTCGATACCTAAATAGACTTTGACATAACCGAAAGCGTATTACTTGGACAGGTATCCCACAGGCATTTACCAGTAAGGGAAGGAATAAGTATAGCAGATTCGGCCACTGCAGTGGGTATGAATAATCCCCGTGTTACAGAGGCCCATATGCCGTGGAACCCCATGAAATAATGGCTGTATCAAACAGAATCCCTGACCAGAAGACCGAAAGATTAAGAATCCCCTGCTGCGTCTATAGAGTATACGCGAAACAGCATGCGTGTACACCATGCATACTCACTGGATCTGTGGGAGAGCATACAACAGATAATTACTCCAGCTGAGCATACCGGATTTCTAGTAGCCCTAGGACATCCTACTTATGAAAAATTGGCAGGTGCAACAATGGATGACAGTGCAAGAGAAGAGGTTGTGTTAACGGCCCCCTGCAAAACGTTTCAGAAACCAGGACATTTAAATCGAGTCCTGGAATTAAGACCTGAAAAGGGTGAAGGAGCGGACGATTTCCTAGACCACTTTTGAAAATTATATTTAGATCAAACAGGTGATTTGGACTATCAGAATGGACCAGGTTCCCCTCAATATTGTGTGGTCTTGTTGAGTTAGCTCCACACTAGAATAGCATATTTAATCAAAACCAACAACAGATGCTGATCTGAGAGCCGAGCCAGTCAGATAGCCAGAACTGTGAAATGTTAGTGTTAAGAGGATAGAAAACAGGACAATTATCATGTCACCGGAGGGAAAGTGAAGGCACAGCAAGGGAACAATACCAACATCTAATTATGACCCATGGATTCTCAGAGCCGCAGAAAGTTACGTAGTGGAAGAAATTTGGGTTCCAGATTACTCAGACTATCATCACCGTTATACTCCCAATCCTGAGCCCATTTCAGTGAACACAGGGGTAGAATAAGACCGCCAATGCTGCTTAACCAATGCTATACTTGTGGAGGGATGGGACATCGGAGTATGGCCTGACCCACTAAGGAAGTGATGAAAGAGAGGGGTCAGAGTAGGGATTTCCAAGAATAGGAAGAATTTATAGATCCTAGAGAATATAGTGACATCCGAAATCCAAGGAGTTATGGGTGGTCCCTTAATCAAAGAGAGCACTGGGACCCAGGAAACTAGTTAGAAAGATGGTCTGAGTATCAAAAATCAAGAATTCACACGCCATTTACTCAATCTAACCCATTCTCTCAAACCTGGCACACATCCCCACCTTGGAATTGTGCACGTGAAGACATGACCCCTACTCTAGATCCCTCTCAAGTTATCTACCAGAATGAGCGGATTAGATATACTATTATAGCCAAAACTGGAATGTTTATTGAGGAACACTATAAACTCTCATGATTATCCCATAAAACTCCTTAGTCCAAAGAAGATCACAATCGGTGTGCTTGCTTCAAATGTGCACAATTATGTCACTGGAGTAGGGAGTGTCCAGCGAGAAAGCAGAACATAGCTGGATTGAAAAAAAATCAAGGGAAATAATGAAGGTAAGAAAATGAACATAGAGTAGCTCTCGTGGAAAGATAACAACTGAGGAATAAAATAGGACTAGGGAGAGAATAAACATACATATTGCACAGGAGGAATAGGGGTGGGACGTATCACTGATGGGGATGAGTCAGAGTATGGAAGAGGGATTGAGCGACTGTTCATATGCTGCCAGCACAATAACCTGGCCCTCGACACCAGCAAAACCAAGGAACAAATTGTGGACTTTGGAATGAGTAGGATGGGGGAACCACAGTCCTGTTTATATCAACGGGTTGATAGTTGAAAGAGTCAAGAGCTTCAATGTCCTGGGCGTGCACATCTCTGAAGATATTTCCTGGTCCGAGAACAGTGATGCAATTACTAAGAAAGCTCATCAGCGCCTCTACTTCTTGAGAAGATTACGGAGAGTCGGTTTGTCAAAGAGGACTCACTCTAACTTCTGCAGGTGCACAGTAGAGAGAATGCCGACCGGTTGCATCGTCGCTTGGTTCGGCAACTTGAGCGCCCTGGAGAATGTTATTTCTATTTCAGTGCATAATGGTAACTTGCTTTGACCCAAGTTTCTTCGGATTTTCTAGGGTTTAGGTTTGACTGTGGAAGGTGAAGGAAGACTGGGCTGGAACACAGATGGAAAGAATTCGCGCACACGAAAACTCGGTATGTGAAGACTGCTCAGACAGTACTGATGAAGACATGCCCATGCAAACTCGGGACACATTATAAGATTCTGAGAAGAAACAACACCATCTTGTGTTATTGATGGATGGCAAATGTAAAGCACACACACATATATATATCATATATATACTAATCAGCTATATATATATTATATATGTATATATGATTAGCTGATTACTAGCCACTTTGGTTATCATTTATGATGGATTATCATAATGATAAAAGGAAGGAATGTTAATCCTGGCTCAATTGGACAAGCCAGGACATGGGGTTGATTTTCAGGGGTTCCTGGGAGATTTGGTCAAATTAAATTTGCTCTCTGCAGAGATGGGACAGGCTGCGCGAGGTGCCAGGGAGTCTGGAACGTAGATACAAACTGCAAGCAAAGAATATGAACCCGTGCAAGCCCTGTCAATCTGGTACAAAATGCATAGAATGGATTAGATGGCTGCAAACCTCACATACACCTTGCAAATAGCTTGTAAATCATGTTGCAGAATGTGACTCTGCTAAGTGTTGATTGGATGCGGTGTTGAACCTTGTCTGAGAGTTCTGTTAATCAGGGTAAATGTTTCCAAATTTACTTCATCTTGAAGTCCGTTGTAAAAACACTGTATTGAACTGTTGTATTATTGAGTTAGGGAAATGCCTGTTATGTATGTGGTTAATCGATATTTCTAATTGGGTGATTAACAGACAACCCTCATTTGGTTCGGCCCTTGAAAACGCGGGGCATATAAAAATCATTGATCACGAGGCTCAGGGTCGATCTTTCTGGAAGAACGCTCTGAACCGCGTACCCTTCTGGAGTGTCTATGTCAGCGCGAGGCCTAGAGGGCTTGAATAGATAGACACAGGGATCTAATCCGCGGTGGGAGAGGTAGAGTGTGTGATCAGTGACGCGCTTATGGTAAAATAAAATTAAGTTCATTCAAGTGCTTGATTCTGTGTTTTTACTGAAACGAGACTGGGGGAAAGTTTAGAAACGAGGAATTATCACCAGGAACCCGGATTAGGTTTGAAAAATGAAGAAAGGGCTGTCTATACATACGAAGCGTACTGTACATAACAGGGCCAGAGAAACAGAGAACTATATATGAAATGCCCACAAAGAGGAGTGATAGCGATTCGCCATTGCGGAATAAATTGCTAGATTTAATTGAGACGCACAGGCTTACCAGAAATGAAATGCGCATGAGAGTGAAGTTTAAAGTGTATAGTGCATTACGGGAACATTTTGCTGCATAAACACCTGCATAGAACGTGCATCGCAAAACAGGAATATATTTATGATTACGATTGTGGTAAAAATGAACACAAGAACAAAACCATCTTATATGTGTCCTGCTTGGTGCCGGAGAGTACGGCAATTTAATTGGCGCTCAAATAAAGATAAACAGATGAGTTAATTATCAGACGCATGCAAGAGCCATGCGAATGATGCAACATTTCCTGGATGTAAAATGGGAGCAATCTGCGGTGTAACGCGAAATTGTCGTCTGGACCAATCATCATAGCTAAGGAGGTAGGGGGGTTAGATTGTAATTTCCGTTTGGGTATTCCACAGTGCAGATTCTTAAGTAAGCCTATGTTACAAAAAGAGTCCAAAATAATGTGCAGTGCAATTGTTTGCAACAATTTTGCGGCAGTCTGCAGTAAGAGTCAGTAAGGGCCGAAACCCTTCTTCAGACTGATGGGAGCCGGGAGGGGGGGGGGGGGGGCGGGGAGAAGTAAGGAAAAATGAGGAGGAGGAGCCCGAGGGCTGGGGGAGAGGTGGGAAGGGGAGGAGACAGCAAGGGTTACCAGAACTGAGAAAATTCAATGTTCGTCGTAGAGTTGGAGGGAAGTGGATATCACAGGGGGGGGGGGGGGGGGGGGGAGTTAGAGAGGAAGTTGTGAAACTGTCTTCTAGGGAGGAGGAGAACTTCTTCAAAGTAGGCACGTAGAGTTGGAGGGAAGGGGTATCACAGAGGGGGGGGGGGCAGTTAGAGAGGAGGAGTGTTGGAGGGGAGGGGGTATCACAGAGGGGGGCAGTTAGAGAGGAGGAGAGTTGGAGGGAAGGGGGTATAACAGAGGGGGCAGTCAGAGAGAGGGGAGTTGGAGGGAAGGGGGTATCACAGAGGGGGGCAGTTAGAGAGGAGGAGAGCTGGAGGGAAGGGGGTATCACAGCGGGGGGGGGGGCAGTTAGAGAGGATGATTTATTGTTGACACAAAGGAGGATTTATTGTTGGAATGTATTGTTGACACGAAGGGCGCACACTAAACCATATGCAACATGCTCAACAGCGCGCACAAAAATAGCAAAACCATGCAATGGCGGGCATTACCGAATACGCCAAGGTTGGAATCGATTTTATGAGGCAAAGTGGGGAGGAATGTGTTACCATAGAGATCATCCGATTTACTTAATCAAAAGCCTTGCATGAACCAATAGTCCACAATCTAATGACGAGACCTTCGACATTTAGGAATGACAATAGAGTCTTGTCGAGGAAATTCAGGTGCAACATGGAGAAGGCCATCATCAAAGCAAAAACAATATTTTCATTGTAAAATGGAGAATGTCACGAACGTTCGTCCACATTTGCACGCTGTCACGTCATCACAGCAATTCGCACCTCAGATGACAGCGGCGTATCACTCTCAGGTGATATCTATGCATTCTAATCGCTATCGCTGTACATTGTCGGCCCGCTAATGTTCCCGACAATACCGTAGTCTCAGTCATCAGAAGATACTTCACGTGAGTGAACCTTCGGACAGTGTCCGTCTTTATATTATACGTGGAAGCGTTCAATAAACCTGCATAGACCATCTGGTTGGAATTGTGGAGCACAAATGCAACTCCAGTTACCGAGACCCAGGTATCATAATTTATTTAAAAGGCATGAATAATCTCGGAATCTCGGTGTTGAAGAAGAGTAGCATTTTATTTCTCAATACCTACATGCGGGCCGCTATTACGCCTTTCGTAATGGAGTGTTTATTTACAGCATATATAAACCGGCACCCCGATGGACTCCGGCCCAATGCAATTGGCTTAATGGAGCAACAGATTAACAAGAAGATCAATTTCACGGCTTTCCATTGCACTGAGTCTTCCATTTGGAGAATAATGAAACGTACTTCGGCCTGCCGAAGTAAAGGACTATAGGTCGGCCTTCAACGTCCTCAACCGCTTTACAGGTCACAACATATTCAGATGAATTAATCCGTCCACATTTCGATGTATTTGATTCTCCTCATCGGCAGACCACAATCAGCAGAATTTGCCACATCACGTCCACCTCAATAATCATGTTAACGGACGGTGCGATCAATCGCCCGCTCTGCTCTGTCTCTAACCATGACTTGTAGCCAAGCACGTTTCCAACCGGATCTTTATACTCTGACAATACCACCGTTGTTGAATGTATATCGGATAAGTATATTTTGAGTCAGCCCAAAAAGGGCGATAGTGCTCATCTGATTGATACCAGATACAATATACGTACTCAATTTATCAAGACCCATGTGTTGCCTTCAGAATTAAAATAAAGCTTGGGAATGCACGAACCCGCCTTAATTGTCTGGACGACGGTGTGAAGTGAAATCTCTTCAAACCAGCGTGTAGATCTCTGAAGACTTGTTTAGGCCGAGCACAAATTTGCAGTTGCAAGCTTATCAACGTCTCCACTTTCTTAGAAAATGGATTAGGCATGCCTCCGAATGCTTTCTCGGATTTCTACAAGTTCACCATAGAAAGAATAGTGACCGGTTGCTGCGCGGCCTGGTTCGGCAGCTCGACGACCATGAATGAATGAGACTATGGAGAGTGGTGGATATTGTCCGATATGAACTGGCTATAATACCCTCAAAAGCATCATTATGAGATATTGTCTTAAAAAGATAGTTAATATGATCAAAGATCCATGGCATGTCGGTCAGGTGACCATCAGGTTCAAGACAGCTTCCACACTGCAACCATTATGATTTTGAATAAAATATCAATTAACACATGATTAATTACGGTTTTTGATGTAACTTCGCTTTGAGCGCACTTCGGATTTCGGTTTTACATTATTATGCATATCTAGTTTTACGGTTATTGAATATTTGTAATATCGATGGTTACATCTATGTGTGGGTGCTATAACGTTAAAAAGCTCGTTAAGGTGTAATACATAAGGACTTATTTTCTCTTTTGCCCGTACATTTGCTGATCTCATATTGCTGACTCTTCCCTTCCTGGGCGTGATGCACAAATCGGTTACTACAAATTACTATTGAAGTAACAGTACAAAATAACGCAATGATATCGAGTTCAGAGGAAGAGCACCTCGGCCCTGGCTTGCACGTAATAATTAGTTTTGCAGAGGGATAGGCGTTGTAGGAAAACTGTTTTATGTCCGTCTCTCCGAGACTTCAATCTTTTTATTTTCCCAAAAAGGATAAGCGAGAAGAAGGAATCTCCACGACTTCAAGCATTCGTGATCATATACTTAAATTTTCTGTGGAAAAATTACTATTTAGGTCTTCAACGAATTGTAGAAGTCAGTTGAATGTATTATTGTGCCAGGATATTGAGAGCAAATTGTTTTGTGTTGTCGAAAAAGCTGTTTGATAAGCTGGTACATTTACAAGGTTATTGTTCCTTATTAACTTAACAAGTACGGTCATTTTATTTAACTTATTTTTTGTGAATAGCATGTCCTGTGACTATAATCGCAAACAGAAATCAAGAAAAGATAGATTTGTCATTCTGTACCGATTATATCAATTTCTGCACATATATGGGAAGTCAAAGTAAGTTAATTCCTGCAAAAGGAAAAACTGACACACTTTGAAATAAAAAAAAAATAACCTGGTGTATGTCCGAGAAGAAATCGAACTTAGAATAATTGGATAGGTTTATTTTCAAATTGCTAAATACGTTTAATGAACACACTGATCGCTTCGATGTCACTTAACAAACGGTGCACTTCTTTGTGGTAGGAAATTAATAGTATATTATATTCCTTACAGAATTTGCATAAAACGTACCTACAACTTTTGTGTTCGCAAGGTCTATTAATATGACATAAATCAAAGGAAAACAAAGACAACGAAGACAAAACATGTAAATCAATATACAACATATACAATTAGAAATAAATAAGTGTGCACAGCCGATGAAAATGCAGCTGTACAGTATATAATACCCTCAATGACCTTCGTGCTATTATGATTGCCATGGCCCTGACGAAAACATTTACACGTGAATGTTACACAATGACCGATTAGGCCCTAATATTGATATACTGGTAACCTCTGCTATCCATGCAACACAATTATTTTTTTAATACAGGAATGCAGTATGTAGAAAAATAAACAACCTTGAAAATCACGTAATTTGTGTCAGCATTCCCGGGGAATATTGTAATCGCACATTTTCCTCACTCAGATTTGGTCTGGTTTATTAGGTAAGCCCTTCATTTCCACAATGTGTTCTGGACGCACAGTGCACAATATATAACTGGCACGCAGTTCAACGATTCCACCGATCTATTATTCATGTGACGAATCTTCAACCGTCAAAACTGCCGCACAGACCCTATTCCTGTTTCACTCTTGTATACACAAACAGACATTTTTGTCTTTCCTATCTTCTGCTAGGAAACGTAAATAGGATTAGGCTTCCGATTTTCAATCACCACTCCACAGATCTTTTGTAAATAAGCGAAAATGATTTGTAAATACTCTGAGGGGGCGGGGGATAATAACGGCTCCGTTTGCAAAGTATAATACTAATATGTTTATGTAAATATATTACTGTATTTTTGCCGGATTATAGCAAGCTCTGTAATAAAGAAGAACGTATATTGTTGAATACAAATTGGTTATTTTCTATACAATCATATCGTACATACAAGATATACAAAACTTATTTATAATAAATATTAAATACATGTTATCCTGTCCCAATTATTTTAGCAACAACCTTTGATTGAATGATTCAGTTGTTATTAATGTAGCGATCACATCGTCGACATTTTATGAGTTACATACAAATCATACCCGAGGCAACTGCTAATATTAATAAACAAGACAGGTCATATCGCACAAAAGACTGCCATGATATTTATAATTTTGAAACATTGGTTTTATGACCTGTTTCCATTCATGCACAAGTATCTCTCAGCATGCGCCCATGAAATATGGAAAACGAATTCTGGGACACGCCGAGTGCGCACCGATCAGCAATCCCCGCACATTGACACTGCACTGCACACAATAGGGACAGTTTACATACATGCAAAGCCAATAACTGACAAATCTCTGGGTCTTTGGCGTTTGGGAGTAAACCGATAATGTTTGAAATAAAACTTGCGGTCAAGGGGAAACATACAAATTCCGCACACACAGCACCGAACGAACACGTGTCTCAGACAACTATACCACTGTGCCACCGTGCAGCCCTACTTAATCAAGGACAAATACAAATTGGGCACAGTTATGCACTCTAATACTTGAATTCAGTCTTCGTAATGTATGAGCATTGAACTTCATAACGTTTTGCATGAATGGCCAGTTGGAAAAGGCTGTAGGCATAATCGTATGTAATGGGCTGCGATAAGCAACTATTTTATTGGTGGGAAGTGCAAAACTCCTTCATTCTTCTCCTGAAAAAATGTAATCTTTGGTCTGGTATTTATTTTAGTTTCATATTGTTGTCAATTTGGCCATCGGAGAATGCAACGGCATTCTGCTCCATCGTAGATAACATTAACCTGACCGTCCCGATGCCAAAATCAAGTAATGATAATATTAATCCACATCATTTGAGCGTAGGATGTTGATGAAATGATGCACCCAAAGAGAATTAAGAACATCATCAAAGCCAGATCGTCGGTGCCATAGTCATTTTCAAACACTGCACGAGGCAGAATTGGAAAATAGACATACATGTAAGGCAAGGGAAATTGTAAAATTAAGTCGCAAAAAAGACGTGTACTGATTAGGGTGATGAACGTATTTTCCGAACACAGATTCGGGTCATTCATTTCAAATTACAGGAATGTTCCATTGGATAACTTATTGTGTATTTTGCATGTTTACCAACCTGTATCTTCAACCGTTTCTTTTACGATTTGCTGATCTGAAAGTACGGAAATAATGGGAAATTCGAAACATGCCCTGAGGCATATTTTACACGGAACAAAGCAATAGCCTCGAGGATGCTTGAGGAAATCGATATGGTTCCAACTTATCATTGACACTCTGTGATTGTGTATTTGTTCGTTGCGGATGCAGTCCTTTGGGATATAATTGGGCGACGCCAGAGGGGTATGGATCATTTTCAATAGACTGTATAATGCACGGTCCTTGAGTAGATGAAGGAGCATAACTAATCTGCGCTAATCAAGTGGCCTATGCTCACCTGAATCTGATTCCCCGGGGCCCATGATGTTTTGTTTGATTCTTATCCGAATTTATCCGAACATATCCGAACATATTGAAACAGATGCATCTCGTATATAGGGAAACTGTATATGGCACTTTTTTTTGCAAGGAGTAATTCATTTTTTCACATTTTCTAGCAGTGTTTGATATATGTCCCTTCGAGTTGACTACTTAATATCGACCACCCAAGTATGCGGAGTTTGCGAGACTGGGAAAGCGAATGCTATCGAACATTAAGGTCGTCGATGATACCAAGATTTTTTTTGTGAAATATTGAGATGTGCTGCACGGACCATTTGAAACGCTGACTTTAAATTATACTTAATTGGTAAATTAAAAGTAAGAAATCCTACTTGTTCCTTAACAAGAGGAACATCTATACATCAACTAATTTTCGTATTAGGAGTTGTGATGAGACATCCTTGCACAGGTTCATTAGGATATCTTTGAGAGCAGGTCGGACAAAGCAGCAGTGAGAACTACAGTTGGCAGGACTTAGTGAGTATTGAGTGCAGGTTTAAAAAGAGGGCAAACAGGACTTTATCAGTCTTTGCGTGCAGGTCGGACAATGCACATACTTACAAGCTCCTAAGAGGAAGGAAGGTTTGGAATGAGCGTGGGGATTGGCGGAACAATAACCATATATCCATATAACCATATAATAATTACAGCACGGAAACAGGCCCTCTCGGCCCTTGCAGTCCGAGCCGACCATTTATGTTCCCCTAGTCCCATCTACATGCACTCAGACTATACCCTTCCATTCCCTTCCCGTCCATATACCTATCCACTTTACTTTTAAATGTTAAAATCGATCCTGCCTCCACCACTTCTGCAGGAAGATCTTTCCACACAGCCACCACTCTCTGAGTAAAGAGGTCCCCCCTCATGTTACCTCTAAACTTCTGTACCTTAATTCTCATGTCATGCCCTCTTGTGTGAATCTTCCCTACCTCAATGGGAAAAGCTTATCCACGTCAACTCTGTCTACCCCATTCATCACTTTAAAGACCTCAATCAAGCCCCCTTTAACCTTCTGCGCTCCAAAGAATAAATACCCACTTGTTCAACGTTTCTCTGTAACTTAGTTGCTGGAACCCAGGCAACATTCTAGTAAATCTCCTCTGTACTCTCTCTATTTTGTTGAAATCCTTCCTATAATTAGACGACCAAAATTGTACACCATACTCCAGAATTGGTCTTACCAATGCTTTGCACAATTTTAACATTTCTTCCCTACTCCTATGTTCAATGCTCTGATTTATAAAGGCCAGCACACCAAAAGCTTTCTTTCCCACCCTATCTACCGATTCCACCTTCAGGGAACTATGCACAGTTATTCCGAGATCCCTCTGTTCCACAGCTTTCCTCAATTCCCTACCATTTACCATGTACGTCCTATTTTGATTTGTCCTGCCAAGATATAGCACTTCACACTTATTATCATTAAACTCCATCTGCCATCTTTCAGCCCACTTTTCCAAATGGCCCATATATCTCTGTAAAAAATAGACTTTGAAAATTTACTTCATTATCCACAACACCACCTATCTCAGTATCTTCTGCATACTTACTTATCCAATTTTCCACCCCATCATCTAGATCATTGATGTACATGACAAACAACAATGGACACAACACAGATCCCTGAGGCACCCCACTGGTCACCGGCTTCCAACCTGACAAACAGCCATCCACCATTACTCACTGACATCTCCCATGTAGCCATTGTTGAATCCATCCTGCTACTCCGCCCCTAACACCCAAAGATTGAACCTTCTTAACCAACCTTCCATGGGGAACCTTGTCAAAAGCCTTACTGAAATTCATATAGACAACATCCACTGCATTACCCTCATCCATTTCCCTAGTAACCTCTTCAACAAATTCAAGAAGGTTTGTCAAACATGACCTAACAGGCACAAATCCATGTTGACTGTTCCTGATCAGACCCCGTTTATCCAGATGCTTATATATTATCTCTAAGTATCCTTTCCATTAATTTACCCACCACTGACGTCAAACTAACCGGTCTATAATTGCTAGGTTTATTCTTTGAACCCTTTTTTAAACAATGGAACAACTTGCACAGTACGCCAGTCCTCCGGCTCTATTCCCGTTTCTAATGACATTTGAAATATTTCTGTCATAGCCCCTGCTATTTCTACACTAACTTCCCTCAATGTCCTAGGGAATATCCTGTCAGGACCTGGAGACTTATCCACTTTAATATTTTTCAATAGAGTCAGTTCTTCCTCCTCTTTGAATCAATTTCGAATTTGATTGGAAAATGGGTAAATTGGACAATTAGGCAATTTAGCATCTGATATGAGCAAGACTTGCTCTAGGGGTGCGGCCTTTTGGGGGGAAGTACCCTGTGAGCGTGTCTTTGGCTGCGAGTCTTCGGCGTGGAGGCTCAGGGAGGACGCCACACCAAACGCTTGAGAGGGAGAGACGAGAGAAGGAAATGTAAAGCAAACTGATTCAGTGTGATGCTTGTGGGATGTGGGAGGTCAAGGACACAGCTGGTGCCTCTGGCTGCTACAAATGTGAGAAGTATATCCAGGTATAGCTCCTGAAGGACCGTGTTGGGGTACTGGAGAATCATGTGGATAACCTCGGGTTCGTCCGACAAACGGAGTCGTTCCTCGACAAGTCTTACAGTAAGATTGTTACACGTGAGGTACTGGAAGAAAGAAGTGGGTGACTATGAGAAAGGGAGGGAAACATGGTATGCAAAGGTCCTCGGGTGTTATAACTCTTGAGAACAGGTACACCCACTAAGAAACTGTGGGGACAGAAGGCATTAACACACTGAGCGGCGAACTGGCTCACGAAGCAAAAATGGTTGTTGAGCCAAAACCAAAGATGTCGTCGTCAGGCAACGCCATGGTAGTTGGAGACTCCATTGTGAGAGGTACGGGCAGGGGTTTCTGCGGCAACAGATAGGATTAGAGGATGGTGTGCTGCATCCCTGGTGCCAGGATCCAGGATGTCACGGACAGAGTGCAGAAAATCCTCAAGGGGTGAAGGTGAAAAGCCGGAAGTGGTAGTGAATGTCGGCACAAACGATTTCTGGAAGCAGAGGATGAATATTCTGAAGTGTGACTGTAGAAAGCTCGCAACAATGCTGAAACGCATGACCTCCGGTGTGGTTATCTCCGGTTTGCTTCCAGTTCCTCGTGCTGGCGAGAGCAAGAACAGGGAGATACATGACCTGACTGTGTGGCTGAGGAACTGGTGCAGGGGGCAGGGATGTGGATTCTTAGACCACCTGGACCTGTTTTGGAGCAAGGCGGAATGGCAAAAAAGGGACGGATTGCACCTTAACAGGAGGGGGACCAGCATTCTGGCAGGAAGGTTTGCCCTGCTACATGGGTGGTTTTAAACGGAATAGGTGGGGTGGTTGTCAAATGGAATGGCAGATGATAGAGTTAAAGGGAAAGAGAGTAAAGGGATAGTTAATGGCACCATAATTAACTGGAAAGAAAGTCCCCAAAGAGTTAGGAGAGTATGGCCAAGTGCAATAGGGATCGATGTGAAAAGTGAGATGCGTAACGAAGTAAACATATTGTATATGAATGCGCAAAGTATAAGAAGTAAGGTGGATGAGCTTGTGGCTCAGTTAGGGTTTGGTAGATATGACATTGTGGGGAATACGGAGATGTGGCTGCAGGAGGATCGGGCCTGGGAACTTAATATTCAGGGTAATACATCATATAGAAAGGACAGGCAGGTGGGCAGATGAGGGGGGTGGCTTTGCTGGTGAGGGATAGAATTCAGTTCCTTGAGAGGGAAGACATTGAGGCTGATGAGGTAGAGTCACTGTGGATTGAGGTGAGGAATTGCAAAGGCAAGAAGAGACTAATTGGTGTTATGTAAAGACCCCCAAATAGAAGCCCGGATGTAGCAGCTTTGTAGCCCGGAAGTTGCAGCATTGAGTTAAAACTGGCATGTAGCAAAAGTAATGCCACTGTGGTGTTGGGAGATCGGAATATGCAGTTAGAATGGAAAAATCAGGTTGGGTCAAGATCCCAAGAAAGAGAGTTTGCAGAGTGCCTTTGAGATGGATTCTTACAGAAGCTTGTAATGGAGCAGACCAGAGAAAAGGCCATTCTGGATTTAGTGTTGTCCAATGAACCAGATATGATAAGAGAACTCGAGGTGAAGGAACCGCTTGGAGTTAGTCATCATAATATGATTAGTTTTAATCTGCAATTTGATAAGGAGAATGTTAAATCGAAAATTTAAGTGATGCAGTTGAACAAAGGGGATTATGAAGGCATGCGAAAGAAGCTGGCCAAGGTAGACTGGAAGGGATCCTAGCAGCAATGACGGTGGAACTGCAATGGCATTAATTTCTTGGCATTATCTGGAAGATGCAGGGTCATTTCATTCCAAAAAGGAAGAAAGATTAAAAGGGGTGTAGGAGGCAACCGTGGCTGACAAGAGAAGTTAGGGATAGAATACAACTAAACGAAAAGACATATAACACAGCAAAGAGTAGCCGGAAGCCAGAGGATTTGGAAAATTTCACAGGAAAACTGTAGGAAACAAAACGGCAATACGGGCTGAAAGGATGAAGCACGAAGGGAAGCTGGCCAGGAATATAAAGAAGGACAGTAAAAGCTTATTTATATTAGTTAAGGGAAAAAGGGTAGCAAAGTCAAATATGGGTCCCTTGAAGGTCGACACGGGTGAAATTATTATGGGTAACAGGGAAATGTAGAAGAGTTGAACAGGAACTTCGGATCTGTCTTCACTAAGGAAGACATAATCTCCCAGATGTAATAGAGGACATAGGGTCCAAGGAGGTAGAGGATCTGACATTTTCATTTGGCGATAAACAGTACTGGGTAGGCTAATGGGACTGAAGGATAATAAATCACTTGGGACCGATGGCGTGCATCCCAGGGTCCTCGGGTGGCTCTGGAAATAGAGGGTGCATTGGTGATTATTTTCCAATGTTCGTTCGATTCAGGATCAGTTCCCGTGGTTTGGAGGATAGCTAACGTTATCCCACTTTGAAAGAAAGGAGCGTGAGAGAAAACAGGGAATTACAGACCAGTTATACTGACTTCTGTGGTGGGAAAGATGCTGGAGTCAATTATTAAAGAGGAAATAACGGGGCATTTGGATAGCAGTAAAAGGATTAGTCCAAGTCAACGAGGATTTATGAAAGGGAAATCATGCTTGAATAATCTTCTGGAATTTTTGAGGATGTGACGGGTAAAATGGACGAAGGGGTGCCAGTCGATGTAGTGTTTCTAGACTTTCAGAAAGCCTTCGATAAAGTCCCGCACGGGAGACTGATAACTAAAATTAGAGCACATGGTATTGGGGTAAGGTACTGATATGGATAGAACATTAGTTGGCAGACAGGAAGCAAAGAGTAGGAGTGAACGGATCCTTTTCAGAATGGCGGGCAGTGGCGGGCGGAGTGCCGCAAGGCTCTGTGTTGGGGCTGCAATTGTTTACCAGATATTATAATGATTTAGAAGAGGGAATTAGGAGCAACATTAGAACGTTTGCGGATGAAACAGAGCTGGGTGGCAGTGCGAACTGTGAAGAGGATGTTAGGAGGTCGTAGGCTGACCTGGACAGGTTGGGTGAGTGAACATATGCGTGGCAGATGCAGTATAATATAGATACATGTGAAGATATCCACTCTGGCGACAAAAATACGGGGGCAGATTATTATCTCACTCTGGTTCTGTTAGGCAAGGGGGGGGTGCAGGGAGACCTGGGCGTCGTTGTACACCACTAACTGATAGTTGACGTTCAGGTACAGCAGGCAGTGAAGAAAGCTAATGGAATGTTGGCCTTCATAACAAGTGGATTTCAGTATAGGATTAAACGAATTGTTCTGCGGTTGTATAGGGCTCTGATGACACCACATCTGGAGTAGTGTGTCCAGTGTTGGTCTCCGAATTTGAGAAAGGACATCATTGTGATTGACGAAGTGCAGCGTAGGTTCATGAGATTGATCCCTTGGATGGCGGGACTGTCATGTGAGGATAGATTGAAAACACTAGGCTTGTATTCACTGGAGTTTAGAAGGACGAGGGGGGTCTTATGGAAACATATACAATTGTAAAAGGAATGATCAAGCTACATGCATGAATAATGTTCCTAGTGTTGGGCGATTTCAGAACCAGGGGCCACAGTCTTAGAATAAAGGGGAAGCCATCGAAAACTGAGGTGAGAAAACAAATTTGCACCCGAGAGTTGTGAAATTGTGGAATTCCCTGCCACAGAGGGCAGTGGAGGCCAAGGCATTGGATGGATTTAAGAGAGAGTTAGATAGAGCTCTAGGGGCTGGTGGAATCAAATGATATGGGGAGGCGGCAGGCACGGATTATTGATTGGGGGACGATCAACAATGATCACAATGAATAGCGGTATTGGCTCGAAGGGCCAAATGGCCTCTTGCTGCATATATTTTCTATGTTTCTATGATGTTCGCCTGCTGACAACCACAATTACCTTCCCTTCTGCGAAGTAGAGTCTATCTAGATGAACCAACCGGAAGGCAGGCTATCCTAGTCTGGGAGTTGTGTAATAGTAAGATTAAACGAGAATTTACCAGTTCGAAGTTTGATCCTTATTTTATGAGGAGTTACGTTGAGGGATTACGTTAAGCCCCGCCAGGCGCATGCGCGTCATACTTCAAAGCAGCGGCGTGAAAACATAGAAACATATATAGCCGAAGTAACATAGTAAGGCTTTAAGAAGACTAGAACTACCAGATGATCTCTTAGATTATGAGGGTGGGAGCGGAGGACACGTAATCTCTCAACGTAACTCCTCGTAAAATAAGGATCAAACTTCGAACTGGTAAGTTATCGTTTAATCTTACTATTTTACTTCGGAGTCACGTGAGTGACGACGTGAAGATTTCAGTGTTTACATGCCGTAGATGCACTCCATACGACAATATGCTTCGGTTGACACAGTAGTAAATAAATAAAATATTGAACATTGCTTCAAATCATTCAATAACTATTTTGAATACCAATAATAACAAAAACATCAATAATAACCCCTCTATCCCAGGGGGAAATTACAAACAATGACATAAACAAAGCAAATTAATTAAATGGAACCCAAAAGATCATGCGCAAAGCGTGGCACTCTCTGTACAGGTTTATCATAGAACTGTGAGAAAGTTGATTCTCCACACCATCCTGCGGCCGCGAGGATTTGGTCCAGTGGCACGTCCTGAGCCTTCGCCGCGGATGTGGAAGCCGCTCTGATGGAGTGAGATTTAAACAAATGAGTGTCAACTCCAGCACAATTGAGAACCTGTTTCAACCATCTAGAAATAGTTTGTATGGCTTTTTGTGACTAATGAGCAGTCCTGTCTCAGAACCCCTGAGACTCCTTATTAACTCAAGATATTGCCTTAAGTGTTTAACTGCACGTAACATTTGGTCAACAGGATATGTTTAAAACGTCACCTTGGTTCCTGCCATACCTGGCCTGCTTTGTTTGATTAAATCATAGACATAAAATGTAATGTCATCTACAGACAAATGCATACAATTTATTCGTAACCATTGTTATGTTTGTACACGTTGTGCTGAAACCAGCGCCATTAGCATAACCACTTTCAGAGTTAATCTCTGCACATACAACGACGTAATTGGAGCCCATTTCCGAAGCAGTGTGAGAACTATACTGATATCCCAGATTTCTGTATATCTAGGTTTAGGAGTGTTTTTGTTGTAAATTCCGCTCATGAATCGGGATACCAACGGATGAGCCCCGATACGCTGTTGTCCTGAGGACTGCCTTAAATAGGCACTATATAGGCCCTAAATAGACAAAGCACTCCGAGTACTGTTAATAGCACTATAACTCAAGTGCTCATCAAAATACAATTTAGCAAGGAACTCCAACTCATCACTTATGCTTGCAGTATTGTAAGATATATTTGACTGTTCACAGAACATCTCCCATTTCTTTATATGAACCACATATTGTTTTTTAATACTATTCCTCCAGGCTGCATTGACAACCTCCATGGTCCTGTTCGACAATCCAAGGCCTCGGAATGGTCTGTTCAGAACCTGCAGACCAAAAAATTGATATGGTCATATAATGGGTGACTTTCTCCTGTAACCGGATGCACCAACAAATTACTGCAGCTTGGAACCATCGTGAATTGCTGAGCCATCATTCTGAGTACCAATGGGAACCATAGTTGTGTTGGCCAATCTGGGACCATCAAAACGCCTGTGGCGGAGTCACGCTCTATTTTGCTTGGACATTTCGTAATCAGACAAAATGGAGGGAAATCTTAAAATAATGAGTGCCCTCAATGTAACAAAAATGCATCCACAGCTACTGCACCTGGATCTGGCTCCCATGAAACATATTTAGGCAACTGGTAATTCAGTCTGGATGCAACCAGATCAATATCTGGCAACCCAAATCAAGTGACAATTGTTTGAAAAATATAATTCAACATCTATTCCATATTGTCATTAAATTTTCGTGATCCATGGTCTGCAATCACATTGTCTACCCCTGCTAGATAAATGGCTGAAACGCAAATATTTCTCGAAATACACCAATGCCATGTGAGATTAGCCATGCTATCACGTGAAACTGATCTTGATTAATATATGGTTCATATATATAATATATTAATATATGATTAATATATGCCACTGCCGTAGTGTTATCAATCTGGAGTTGAACGTGTTAATTATTCATTGTGGAGCAATATGCCTTTAACCCATAAAATGCCCCTCAATAATTCCAAATAATTTATCCCTTGTGTGTGCAGAATCAAACCTTCTTGTTCATTCCATCTACCCCCACAGCTAGACCCAATGTCCGCAGCCTCCCATCCGAGAGCACTCACATCAGTCTGTAAAATCATTGAAGGTTCCTGTACCAAAATGTTATTGGTAGCTTTTAACCATATAACCATATAACAAGTACAGCATGGAAACAGGCCTTCTCGGTCCTTCCACTCCGTGCCGACCATTTATTTTCCCCTAGTCGCATCCACCTGCACTCAGACCATACCCCTCCATTCCCTTCCCGTCCAGATACCTGTCCACTCTACTTTTAAATGTTAAAATCAATCCTGCCTCCACCACTTCTGCAGGAAGATCATTCCACACAGCCACCACTCTCTGAGTAAAGAAGTTTCCCTCATGTTACCCCTGAACTACTGTCCGTTAATTCTCATATCATGCTCTCTTATTTGAATCCTTCCTACCCTCAATGGGAAAAGCTTAAACACGTCAACTCTGTCTATCCCTTTCATCATTTTAAAGACTTCAATCAAGTCCCCCCTTAGCCTTCTGCTCTCCAAAGAATAAAGACCTAACTTGTTCAACATATCTCTGCAACTTAGTTGCTGGAGCCCAGGCAACATTCTAATACATCTCCTCTGTACTCTCTCTATTTTGTTGACATCCTGCCTATAATTAGGCGACCAAAATTGTACACCCTACTACAGAATTGGTCTTACCAATGCCTTGTACAATTTTAACATTACTTCCCTACTCCTATATTGAGTGCTCTGGTTCATAAAGGCCAGCACACCAAAAGCTTTCTTTCCCACCCGATCTACATGCGATTCCACCTTCAGGGAACTATGCACAGTTATTCCGAGATCCCTCTGTTCCACAGCATTCCTCAATTCCCTACCATTTAACATGTACGTCCTATTTTGATTTGTCTTGCCAAGATGTAGCACCTCACACTTATCAGCATTAAACTCCATCTGCCATCTTTCAGCCCACTCTTAAAAATGGCCCAAATCTCTCTGTAGACTTTGAAAATCGACTTCATTATCCACAGCACCCCCTATCTTAGTATCATCTGCATACTTACTTATCAAAATTTCCACCCCATCATCTAGATCATTGATGTACATGACAAACGACAGTGGACCCGACACAGATCCATGAGGCACCCCACTCGTCACCGGCTTCCAACCTGACAAACAGCCATACACCATTATTCTCTGGCATCTCCCATTCAGCCACTGTTGAATCCATCTTGGTACTCCGCCATTAACACCCAACGATTGAACCTTCTTAATCTACCTTCCATGGGTATCCTTGTCAAAAGCCTTAATGAAATCCATATAGACAACATCCACTGCTTTACCCTCATCAATTTCCCTAGTAACCTCTTCAAAAAATTCAAGAAGGTTTGTCAAACATGACCTTCCAGGCACAAATCCATGTTGACTATTCTTCATCAGACCCTGTTTATCCAGATGCTTATGTATATTATCTCTAAGTATCCTTTCCATTAATTTGCCCACAACTGGCGTCAAACTGACAGGTTGACTGACATTAACAATCCACCACTGCAATTCTGTTAGAGCTGTGGTTTGTAACTGCATATTCCCGATCAAAATGGACTGCATGCTATTTTAGTGCTTGTTCTCTTGCTCTTTGCAAATGTTGATAATGCAAATGACCGAACTGTACTGCAGGGAAAGCTGCTACCAATTTCCCAATGACCTTAGCTACTTCTCGGGTGGAGGGATAAAGTTTTGTGTGAGGCAAGTACAGACATCAGCTATATTCACAACCTATCATATCAACTGAATCAATAAGAAATCCCAAATACTGAATATTTTGGGTTCGCTGTAATTTAGACTTAGTTGGATGTACCAACAATCCTAATGATTCAAACACATTTTTGGTTACTGCAACTGACTCCTCAGCTGATTCTTTAGTGTTGCTGATAATTAAGATATCATCTGAATAGGTCATGACAATGTGATTACCGGCCCTCAACAGCCCCTGCACAGGTTTTAACAATTTAGTCAATAGCCTAGGTGCTGAACTTAATCCATTATGCAATGCGTTGTATTGCCACAGCTGTCCAATCCAATTAAATTTCAAGTACCTGCGATAATGAGCATGAATTGGACTGAATAATACGCATCTTGCAAATCAATAGTTGTCATATAACAACCTTGTCAGACGAGCTGTTTTGGAGAAACGAAGGTGTCCATTTTAAAATGTCTATAGACAACTCAAGAATTTAAGTGAGTGAGGTCCAGAATTACTCTACAACCCCCATCTTTCTTTCTTGGGAATATATTAGACACAAATTGTTGAGAATGAGTAATGGCCTTCCAAATCACTCCTTTTTGACACAAATTCTTAATCTCTTCGTTAACCTGTTGAGTCTCTGGAGCAGAAAACACCAACATTTTATTTGGCTTGTGCTGCTGAGGTGGATCTATCCCTGAGATAAACGCAATGGTAGAACCTGACATTTAGTATAAATATACCAGATGTTATACAGCACCATTCATTGCAAAACTATTGTAATCTACCTCCAATAGGTGGTTGTGCATAAGAACCTTTAAGAAAAGTTTTCTGTAACTCTGCAATTGGCCTGTCAGCCTGCTGTCTGCTCATAATGGGGCTGAAGCCGCTTTGGCTTGGTGGGTAACCTCGTTTCCCCACTGGCCTCCCCCTGCTCGGTCCAGCACCTGGATCCGAACTTCGGTACACAAACCCAGGTTTGCGAATAGGTGGCCGTGATGTGTTTGGCTTCATCAAAACAATTGCTTTTGCCTCATCGTCAATATACGTATTTGTTTGGCAAGGTCCATTCCAAACAGGAACTCAGGCGTTTGAATATGTGTCGCCTTACACAATGCAGCGATCTTTTGATTAAGAGTTGGTCTGATGGTGATTTTTCTAATGCAATTTACTTCAAAAAATGCATTGCATAACAGAGCAACATATATTTTTGTGTCTGAATAATCATGGTCCCTTTGACCATAGTGCCAAATGCAGTAATTGCTGCAGCCACCAGTTGGAGGACGTGTTGATGTCGAACCTCCTGTCCTCTCATAGAAGGACACATGTTTGCCCAAGTATCTGGGTTCACCGTATGCACTTTCAATGATGCACAATTGACAGGTGTTCTGTACTTGTTGGTTGTCTCTTGCATCATAGCTTGCTGGAGCTGGTGAGACACTAAATGATTAATGTTGTTGGCAAGGTACTCGTCCATTGCCTCACCAGTCCCCTCCGGAATAGCAATACTCATTGCAATATCCGGGACACCCGGAGCGTGGCTCTTGTGCTCTGGTGTTTGCACATAAGCTGGGACACCAGACATGGGTCAGCTACATCCTGCCCCGTTTCTCCAAAGTCATATATTAGAGAGGCATCCTCCAGTCCGATACAAGGCGCTGGAAGGAAATCCCCTTGCTGAGAGTCCACATATTCCTATTGATATGGGCCTTATTGAACAGCTGCCTGGGGAATCACTGGGCCATTTGACCCTCGTTTTATCAGAGTTTGGAGCATCTTCTCCACATTATGCCTCCTCCCCCATATTCTTTTATTAGCTGGAGGGGAGTCACATTCTTCTTAAGACTCGTCTGACAACACGGGTCTGGTAGATTTCCTTTTTGCCTTTCTACGGCTATCGGTGGCATCAGCCTCCTGAGTAACTGGAACTGGTGTGGAAAGTTCACTTTCGAATAAAGCGGCTGTCGGTAAAACGGCACCCGGTATCGGACCCGGCGTTGCGGCGCTAATCTCCCGACCCGATCGAATTAGTGAATCCGCATCACTGGACCCACGCTTAGAGCGAACTCTCCTACCTGACCACTCCATACCACCAACTCCTACTGACTTCTCGAGCCAGCTTTACGGAGTTAAGTACTCTCAGGCAAAGTTTCTAAAACCACTTACCTGCGAGTTTTCTACTTAGCACTGGTGGAGCTGTGTCCTCTAGCCCGTTCAGTGCGACATGCGCGGACGTAATGACGCGCATGCGCCTGGCGGGGCTTCTTTACGTAGTCACTCATGTGACTCCGAAGTAAAACCAGGCAGTATTACTTAGCTGTCTTGTTGTGCAACGCCCCTTGGGCAACAGTGAACAAAATATGGTTGAATTCTGCATTAAGATGTAGAGTGACACAGTTAATTCAGAGCCGACGATCCTGAAACTAAAGAATCGTAACTTTGATGGTATGAGATGGGAATTGACAAGGAACGATTATCAAATGATGCTTATACGTTTGACGGTTGAGATGCAATGGCAACGATGTAAAGATCCAAAAGATGATTTACAGCAATTGTTCATCCCTGCCTGACGTAAACAAAGTAAAACAGGGAAGGCGGCTCCACCGTGGCTAACGAAGGAAAGTAGGGATATTGCTGAATCCAAGGAAGCGGCCTTGGAATTGACCAAAGGAAGCAGCAAACCGGAGAACTGGGATACATTAAGAATTCAGCATACGAGTAGAAAGGGGTTATTTAAGATGGGAAAAATAGAGGATGAGAGAAAGCTTGCGGAGAATATAAGAACTGACTGTACAAGCTTATTTAGATATGTCAAGATAAAAAGACAGTGTAGACAAATGTAGAAGCTTACAAGCAGAAATAGGTGAATTGATAATGGGAATAAAGGTAATGGCAGACGAGTTAAACAACCACTTTAGTTCCGTCTTCACCATGGAAGTCACTAACATTCTCCCGGAATTACTCGAGGTTGGTGGACGTGGCGCGCGGCAGGGACTGAAGGAGACGGACAGTAATGTGGAAATTGTGTTAGGCAAACTGCTGGGACTGAAAGCAGATGCAATTGGACCAGTAGGCCGATATATATCCTCAGGGCCTACTGGTCTGCATCCCAGCGTACTCAAGGAAGATAACCTGGAAATCGTGGATGCATTGGTGATCATTTTCGATTTTTCTAGAGACTCTGGTTCAGTTGCTGTGGACTGAATGGCAGCTAATGTAACCCCATATTTTTAGAGAGGAAGTAGATGGAAAACAGGGAAGTATTGACTGACATCGGGAGGGGGGAAGATGCTTGAGTCGATTATCAAAGATGTAATAGTAGCGCTTTTGGAAGAAAGTGACAGGATCGGCCAAAGTCAGCATGGATTTATGAAGGGGAAATTATGCTTTACTAATCTTCTGGAAGATATTGAGGATGCAGCAAATAGAATGGATAAGGTAGAGCCAGTGGACGTGGTGTATATGCTCTTTCAAAAACCCGTTCACAAGGTCGCACACAAGAGATTGGTGTGCAAAATTTGAGCACATGGTATTGAGGGTAGGTTATTGACCTGGATAGACAACTGGTTGGCAGACAGGAAGCAAAGAGTAGATGCAGAATAATGTACAAATAAACAGTGGGGAGAGGGGGGTGCAGCAACGTGGAAACGTTTTCGTGCAGTTAACCGGTAAGAGAGTGCAAGGAAGTTTATGTTTAAACTAATAAGGCAAAGATATGGCAACTAATGCCGTAAAAGGAGGTCAGAAGCAAAATCTGGAAGGGAGAAAAGAAAAAAAAACCTGAGAGCTTTATAACTTACTGTGAGGAGCATATGTATTAATGTGGATTAACTCAATGTGCAGCTAGTAGATAACAGTTATGATATAGTTGCGATTATGGTGACATGGCTCTAGGGTGACCAATGCCAGGCGTTCAACCTGCAGCGGAACTTAATATTCATGAAGGATAGACAGAAATGAAGAGGAGGTGGGGTGGCATTGCTGGTTGAGATGGAGATTAAGGGGAGACATTAGCTTGGATGCTGTAGAATCTGTATGGGTAGAACCACGAAATAGCCAAAGCAACAAAACGCTCGTTGGAGCTGTATACACACCACCAAACAACAGTAGGCAGATTGTGGGTAACAGTAAACAGGAAATTAGGGAGTCATGTAGCAAAGGTACAGCAGTTTTCATGGGTCACTTTAATCTACATATAGATTTGTGCCAAGCAAATTGGTATCGACGCTGAGGAGAATTGCGGAAATGCATACGGGATGATTTGCTTAGCCAATATATAAAGGAGAGGCCAGGACATCCTGGACGGGATTTTGTTTCCTGAGGAAGGATTAGCTGGCAATTATGTTGTGCAAACCGCTTGGGCAACAGTGAACATGATGTGCTGGAATTCTGCATTAGTTTGGTGAGTGACCAGGTTCCTGAACTTAAATTAAGGAGACTTTGATGGAATGGCTCGGCAATTGGCTTGGATAGACAGGCAAATGGTACTTAAATGGTTGACGGTGGAGGTGCGATTGCAAAGATTTAATAATCGCATGGATGAAAAACAAAAAATGTTCATCACTGTTTGGTCGAAAAAATAAAACAGGGAAGACGGCTCAATCGTGGCTAACGAGGGAAATTAAAGATAGTGTAAAATCCAAGGACGACCCATACAAATTGCCCAGAGGAAGCAGGAAACCGTACGACTGGGAGAAATTTAAAATTCATCAGAGGAGGACAAAGTGTTTAATTAAGAGACGGCAAATAGAGTATGAAAGACCACGAGGGGATTATAAAAAAACTGATTGCAAAAGCGTCTTTAGATATTTGAAGAGGAAAAGAATAGTAAAGTCAAATTTAGTTCATTTACTGTCAGAAACAGCTGTATTTACAATGGGAGGTAATCCACTTCGGTGGCAAGAACAAGAAGGCAGATTATTATCTGAATGGTGTCAGATTAAGAAAAGGGGAGTTGCAGCTTGACCTCGGTGGCCTTGTTACATCAGTTACCGAAAGGAAACATGCAGGTTCAGCAGGCAATGAATAAAGCTAATGGCATGCCGGCCTTCATAACGCGAAGATTTGAGTTTAGGAACAAGGAGGTCCTGCCATAGTTTTTCAGACCATGGTGAGACAGCACCTGGTGTATTGTGTGCACTTTTGGTCTCCTAATTTGAGGAAGGACATTCTTTCTATTAAAGGAGTGCAGCGTAGGTTCACCTGATTAATTCTCTGGATGGCGGGACTGACCTATAATGAAATAATGGGTCTGCTGGGCTTGTGTTCACTAGAGTTTTGAAGGATGAGAGGGTATCTTATAGAAGCATATAACATTCTTAAGGGATTGAACAGGCTAGATTCAGTGAACATGTTCCCCATGTTGGGGGAGTCCAGAAACAACAGTTCCAGTTTTAGAATAAGGGTAGGTCATTTAGGACTGAGATGAGGAAAAACGATTTCATCCAGAGAGTTGAAAATCTGTAGATTTCTCTGCCACAGAAGGCAGTGCAGACCAATTCACTGGACATTTTTAAAAGAGAGAGATAGATTCAATCAAAGGATATGGGGAAAATAAGGAATGGCGTACTGATTTTGGATAATCGGTAATGATCATATTGAATGGCAGTGCTGGATCGATGGGCCGAATGGCCTACTCCTGCACCTATGTTCTATGCCTCTGTGTGAGGTTATCCACTTTGATGTCAAGGAAAATAAGAGAGATTTTTATCTGAATGATGTTTGATGAGGAGAAGGGGAGGTGCAACGAGACGTGGGTGTCAATGATCATCGGTCGCTGAAAGTATGGATGCAAATACAGCAGGCAGTGAAGAAATAAAATGGCATATTGGCCTTCATGCCGAGAGGATTTGAGTATCGCTGGAATAAGGTCCTACTGCATTTGTACAGAGCACTGGTGAAACCGCACTCAGAGTATTGTATGCAGTTTTGGTGCGCCAGTTTGAGGAGAGATGTTATTGCTATTGAGGGAGTGCAGCGTTGGTTGAACAGGTTAATTCCCAGGATGGCGGGACTGGCATATGATGAAAAATGAATCAACTTCGGCTTGAAATTTAGAAGGCTGAGTGGGGACTTTTATACAAACATTTACAATTAATAAGGGATCGTACAGGCTACATTCATGGAACATATTCCCCATGTTGTAA
The DNA here is from genome assembly GCA_963514005.1 of Raja brachyura. The sequence goes on along the minus strand of OY740804.1, from coordinate 17,625,724 downwards.
GAGTCCAGAACCAGGGGTCACATTTTTAGAAGAAGCGGGAAACCATTTCGGACTGAGATGAGGAAAACCGTTTTTCACCCAGAGAGTTGTAAATCTGTGGAATTCTCTGCCACATAGGCAGTGGAGGCCAATTCACTGGATGTTTTGAAAAGAGAGAGTTAGATTTATCTCTTACGACTAACGGAAACATGGGATATGGGGGAAAAAGCAGGAACGGCTTTGGATGATCAGCAATGGTCATATTGAATGGAGGTGCTGGCTTGAAGGACCAAATGGTCTACTCCTACTCCTATTATCTATCTTTCTACTTTTCTATATCTGCAATGATATCCGCTGGGTTTTCACCAATTTACGTGTTCTATCCCGCCTCATCTCGAGAAGATTAACGCTGTGGTGAATTGAAGAGCCAAGTTAACGGGTGCAGCACAGACTGGGATATAATTATTAACTTACGAGTATGTGCGCGCTTCGTTATAGAACTGTATAATACTTTGGAATATTGATCAGCTTAGCATAATACGTTAAATTGAATTTGATCGTCATCCCCTTGATGGTTTACTCCTGGACATTTTACTACATCGCTGGTGTGCATGCCTGAATATAATATAATTTGACATGCTAGTCAGACATAGTCAAAGATAATTCACATTGACATTAATATTTTACAGATACATTTATGAAAAGCAATATAATTAAATGGCATATTACATGACGATAGAGTGGTGGATTGGAAAATTATAAACACAACAATATATATCTGCACACTTATTAATGCCAGTGTCACAATCAAACGGTGGGTAAACAACAGTAGCTGATCCCAGGAAAATCACCACAAAAAAAATAAGAGCGGGGTTCTCACCAATATTCTTTTGTCTTAACTGTTCATCTATAAAATACAGAGGGCGCGTGAGAATATGTTACAAAAATAACTGGACACGACATTGGTCTGACAACCTCGAAGTTCGTCATTCGGCTAAATTGTCAATGAATAGCTTATTTTCATACAATCGTGACAGCACACCTTCTATCGGATACCCAGCAAACGTTTCAATCATGTTAATCGATATTCATTCCAATTTTCCACTTAAACAACTTTAACGTCATTTCCCAGTAAAATACAATCAGAGTCAAGGAGAGAAAGTCGACGCGATCATAGGTCATAGAATTGTTTAGAATACAATACACCAGTAACAGTACACTGATGCACGGTCATAACAGGGCTTGACAATTTAAGGCGGATAATCTAATTAATATAACTCTGTTTTATGATTGGTAAGAACATTGAATCATGTAAAAAGTAATATATTCGGCAGTTCGCGTCTGTTCTTCACTGTGAAAGATCCTGTCAATTACTTTATCCCAATTGATTTTACCTATTCTGTCTATTTCACCGTTTTTCCTTAATATGTACGCAACTATCTATCATTGTATTGAACATGTTCAGCGGATGCCCCTGCAGAGTCCTCTTACAATTAGGAAGCTTCAATATCCTCTAGAGGAAACTGTCCTTTCGCGTGCGTATCATAAGTAAATATATGTTGTTTTGTGGCCAGCGTTGCCAACTTTAAGCTCAGGCAATATAAAATGAATGTCTTGCTTGTTAAACGAAATAAGGCGATTGGACGAGCCCCACGTGAATTATTAATTTGCTGGACGAACATTAAATGTCAGCTAATACTAATTACATGGCAGATGCATATTAGCCGAGTTGCAAAAACATAAGACATCGTGCATTACTGTCTGTGGTTCCTTTCCAAACATATTCGAGAGTGAAGTAGAAACAAAAGTTTGTTTGAGCTGTCCAATAAAAAGCATTGCATGCAACTTCACACTCTCAACTTCAATCGTTCTCCTTTCCTATGGATCCTCATTCAAAAAAGTTGAAAGCTTCAGCATTAAACCGTGCATTTGTTCAACGAGTCGTTAACGGTTGATTTTGAACCATTTATTTTTGTAAATAATATACAGTCTTCGTATACCTATCAAATAAATATAGCATCTACATATGCTGCATTAAGAAGACATTGTCCACCATCAACAGAGCCTGCCTCTTCTCACTCATTCCATTGAGAAGGAGATCTAGAAGTACTTTATAGAACTTCGTATAGGCCGCATTTGGATTATTCTGCACACTACCGTTCGCCTCATTAAAGGAAGGATGTGGGGGGAGAAGCTATAATGATTTGGATTCCTCCGCATTGGACCCTCAGCACCGCAAGGCTGCGTTCTCTGAATTCTACTCTACTTCTCTACACCAAAGGCTGCACCTCCACTGATTCCCCCGTCAAGCTTCTCTAGTTTGCCTACGATACAACCCTGCTTGGACTGATCCAGAATGGGGAGAAATCTGCCTGCAGAGAGGAAGTGACTGAGCTGGCGTTCTGGTGCCATCGTAGTAATTCTCTTAAGACAGTGGAATTGATAGTAGACCTTAGGGGAGCACCCCCTCCCCTCACCCCATACACGATGAACAACACCACATTCAAATCTGAGGAGTATTTTATGTTCTTGGGAAACATCATCTCCAAGGATCTTAAATGGGGCGCACCATCAACTACGCAGTCAAAAAGGCACAACAGAGGATGTTCTTCCTGCGGCAGATGTGGAAGCACAATCTGCCACAGGAAATGATGGTCACATTCTATATGGTCATCGTAGAGTCTGTCCTCACCTTCTCCATCATGGTCTGGTTTGGCTCAAGCACAATATCCGGAGACTGTAGCGAATCGTCCAACCAACTGAGAGGGTTATTGGTTACAACCTTCCCTCCATTGACGAACTGTACATTGCAAGGGACAGGAAGCGGGCGGTAAAGATCATCACTGACCCCTCTCACCCTGGTTACAAAGGATTTGAAGTACTTCCTTCTGGAAGGCGACTGAAGCATCAATGTCGCCACAGTCTGACATAAAACTGTTTTTTCCACGTAGTGAGTAGTAGCTCAACTCAATAACCACAAATATTGCAGCCTCCTTTTGCTCTGGTATTTTATTTAATTCACATTTTAATTTATAATGGTTAATTATTAGTGTTTAATGTTTTTTGTGTCATTCCTAACTGTGTATGTCATGTATGTCATGTTGTCACTTGTGGGCGCAGCACCAAGTCAAATTCCTTGTATGTGAATACTTAGCCAATAAACATTTATTCATTAACTCATTCATTCATACTGCCCGACAGAGCTCTCTGGGTTCAAGCCAACCATCTGGTCTGGTGAATGTGGTGTTTGGACAATCATTTATTGACGTTGTGGGTTTCCCCACCTGCGAATTTCTCCGGACATCCCGAAGACATTCCGTTTGAAGAGTAATTGGCTATATTAAAATTATTTTCGTTCAACTGGATGGTCGAAAAGCCCGGTGGAATTGTAGGACGTTTGTGAGATAATTGGTTAAAGGTATGTAGTTCGGACCATGGAATCGGTGAGTGCAGGTAGAGATTGTGTGTTGTCAATTTCATTATTTTGTTTTAGAAAGTGGTCAAATATTTGATCAAAACGTTCCAATATCCTTGAGAACATCATTGCTTAAAACTTGAGTATGACAATGTAATATTATGTAGATAATCGATGTGAATTAATGTTGACGAACGTGTTTCACAATTGAATACGATTGGCTCCAATACGTTCCTTTGTACTCTCTGCTGACTGCGGGTCCATTGTGCTCAATACAAGCAACAGCCTAAACTTTTCATTCTCCCATGTAAACGTCAACAGATATTGCTCCATTGTTCATTCATCTTAATTCTTCAAGGATTGGGCAAGGAAGCTGCAGGAAAGAAGTTTCCCGAGTTTGGGTAGTCCCGAACCAGTTTAAGAATAAGGCGTGGGCCATTTAGGACTGAGATGAAGATAAAATTCTTCACCCAGAGAGTTGTGACTGGGGAATTATCTGCCGCAGAATGCAGTGGAGTCCAATTCACTGGACGTTTTCAAGAGAGTTAGATTTAGCTATTATAGGGCTAAAGGAATCAAGGTATGAGGGGAAAAACGGGTTAATAATATTAGATGATCAGTGATGATCATATTGAATGGTGGTGCTGACTCGAAGGGCCAAATGGCGTATTCCTGCACCTATTTTTCTCTGTTTCTATGGTTCTATGTTTATATTTTTCTATGCTTATTTTAATTGTTTAACATGGTCTTTTCATTATCAAACAGATCAAATGGTCTGACGTTATTTTAATTGTATGTTCCCATATGTGAATATTAACAAAGGAAATACAAACTTCACTTAGTTACAGTACAGGATCATACGGCGATCATACTAAACTCTGTAGCTGTTTTTTTTATTGAATCAGTATATTCAATTTCATGCATTCGGCTGTCATCAATCCTGTATCATTCGGGATACTGTCACGTGTATTCCGTTTAACTCCATCTACCTGCCATTCTCCGACCCCAATCCTGACCCTTGTCGTGTCTTCATAAACCACCCTGGCTTTATCCTCTCTAATACGGAATGGCCTGTCCTCAGCAGAGGCCTCACTTTTGCTCCGCACCGCCCTCACCTCAACACGTTACAGGTCCGCCACGAGATACAGCTTTTGCTCCGTCGCCAGCGCCCCCTCGCTTTTTTCCATGAGAAGGAATCTTCACCACCCAGTGATGACCCCCTTTTCCCGTCTGCACCGGTACACCTCCTCTTGGACCCCCGGATAGTCGTCTACCCTCTTTGACATTTTTTATTACCATCTGCCGGCGTGAAATGAACGTCTCAACTATTCCACTATCCTCATCGACTCTAACCTCTCCTCTTCTGAACGTACAGCTCACACATGCATCCGGCCAAAGTGCCGAAATCATTTTTGACCACCTTATATAACTGCGACTCGATGTTCATGGAACCATGCATTTGTACCCCTAGATCCCTCTGCTCTACAACACTATGCAAAGGCCTCCCATATACTGTGTTGGTCCTGCCGTTGTTCGACGTCCTAAAATGCAACACCTCACACTTCTCTCTATTGAATTCCATTAACCATTCCTTCGCCCACCTGGCGAATCGATACAGACCCTACTGCATTTGTTCCAACCATCCTCACTAACTGCATCACCACCAACTGCCGCATCATCAGCAAACTTGCTAATCTTGGCCTGTATGTTTACATCCAAATCATTGATGTAGATGACAAACAGAAACGGGCCCAGCACCGAAAACTGTGGCCCATCACCAGCCACAGGCCTCCATTCTACATCGAAACATAGAAACATAGCAAATGGGTGCAGGAGGTGACCATTCGGCCCTTCGAGCCAGCACCGCCATTCATTGTGATCATGGCTGATCGTCCATGATCAATAACCTTTGCCTGCCTTCTCCCCATATACCTTGACTCCACTAGTCCCTATAGATCTATCCAACTCTCTCTTAAATCCATCCAGTGATTTGGCCTCCACTGCACACTGTGGCAGGGAATTCCATAAATTCAAACTCTCAGGGTAAAAAATATTTTACTCACCTCAGTCTTAAATGAGTCTTTATGCGAAGACTGTGGCCCCTGGTTCTGGACTCACCCAACATTGGGAACATTTTTCCTGCACCTAGCTTGTCCACTCCTTTTATAATTTTATATGTTTCTATAGGATCCCCCTCACCCTTCTAAATTCCAGTGAATACAAGCCTAGTATTTTCAATCTTTCCTCATATGACAGTCCCGCCATCCCAGGGATCAATCCCGTGAACCTACGCTGCATTTCCTGAATTACAAGGATGTCCTTCCTCAAATTAGGAGACCAAAACACTACTCAATCCACCAGGTGTGGTCTCATCAGAGCCCTGTACAACTGCAAACGAACTTCTTTACTCCTGTACAAAAATCCTCTTGTTATGAAGGCCAACATTCCATTAACTTTCTTGACTGCCTGCTGTACCTGCAGGCCAACTTTCAGTGACTGGTGTACAAGGACACCCAGGTCCCGCTGTACCTAGCCCTTACCTAACCGAACCCCATTGAGATAATTCTCTGCCCTCTTGTTTTTGCCGCCAAGGTGGTTATCCTCACATTAATCTATATTATACTGCATCTGCCACGTATTTGCGCACTCACTCAACCTGTCCAGAGCCCCTTGCAGCCTCCTAACATCCTCTTCACAGTTCACATTGCCACCCAGCTTTCTGTCATCCGTAAACTTGCTAGTGCTGCTCCTAATTCCCTCTTCCAAATCATTAATATGTATGGTAAACAGTTGCAGCCCCATCACCGAGCCTTGCGGCACACCACTGGCCACTGCCTGCCGTTCTGAAAAGGACACGTTCACTCCTACTCTTTGATTCCTGTCTGCCAACCAATTTCGATCCATGTCAAAACACTACCCCCAATACCATGTGCTCTAATTTTATTCACCAGTCTCACGTGCTGGACGTTATCAAAGGCGTTCTGAAAGTCGAGATACGCTACATCCACTGGCACCCCTTCATCCATTATACTGGTCATATCCTCAAAATATTTCAGAAGATTAGTCAAGCAAGATTTTCCTTTCATAAATCCATGTCGACTTGGACTAATCATTTTACTGCTATACAAATGTTCTATTATTACTTCTTTAATAATCTTTCCCAGCACCGAAGTCAGGCTAAATTGTCTGTAATTCCCCGTTTTCTGTCTCGCTCCTATCTTGAAAAGTGGGATAACATAAGCTGTCATCCAATCCACAGGAACTGATCCTGAATCTATTGAACATTAACAAATGGTCACCAAATGCGTCCACTATTTCAAGAGCCATCTCCCTGAGGACCCAGGGATGCAGACCATCAGGCCCAGGGGATTTATCATCCTTCAGTCCCATTAGCCTACCCAATACTATTTCTCGCCTAATGAACATTACTTTCAGTTCCTCTACCCCCTTAGATCATCTGTCCTCTAGTCCTCTGGGAGATTGTTTGTGTCCTCGTTAGTGAAGACAGATACGAAGTACCTATACGAAGTACTCATCAGCCATATCCTTGTTGCCCATAATTGTTTCGCCCGTCTCTGCCTCCAAGGGACCCATATTTGACTTTGCTGCTCTTTTTCCCTTAACATATCCAAATGCGCTTTTACTGTTCTTTTTTTTATATTCCTGGCCAGCTTCCACTCATACTTCATCTTTTCAGCCGTATTGCCCGTTTTGTTTCCTTCTGGTGTCGTATGAAAGTTTCCCAATTCTCTGGCTTCCGGGTTCTCTTCGCTGTGTTATACATCTTCTCTTTTAGATTTATTCTATCTCCAACTCCTCTAGTCAGCCACGGTTGCGCCCTACTCCCCTTAGAATCTTTCTTCCTTTTTGGAATGAAATGATCCTGTGTCTTCCGGATTATGCCCAGAAAATCCTGGCATTGCTGTTCCACCGTCTAGGATCCCTTTCCAGTCTAGTTTTGCCAGCTCCCCTCTCATGCCTTCATAGTCCCCTGTGTTCAACTGCATCACTGCCACTTCTGATTTAACGTTCTCCTTCTCAAATTGCAGATTAAAACTAATCATATTATGATCACTACCTGCTGCAACTTACACCCTACATCCGGGTTACTATTTGGGGGTCTGTAAATAACACCAATTAGTGTATTCTTGCCTTTACAATTCCTCAACTCAATCCACAGTGAATCTATCTCCTCAGTCCGTATGTCTTCCCGCGCAAGGAGCTGAATTCCATCCCTCACCAGCATAACTACCCCCCCCCCTCGGCCCACCTGCCTGTCCTTTCTATATGACGTATAACCCTGAATATTACATTCCCAGGCCCGATCCTCCTGCAGCCACGCATCAGTATTCCCCACAATGTCATATTTACCAACCGCTAACTGAGCCTCAAGCTCATCTACTTTACTTCTTATACTTCGCGTATTCATATACAATACTTTTAATTCCTTATGCATCTCACCTTTCACATCGATCCCTATTACACTTGCTCATACTCTCCTATCCCTTTGTGAGCTCCCTTTCCCGTTAATTCTGGGGTAATTAACCATCCCTTTACTCTCTTTCCCTTTACCTCCATCGTCGACTATCTCATTTGACGCCCCATCCTCCTTATTCAGTTTAAAACCACCCGTGTAGCAGTGGCAAACCTGCCTGCCAGAATGCTGGTCCCCCACAAGTTAAGTTGCAATCCGTCACATTTATACAGATCCCCTTCCTCCAAAATATATCCTAGTGATCTAAGAATCTAAATCTCTGCCCCCTCCACCAGTTACTCAGCCACACATTAAGGTCCCGTATCTTCCTGTTCCTGCTCTCGCCAGCACGAAGACCTGGAAGGAAACCGGAGATAACAACGCTGGAGGTCCGGCTTTTCAGCATTTTTCCGAGCTCTCTAAAGTCACGCTGCAGAATATTCATCCCCTTCTTTCCGACATCGTTTGTGCCGACATGCACTACCACTTCCGGCTGTTCACCTTCGCCCTTGAGGATTTTCTGCACTCTGTCCGTGACATCCTGTATCCTGGCACCAGGAAGGCAGCACACCATCCTCGAATCCCGTCTGTTGCCGCAGAAAACCCTGTCCGTACCTCTCACAATGGAACGTTGTAAGTTACTTCTGAGCAGCAACCTTCCACCATCGCCCTCTGCTTCCTTCCATGGAGCCAATTTGCTATCCATTCAGCGCCCTCTCCTTGGATCCCAATGAGATCTAACCTTCCAGAGCACTCAACCATGCGGTACTTTTCCTTACTAAAGTCAATGTTCACAACATCTACAGCTCTGCCCTCATCAATCTTTTTGCTCACGTCTTCATTTTAGCGTAAGTTTGAAATGATGTATTTAACATGATTATGACATGCTTTTTAGCTGCTTATATCCTTCCTGATTCCATTATACCATTGGTTCAATTCTGAAATTTGAACCTCTATTATTTACACCTACAGGAAGGGGCTGCAGATACTGGCTTATACCGACAATAGACGCGAAATGCTGGAGTAACTCAGCGGGGCAGGCAGCATCTCTGGAGAGAAGGAATGGGTGACGTTTCGTGCAGAGACCCTTCTTCTGCACAGTGTCCGGATCGGAAACATTACCCATTCATTCTCTCCTGAGATGCTGCCTGTCCATCTAAGCTACTCCAGCATTAGGCGTCTATATTCGCTCAACATCGATTGCTGCAGAGCATGTTGCACAATGTTCAGTGAATGAAGTTTGAGCAGAAGAGACGATGTGGTTTAACATAACCTTTCCGTTTCTATTGTCCATTCCCTGTTCAAATGATGTGCACATTTTGAAATAATGTTCAATCCTGAGGTCGTGTTCACAACCCTTTAAAATATTATTATTATTAGGCTATAATCACGTTATTTTAACACAGTACGATAAATACATCTTAAGCAATAGAGGCATGGCACTAGAAATGTAGATGCCGGAATGTTGAGGAAAAGAAATCGAGACCTGAAGGCACATACAACATGCTGTAGTAACTCAGCGGGTCAGGCAGCATCTCTGGAGAGAAGTAATGGGTGACGTTTCTGGTCGAGATCCTTCTTCAGACTAATGTGTTGACTTGGAATAACAGGCCAGCTAATGCACCGTTTCTATATTTACCTCCAAGGAGGCTGCGCAATCTGAATCCGATCAGAAACTTTGACTGTTCATTTGCTGAGTCGTAATAAGTATATCCAAAGGTTTCTTCCCTTTAACACCAGTGACCTGGCCGTGAACATTTGTCAACGCAGGACACATTTATTTTCTTCTCGAGTTGGACTAATTGTTTCACTCGTGTCTACCTCCAAGGGATCCACATTTGACTTTACTGCTCTTTTTCCCTTAACATATACAAATGCGCTTTTACTGTCCTTTTTTATATTCCTGGCCAGCTTCCACTCATACTTCATCTTTTCAGCCGTATTGCCCATTTTGTTTCCTTCTGTTATCATATGAAAGTTTCCCAATTCTCTGCCTTACATGATCTCTTTGCTATGTTATACATCTTCTCTTTTAGTTTTATTCCATCTCTAACTTCTCTTGTCAGCCACGGTTGCATGCTGCTCCCCTTTGAACCTTTCTTCCTTGTTGGAATGAAATGATCCTGCGTCTTCAGGATTATGCCAAGAAAATCCTGGCATTGCTGTTCCACCGTCTAGGATCCCTTTCCAGTCTACTTTGGCCAGCTTCCCTCTCATGCCTTCATCGTCACATGTGTTCAACTGCATCACTGCCACTTCCGATTTAACGTTCTCCTTCTCAAATTGCTGATTAAAACTAATCATATTATGATCACTACCTGCTGCAACTTACACCCTATATCCGGGTTACTATTTGGGGGTCTGTAAATAACACCAATTAGTGTATCCTTGCCTTTACAATTCCTTAACTCATTCCACAGTGAATCTATCTCCTCAGTCCGTATGTCTTCCCGCGCAAGGAGCTGAATTCCATCCCTCACCAGCAGAACTACCCCCCCCCCCCCTCGGCCCACCTGCCTGTCCTTTCTATATGACGTATAACCCTGAATATTACATTCCCAGGCCCGATCCTCCTGCAGCCACGCATCAGTATTCCCCACAATGTCATATTTACCAACCGCTAACTGAGCCTCAATCTCATCTACTTTACTTCTTATACTTCGCGTATTCATATGCAATACTTTTAATTCCTTACGCATCTCGATCCCTATTACACTTGGTCATAATCTCCTATCCCTTTGTGAGCTCCCTTTCCCGTTAATTCTGGGGTCATTACCCATCCCTTTACTCTCTTTCCCTTTACCTCCATCGTCGACTATCTCATTTGACGCCCCATCCCCTTATTCAGTTTAAAACCACCCGTGTAGCAGTGGCAAACCTGCTTGCCAGAATGCTGGTCCCCCACTAGTTAAGTTGCAATCCGTCACTTTTGTACAGTTCCCCTTCCTACAAAACAGATCCTAGTGATCTCAGAATCTAAATCTCTGCCCCCTCCACCAGTTACTCAGCCACACATTCAGGTCCCGTATTTTCCTATTCCTGCTCTCGCCAGCACGAGGAATTGGAAGCAAACCGGTGATAACAACGCTGGATCTATCCCGCATGCTACAGTGCAACCACATGCCCTGACTTAGTGCTAATTTCACATAACGTCGTGATTAGCAACGCAACTCCTCACATTCTTTCGCCTCCCAGTTCGTCACGACTGAAACATTGAAACCCCGGAACATTCAGCCTGTGTCCCTCTCCCACCCACGTTTCCACAATGGCCACAACTTCATAGTCACAAACAATAATCACGGCTCTGCTTTCCGTAGTACACTCCTTGTTTTGAAATAAACACATTTCAGCCCATCAGCGTCGCAATATTACTTTCCCCTCGCCCTGTCTGACTTTTCAGACTTGCAGGTGCTGACCTCTACCTTCGTATATTTCGTCCATATTGCTGATCAACTACTCTGGTTTACTCGGGTCGCAAGCTTCTCACACCGCCCACACTTCCACCCGCCCCCCAACCCCCCCCCCCCAAACCTCATCCCGCCCCCACCCGCAAACCACTGCCTCTTTGTTTTAAACCCGTGTGATATATGTGATGCCATTGTGATTTTTTTCGACATTGCAAAACAAGTAAGTTACTCACCAGCTATTTTCCGGCTGTTGTATTCTGTGTTTGTGGAGTATAAATTGTGTTACATATTCCGAGCGGAATGAAATTTAAGACATCTAGCATTATTCATGTCGAATACCCTTAAGTAGAAGTACGATAAATTTAAGAATTATGATCCATTTCCAAAAATGTTGCCATCGCTTCTACTATATGTTTTGATGTCACATGAACTTTCCAGTATTTTCTCTTGTGCGATTAGACTTTCTGAGATAATTTTGACATTCACAGTTTTATTTTATTATTTATAGAGGGCTATTTGATTCCACGAAGTGAAATCTACGATCCTTGGCAAATTCAGATTTAATTTAAGGCACCAGTTAAATAACGGTTAGTTTGTTTTCATTCAATTTACTTTATATATTTTACTTTATTTTATTTGTTTTTACAGGGGCCACTTAACCTGCAAATCTGCACGACTTTGAAATGAAGGGGGAAACTTGATAACCCAGAGGAAATGCACGCGGACACAATGCAACATGCGAACTCCAATCAAACAACTCACGTGTTCAGGGGCTATGACGTAGTGCTGGTAATCTCTTGTTCATTTGTTTCTGATACACACGAACCCTGTGATTCCAAATGACTTCTTGTTTTAATACTTGGCCATTCCACATTACTGCCGTCATGCTAGTTCATCTTTCCTGCCGTTATATGAAAGTGGTTGTATCAGAGAGAGAGAGAGAGAGAGAGAGAGAGAGAGAGAGAGAGAGAGAGAGAGAGAGAGAGAGAGAGAGAGAGAGAGAGAGAGAGAGAGAGAGAGAGAGAGAGAGAGAGAGAGCCTGACTACTGTGCACGTCCATATGCGTCAGTTGACGCCTCCGTCTGCAGGTTTGCTGTGTGCGTGCATTTGTATGTGTTATTTCGTTTGTGTTATATATTCTTGTATGCACACACGTGCCTCATCAAAATTTCGCCTAGGTTTGAAAGCTGGCATATGTCTCTCATTCTAGGGGCTGCGCTGAGTATGCAGTAAGTATGATGGACTATTATTGGGTGGTGGGTTAAGTAGATCGATTGTGCCAATTATTTTCTCTCAAGCACGATCGATATCATATAACGGAGACAGAAGTGACAACAGATCGCTCTTTTTTTTGTTAAATATTTTTTATTAGAAGTAAGTACATATTAAGATAAGGATATACATGTCATATACATTCTTAATATTATTAATGTTAACAATTATTTATAATTTGTACTTCTATGAGTTTTTCATTTTTATTATAGATAGGAAATAATAGAGACAAATAAAATAAAGATAGAGATTCAGAAAGGTGAATGAAGTACTAAACAGCAAGCACATCATTGGAGACATATCCATGGGTTATTATATGTCAATCTTCGTCTATTTCTTCGTTCAGGCATCAGTCAGGTTCTCGCACCGAACCACTTTGACCCTTTAAATATTCAATAAATGGATACCATATCCCTCTGAATTGTTCCAACTTGCCCAGAAGGACAAGTCTTAATCTTTCCAGATGAAGTGTCTCCGACATTTCAGTGATCCACATTTTGATTGTGGGAGATGTAGGACCTTTCCAAAATTTCAATATTAGTTTTTTCCCAATTATTCAAGTGTAATCAATAAAAAATATTTGATTTATTGTTATTAATTGAACTGTTTCTAATATTCCTAATATTATTAACTTTGAGTCAGGAAGCAAATTCGTATTAACAACATTCGAAATTATCTTAAAAATTTCTGCCCAAAGGTAGTAATTTTTATACAGTTTGTGAATGAGTGGGTTAGATAGCTTCTAAGTGTTAACATTTATAACATATGGCTGGTATATTTGAAAAAAAAATCTTTGTAATTTTGATTTGGAATAATGTAATCTATGTAGTACTTTAAATTGTATCAAGATGTGTCTAGCATTTAACGAACAATGATGTATATTTTGGAAACTTTCATTCCATATTTCTGGTCGAATTGTTTCACCTAATTCGTCTTCCCATGATTGCCTATATGTTTCTGCCATTGGTACATCATTTTCTAATAAAATATTATAAATATATGATATAAATTTTTCTGTATTTGGATGTTTATTTAGACATTCATCTAAATTTTCCGCCATTCTAATTCTAATTTCCTGTGTGTTTGATTTTACGTAGTCTCAGATTTGTAAATATCTAACATAATCTTTTGTATGTAATCGATAAATTTGTTGTAATTCTTGAAATGAAAGAAAGGAGTTTTCCCTGTAAAGATCACCCATCCTATTAATTACATAATTTTTCCATTGTGAAAACCCTTTATCCATCATTGAAGGTTTAAATGTGACATTGTTTACAATGGGGAGAGCTAGTGGTATACGTTCCAAATTTAATGTTTTCTTAAGTTGTTTCCAGATACGTAACCCACTCTCTCTTGTAGGGTTTTCTTTATAGATTTTCTTACCTAGTTTAGCATTGGCGAATAAAATCTTGCTAATGTCAAAATCTTCTTTATCCATATTTAACCAATTTGGATGTTTATCTAATTCATCCAACGAAAAATTCATATTTTAATACTAACTGCCCAGTAATAAAGCATAACATTTGGCAATGCTAGACCACCATTTATTTTTGATTACCATAAGTGTTTTTTATTTATTCTTTGTCTCTTATATTCCCAGATAAAATTGGTGAATATGGAGTCAACTTAAAAAAAAAGTTTTTAGGAAGGTATATTGGTATCAATTGGAAAAGATTTAGTATTTGTGGAAGAAAAATCATTTTTATTGCATTAATTCTACCTAACATTGAGATAGGTAATGTTTTCCAATATAAAATATTCTTATTTATTTTATTCAGTAATGGTGGCAAATTAGATTTAAATAAATAATCATATCTTTTTGTTACCTGAATTCCAAGATATTTTATTTTTTCTTTTGCTACCTTAAAGGGATATTGTTGTAATGTATGTAGATTATTTACTATTATTGGTATAAGTTCACTTTTATTACAATTAATACTATATCCTGAAAACGAACCAAATTCAGTGATTACATTTAATAAATTTCAATTACTAATTTCCGGTTTTGTAATATCAAGTAATATATCATCAGCATATAAGGAGATTTTATTTTCGGTTTCTCTAGTTTCGTACCCATATATTTCAGGATGTAATCTCAAGCTTTGAGCTAATGGTTCAATTGCAATTGCGAAGAATAGTGGGGATGAGGGACAACCTTGTCTACAGCCTCGGGATAAATTAAATTTAGTTGATAATATTTGATTTGTTAATATTCTAGCTGTTGGATTAGCATATAATAATTTAACCCATGATATAAACTTCTCTCCCAACTTAAAAGTTTCCATGACCGAAAACAGATAAGACCATTCCACCTGGTCAAAGGCCTTCTCCGCAGCTAATGAAATAATTACTAGGTCTTTATTAATACCTCTTTTTGAATATATAATATTGAATAATCGTCTCGGATTATATAAACAATATCGTTTTGGGATAAATCCTGTTTGATCCGGATGAATTGATTTGTTGATCACTGAGCTTAGTCTTTGTGCTAGTATGATAGTTAATATCTTTTGATCAGTGCTTAAAAGTGCTATAGCTCTATATGATGCTGGATCATCCAGATCCTTATCTATTTTATTGGCCCGTATAAGTGTTATAATAGATTCATTTAACGTTTCTGGTAATTTCTGTTGGGTATAAGTGTGTTCATAAAGTGTCTTTAAACGTGGTACAATCAAATCATAGAATGTTTTATAAAATTCCGAACCAATACCGTCTGGTCCAGGAGTTTTACCATTTTTTAATGATTTAATAGATTCTTCGATATCTTTTACTGTTATTTCAGCATTGAATTATTCTATATTTTATAAAATCCAACCCCTTTAATTTACTTTTTTTTAAAAAATGCTTCTATTCCTATCCGGTTTTCTGCCGTTTTAACTGAATATACGTTTTTATAATATTGCAAAAATCTCTCATTAATATCTCTAGGATGTACTAGTAGTTCGCCATTGCGTGATTTAATCCTATGGATTATTTTTTCTCTCTCCAGTTTCCGTTATTGACGGGCCAATAATTTTTGGGGTTTATCTCCAAATTCAAATTGTAATTGTTTGCTATATTGATAGAGTTTTACCACTTGATCTGAATATATTTTATTTAATTTGTATTTCAATGCAGCATTTTTATTATGTTTTATCACAGTTGGGGGTAGCAGCATTCTCTGTATCTAATTGTTTAAACTCCTTTTCCAATGCATGTTGTTCCCTCCGATTCTCTTTGTTAAAAAATGTTTGAGAAGAATTCCAGGAGGAAATGCTTTAAAAGTTTCCCATAATAGAAATGAAGATATTTCCGGTTTATCATTTATTTCAAAGGAAGTCTTAATCTGTTCTGTAATATATTTCTGAGGTACTTTGTCCTTTAAAATGTGTGGGTTAAGTCTCCACTGTCTCTGTTTTTTCCATTTCACCATTTATTCTGATCATAAATGTTAAAGGTGCATGATCTGAGATTGTAATATTATGGTATTTTGAGTTATTAGTGAGTGAGATAAGTTTAGAGTCTACCAGAAAATAGTCTATTCTTGAATATGTTTTATGTACAGGTTAATACAATTAATATTCTCGTCCAGTTGGGTTTTCTATTCTCCAAACGTCTTTAATATTACTAGTATCTATGTATGCATTCAGTAAGTCACTTGAATGCGATTTGATTTTCTGTTGCTTTGATGATCTATCTAGATAAGAATCTAGGGTACAATTTAAATCTCCTCCAATTATTAAGTTGTGTTGTGTTAATTCCGGTATGGTATTAAATATTTTCTTAATGAACAATGGGCTGTCAAAGTTTGGTCCATAAACATGGACAAAAATCATTGTTTGTGCATTTCGTTCTCCTATTACAATAATATATCTGCCATCACTGTCATTTATAGTTGATGTGTGTTTAAATACAGTGCCTTTACTAAATAATATTGCTACACCTCTAGATTTATGTGTACAAGAGGAATGGTATACTTTATCTATCCATTTACCTCTCTTTACTGGTTCATTAATGCCTTTAACGTTCCAGCTACAAAACGTTATTCCTTCATTCACCATATTCATGTTTAAGTCTTGCATCTTTTATTTAGGGGGTTCTATAATAGAGCAAATGGTTCAGTTCGACAGACCCGACCTTACACCCGAACTCGAAATAGACGAATTTCAAGACCCTTGAGTGTCTCTCACGTACTATCTTCTTTGAATATATTTATAACTCCATTCATATTTAAAATAATAAAGATAGATTATATTATGGTCAAAAAAGGGATAGATGAAGAGATTAGTAATGTGTGCAAAGATAGAAAAAACTACGTCTAGTGTTAGTGTAGTTAGTGAAAGCTATTCTAACATGGCTAAGCATCTACTGACTTCCGTAGTTGATGTTGGAAACGTATCAGCTCCTGATCATATTGAACTTTTATTATCATTTGTCTTGGAGGGGCGTCGGATCGTGTCTGACGTCTCATCACTCTATGCGCTCGAGCAAGTAAAGGCTTATGATCCAGAGACAAAACGTTTTGCAATAACTTTGCAGTAAATTCTCTGGCACCTTGGTTTCGCCTCTCTCCCTTCTCGAATACCCACAATTCTCAGGTATTCTCTGGCGTCCTTCCAACTCAGTACATTTATCAGTTATTTTGCGAAGCAGTGTAGTTAGACGTTGATTTTCTGTAACCATATAACCATATAACCATATAACAATCACAGCACGGAAACAGGCCATCTCGGCCCTTCAAGTCCGTGCTGAACAACTGTTTTCCCTTAGTCCCACCTGCCTGCACTCATACCATAGCCCTCCATACCCTTCTCATCCATATGCCTATCCAATTTATTTTTAAATGACACCAACGAACCTGCCGCCACCATTTCCACTGGAAGCTCATTCCACACCGCTACCACTCTATGAGTAAAGAAGTTCCCCCTCATGTTACCCCTAAACCTCTGTCCCTTAATTCTAAAGTCATGTCCTCTTGTTTGAATCTTCCCTATTCTCAAAGGGAAAAGCTTGTCCACATCAACTCTGTCTATCCCTCTCATCATTTTAAAGACCTCTATCAAGTCCCCCCTTAACCTTCTGCGCTCCAGAGAATAAAGACCTAACTTATTCAACCTATCTCTGTAACTTAGCTGTTGAAACGCAGGCAACATTCTAGTAAATCTCCTCTGTACCCTCTCTATTTTGTTGACATCCTTCCTATAATTGGGCGACCAAAATTGTACACCATACTCCAGATTTGGTCTCACCAATGCCTTGTACAATTTTAACATTACATCCCAGCTTCTATACTCAATGCTCTGATTTATAAAAGCTAGCATACCAAAAGCTTTCTTTACCACCCTATCTATATGAGATTCCATCTTCAAGGAACTATGCACGGTTATTCCCAGATCCCTCTGTTCAACTGTATTCTTCAATTCCCTACCGTTTACCATGTACGTCCTATTTTGATTTGTCCTGCCAAGGTGTAGCACCTCACATTTATCAGCATTAAACTCCATCTGCCATCTTTCAGCCCATTTTCCCAATTGGCCTAAATCACTCTGTAGACTTTGGAAATCCTCTTCATTATCCACAACACCCCCTATCTTGGTATCATCTGCATACTTACTAATCCAATTTACCACCCCTTCATCCAGATCATTGATGTACATGATAAACAACAAAGGACCCAACACAGATCCCTGAGGCACCCCACTAGTCACCTGCCTCCAACCCAACAAACAGCCATCCACCATTACCCTCTGGCTTCTCCCATTCAGCCACTGTTGAATCCATCTTGCTATTCCTGCATTTATACCCAACAGTTGAACCTTCTTAACCAACCTTCCATGAGGAACCTTGTCAAAGGCCTTACTGAAGTCCATATAGACAACATCCATTGCTTTACCCTCGTCAATTTCCCTAGTAACCTCTTCAAAAAATTCAAGAAGATTAGTCAAACATGACCTTCCAGGCATAAATCCATGTTGACTGTTCCTAATTCGACCCTCTTTATCCAGATACTTATATATATTATCTCTAAGTAACTTTTCCGTTAATTTGCCCACCACTGAAGTCAAACTAACCGGTCTATAATTGCTAGGTTTACTTTTAGAACCCTTTTTAAACAATGGAACAACATGCGCAGTACGCCAATCCTCGGGGACTATTCTCGTTTCTAATGACATTTGAAATATTTCTGTCATAGCCCCGGCTATTTCTACACTAACTTCCCTCAATGTCCTAGGGAATATCCTGTCAGGACCTGGAGACTTATCCACTTTTATATTTTTGAAAAGTGCCAGTACTTCTTTTACTTTGAAACTCATAGTATCCATAGCTACTCTACTAGTTTCCCTTACCTCACATAATTCAATATCCTTCTCCTTGGTGAATACTGAAGAAAAATAAATGTTCAATATCTCCCCCATCTCTTTTGGCTCTGCAGATAGCTGTCCACTCGGTCTCTCCAATGGACAATTTTATCCCTTGTTATCCTTTTGCTATTAATATAGCTGTAGAAACCCTTTGGATTTACTTTCACCTTACTTGCCAAAGCAACCTCATATCTTCTTTTAGCTTTTCCAATTTCTTTCTTAAGATTCTTTTTACATTCCTTATACTCCTATGCTGACACTCTTCTGTGATGAGTGTTTTCATAGTTTGAGGACTTGTTTCGGCTATCACCTCAAGGCTCTTTATGGCTGTCGATTGTTGATTCAGCGTATCTTCCACGGGCACCATCTTTTCTTCTATTTCAGTTGCCAGCTTACTGATTTTAAAATCTATTTCATTTGATGTAGTTGTAGCCTGTTCAACCAGTATGTCGGCAATTTCCTTCTTCAATTTTTTAGATAATTCTGCCACCGTGGAGTTAATTTCAAATTTTAACTCCTTCATCTCCTCTTTGATTTTTTTTTACTTCTTCCTTAACATTAATTTTCTTTAATTCTTCATTCGTTTTTACAAGTTATTTTCCAAGTACATCCTTCAGCTCTGCAATTTCTTGTGAAATAAAATTTCTGAGTTCCTCACCTTCCGTTTTTTTCTTTGCTTTTTTCGACATATCTTCGTGGGATAGCGTCCTACCCGCGTCCTACCCGTAACTCGAGATTTCGTTTTTTTCAGCGGGGGGGCTGCGCTGCATAGGCATGGTATGTCGCGCGCCTGATGACGTCACTCGCGCCAGCCGGTACCGAAGCAGCAGGCAGCAGGTAGGCGTTTTCTCTCCGGTAATGTCAGCGTTTTTCAAGAGGAGCCGGCTGGCGTGGCTCCCTAGCCCTCCATAGCGCCACCGAAAGTCCAGATCCCTCATTTTGAAGAAAATATGGTTGACGGTTTTGTACGATATCCTTCGCGAATATTTATCATCGCAGTCTCATTGTATCTCCTTTGCTGGTTATGTGACAAAATGAGGCTCTGGAACAATCCCGTCTGCCCTTTTCAAAAAGACAATTGGGGAATGATAGTAGGTGGAGTGATTCATTCAATTTTTTTTAAATGCACTGTTCATTGGGAAATCAGAACCACACGTTATGGCACCAGGTTGTTTACAACTTACCCTTTTCTTTATTGGTCAGCCTTTCTTCTGATACGGTTCATAAATAATAAGATGTATTAGATTAATTGGCCATGAGATATACCCACTGAATGATCGTGGTGTACTGATACATTTGGTTAGCGCAAAACTCCAATGAATGAATAAAGGATCCACTTAGTGATAGTTAGGAAGATACACAAACATGTTCGTGATAGGATGCATATATGCAATATTATTGAAATAGATTCCTTCAAATATAATTCCATGTGTAACAAATATGCTTTCTGCAATTTAATGAAGCATTCTCTTTCTAATTAGAAAATAAAACTTGGTGAAATTAGTAAATGTGAATGTGAAACTGATTGTACAAAATTGGCATTGGAGTTTCTTTTAGCAGCGAGGAATAAATTGGTCAGATTAGTAAAATGTTTTTTTTTTTAATGATTCCAACAGATATAATTATCTATATTCAAATGAAATACACGCGAAGAGAATAGTGTATACATTTTGGGGCATCTCCATATCCTATAGCTGTAGATTAAACTACGTTGATAAATTCAATCAATAATATCCAGTGGCTTTCAATGGCAAACGAATGTTTGAGTTTTGCATCGTATCCATGAAAGAAGATGAGTATTCAGTAATTTCTTGACTGGCATACTGCAGCGCTATTTTGATTTGCTATTTCTGGATGGAAATTGTGTATTTCAAATGCGATCGAATAGCACGGTAAAAAGTACGAAAAATGAAGGTAGCATTGCGATGAAATAGTCATAATGGCTTAAAAAAATATTTCTGATGTCTTTCCAATCGTTTAAGTTAACGAATGTTTTATGGGAAATTAATTTTATTCCTTTTGTGGACGTTTGAAAACTATATTCAGTTTCGCGTTGCATCCACAGGTAAGAAAAGTAACCAGATTGTGTAACATGCCAACAGTCCATTTTTTAATCAGTTTCGATGAGGATTGTGCTTTATTAACACCATGTGCACAGCGGCCAAACGCATAAGCATGTGTAACGATATAACAATACGCTTCTAGTTTAAGTGCAAGTTCACGTTCGCATGCATTGTCAATTAACCAAGCAGGATACAGTGCGGTGAATATTACATATCATGTTTGCAAATTAGAGAAAAATACCACGTGTAAAATACGGATCGGCTAGCAGCTGTTCAAAGGGACATACACTAAGATGTCACGACTCAGGTTTTACATTGTGGAGATAGTGTCGTAAGGTCATAAAGTGATACAGTGTGGAAACAGGCCCTTCGGCCCTACACTAGTCCCAATTTCCTGCGCTTGGTCCTTATCCCTCCAAACCTGTCCCATACATGGACCTGTCTAACTGTTTCTTAAACGATGCGGTAGCCCCAGTTTCAACTAACTCCTTTGGCAGCTTGTTCCATACACTAACTTCAGTGAAATAGTTACCCCTCGAATTTCTATTAAATCTCTTCCCCTTCACCTTGCACCTCTGTCCACTGGTCCTCGATTCCCCTACTCTCGGCAATAGATTCCGTGCATCTACCCGATCTATTCCTCTCATGATCTTGCACACCCCTATAATATCACCGCTTATCTTCCTGCTGTATATGGAATAGACCCAGCTTAACCAATCTCTCCCTATCGATCACACCCTCTATTCCAGACAACATTAACGTAAACCCTTTTTGAACCCTTGCAAGCTTGACAATATATTTCCTATAACACGTTGCTCTGACTGAAAAAAAAACAAGTCGAAATGTGGTCTCACCAAAATTATAAACAACTGCAACATGACGTCCTAACTTCTATCGTCAATACTCTATCTGATGGAGTCCAAAATTCCAAAAGCCGTCTTGACAACTTTATCTTCCTGCGATTCGACCTTCAAGGAACCATGCACCTGTAGTCCAAGATCCCTCTGCTCTACAACACTACCGAAACACCTTCTATTTAATGTGTTGGTCATGCGCTTGTTCGACGTCCCAAAATGCAACAACTCACAGTTATCTGTATTAAATTCCATCAATCATTCCTCTGCCGCTCTGGCCAATCGATCCACAATGCAATCGTTCACAACCATCTTCACTATCTGCAAACCACTGAACTTGTGTAATATCTGCAAACTTGCTAATCTTGGCCTGCATGTTCTCATCCAAATCAGAGTGTGGGAACTAGATATTCTGGAGGGAAAATTGCACAGACGGAGAGATAGAGTTGGAGTGAGAGAGAGAGAGAGAGAGAGAGAGAGCGAGAGAGAGAGAGAGGATGAGAGAAGGGACAGAGAGACGAGGGAGCGAGGGGGGGGGAAAGAGAGGGAGAACGAGGAGAGAGGAAGAGAGAGAAATAATGGAGAGAGAGGGAGGGAGTGAGAGCGAGAGAGAGAGGAGAGAGAGAGAAGAGAGAGAGTGTGTGAGAGAGAGAGAGAACAAGAGAGAGAGAGAGAGAGAGAGAGAGAGAGAGAGAGAGAGAGAGAGAGAGAGAGAGAGAGAGAGCGAGAGAGAGAGAGAGAGAGAGAGAGAGAGAGAGAGAGAGAGAGAGAGAGAGAGAGAGAGAGAGAGAGAGAGAGAGAGAGAGAGAGAGAGAGAATGAGAGCAAGAGGGGGGAGCAAGAGGCCTCAATGTTTGTGGGGTGGCTATTACTAAGGAGATGGTGCTTCGCAAACTGAAATAACTTTAGGTTTATACGTCGCCTTGCCCGGATGTATTGCACCTCAACGTTAGTGATCCTCCATGAATAAGTTGAGCCAGGAGAGACTGTATCCTTTTGGAAAATTGCAAATATTACCCCGCTGTACAAGAACGGAGAAAACAGAAGATTGGTAGCTGTAAGTCGGTTAACCTGACCAGCCTGAGTGGTACTAAATGAGCCGTTTTCTGGTTGGCTGCGCGTGACAAGCGGAGTTCCGCAGGTGTCTGCGCTGGGGTGCTACACTTCACTTTGTATATTAATGATTGGCAAGATGGGATTGAAGGCTTTGTGGCCAAGTTTGTAGCTGAACGAAGATAAGTGGAGAGAAGGTGGCATACATAAAGCATTGTCAGCCGTAATCTTATTGGTCCAAGTCAGCATGGATTAAAGAAGGGGAACTTCTGCTTGACTAATCTTCTGGAAAATTTTGAGAATGTGACAAGTAAAATGGGTGATGGGGAACCTGTGGATGTAGTGTATCTGGATTCAGAAAGCCTTTGATGAGGTCCCGCACAGGAAATTAGTGAGAAAAAATAGAGTACATGATATTGGCGGTAGGGTATTGAAATTAATAGAGAATTGGTTGGCAGACAGGACGCAAAGTGTAGGAATAAACCTTGCCGTGACAGGACGGCAGGCAGTGGCGTGTGGAGTGCCGCAAGGCTCGGTTCTTGGGCCGTAACAATTTATAATATTATAATTATTTATATCTTCTTCTTCTTCTTTCGTGTGGGATACACAGCCTAAAGTTGTTGGACAATTTGTTCTATTCGATGGTCTGTTCGTGCACGTCGAGTTGATTGCATTAGTCGAAACAGGGTTGACCTCGTGATGGTTGAAATCTTCAACCCCAATTATTAATATAATAGGATTGTAAGTGACACTGGCAAATTGGCAGATGACAAAAAGCTAGGTGGCAGTGTGAACTGCGAAGAGGATGTCAGGAGGTTGCAGGGTATCCTGGACGGGTTGATTGAGTGGGCAGATGCATGGCAGATCCACTATAATGCAGATAAATGCCACTTTGGCGGCAAGAAACAAGAGGCAGATTATTATCTCAAAGTGTCAGATTAGGGGAAATAGGGAAGGGCGTCCTTGTTCACGGGTCACTGAAAGTTGGCTTACAGGTATAGCAGGCAGTGAAGAAAGCTAATGGAATATTGGCCTTCATAACAAGAGGATTTCAGTATAGGAGTAAAGAGGTTCTTCTGCAGTTGTATACGGCTCTGGTGAGACCACATTTGGAGTATTGTGTACAGTTTTGGTCTCCTAATTTGAGGTAGGACATCCTTGTGATTGAGGCAGTGCAGCGTAGGTTCACGAGATTGATCCCAGGGATGGCGGATTGTCATATGAGGAAAGATTGAAAAGACTAGGCTTCCATTCACTGGAGTTTGGAAGGATAAGGGGGGTGGGGGAGATCTTTTAGAAACATATAACATTATAATAGTACTGGACAAGTTAGATGCAGGAAAAGATGTCTCCAATGTTGGGCGAGTCCAGAACCAGGGGCCACAATCTTAGAATAAAGGGGAGGTCATTTAAGACTGAGGTGAGAATAAAACTTTTCACCCAGAGAGTTGTACATTTTTGGAATTCCCTGCCACAGAGGGCGGTGGAGGCCAAGTCACTGGATGGATTTAAGAGCGAGATAGATAGAGCTCTAGGGGCTAGTGGAGCCAATGAATATAGGAAGAAGGCAGGCACGGGTTATTGAGAGGGGACGATCAGCCATGATCACAATAAATGGCGGTGTTGGCTCGAAAGGCCGAATGGCCTCCTCCTGCACATATTTTCTATATTTCTATTTTTCTATGTTTCAATCTGTAAACTCGTTCATATCGTCACACATAGAGAATACATTCATGATTTTAAAATATTACATCGTTTAGGACACGTTTCTAATTGGAAGTAGATTACCAATGGTGGAACGGAATGACAGATTATATAGAACTATTAAGTTTTTAACATATATTACGCCCGTGGCTGCAAATTTAGGAAAACATTCTTACAGTTCAAAATTATTTAGGAAATATAATTTTCGTGGATAATGAGGGAGGCGATTATACTGTGCTTTGGCAAGGTGATCGGGTGGCCATAAACATGACTGATATAAATAAAGATCAAGTTTAAATTAAGATAGGTAATGCGTATGTACGTTACTCGACGTCGTGTAACTACATTAGATCACGTTTAGTTTATTGTCACGTGTACCTAGGTACGGTACATGGTGAATCTGAGGGCAACAATGTATTTTGAGGAACACGGGTACCTGCCTTACGATCAGTAAACTGTTATTAGGTATGAAATGCCTCCAGTTTCTAAAACATCGTATGTAAGACATGTGAGATTATGGTATACTCCATATTGACGTATTTAGCCGCAGTTGGACGAACGATTGCAATTTTGCTCCCCACATCCAAGATAAGGATATGTTTCCATTGGCAGGGTACACAGAAGATTCAACAGATATTCCATGGAATTCAGAACGACAGGAAATGGAAAACAATTTTCGTCTGAGTGCATATGGACCTGATCGAGATAAATAAATCACCCGGAAAGAAAAATACTGGGTCGGATTTGTGTTACTTAAGATGTGTATTTCTAACATCTTGACGGTGATGGAAATCTGACTCATACTGCATACGAAAGTGTTGAATAGATAGCACGATATTTAGGACCAATGCAGATGTTTTCTTAAAAAACAATGACACCGAACGACACGGGTCTCCCCAGGTGTAGAAACAGTGCTATAGATTGGAATTAGCTGTCCAGCATGCACATCGTGAACGAAGGGAATATTTCCGTGGTCTATGCTGTTTTGTCTCACTGTAAGTATAATTTGTTTCGACATCAATTGGTTTGCATAAAGGACTGCTCATTTAAAGACAATTGTAATGTTACATCCAGAAGATATATTTATATTATAAAAGCTTACGCGGCATGTAGAATGCGAAATTATAAACCAGGCCATCAATCCATCACCTGCAATTTTCTCACGCAGTTCGTCATCTGCAGAAGACATGTGGGCAAATAAAAACTTTTTGACATATAGTTTGTATCTCTATTACAATTTTGCACGATTGTTGAACCAGTCTGAGTTCTCTCGCTATCATGTTTCAATCCCTCTATTCAGGTTTCGTCATTAATCTACTCAGATATATTGGTGACAGTTGATTTACTTACAAACGAATTTAAAGTTCGAATTGTCCTCGCGTTGATTTTGGAGTGCATCATAATGGATGATTCAATCAACATAGCGTTTCCATTGAAAGTGTTGTGATAAAATAGTCAAGCTTTACAATGAAATAAGGTTTCTTATCGCCCTGAGTCTATTCGATAGAAGGCCAATAATATGTAATAATTCCCCATGAGCATGGGATTTGAACTAGTTCATTTCCAAACTAAATTTTGAAATCTACACCCTCGAAGCTGCAAAGTATGGCAATGGAATTGCCTTAAGATTGATGAATCTCATTCAATGGCATTGTGGTGGATAACTGGAGGGGAGATTTAAGCAAGTGAAATGCTTCTGCAAGAATGCCTGGGGCACCAGCACAAACCGAATCGCGACGCAATCAGAGAATCAGAGCAGATTAGAAAGGCCGGGATCCTATGATAATTCGCATATTGTTCCCAGAAAATAGTTACCAGGGTGGCTGGCAACAAATTAAAATTCAACAGAAATCTATTCTATTGCCCAAGAGAATAAATTCCGTGCATAAATTTGAACTTCCAAGCACCATAAAGACGGGGTGTCAATATCTGAAGAAGTATTTGAACGGAAATCGAAAACGAAACTGTTGGAGAGAAATGTACATCATTATCATTCCGAAATGCTAAATGGATTATGACTAATAACACAACTGATTAAGCAATTAAATAAATATTATTGTTCTGCATAGACATCAGAACAGCACTGAAAAACTAACAGAATAAAAAACAATTGAAATTAATACCAATTAAATCAAACTCTGGCCACGCTGTGCGTACTGGAAGCTGTGGAATCGCGGCCGTATTAATGGTAGTAAGAAGTATTTATTATAAACAGGTAACCATGATAAGGTGGAGCATGACAACAAACCTGGGTAGGTTTGCCGGCCAGTTTGGTAGCCTTCCGGGCGGATGCGCAGGCCATGCCAGAGGAGATAATATGTTCCGGCGTGCAGCCGGACTTGCGGATTGGAATACGAACCGTGGAGGCAGGCGGATATAGTACAACGATGCGGTTATCCTTCGATCCTGTTATAAGTGTTGGGAATTTGATCAGATGCGAGGTAACAAGGGAAGATTCATAGTCAGAGACAGAGATTGCTTAGGTTTTCAATGAATATCAGTTCAAAAGTTGTATTTAGCCATCCGAAATAGGGTTTGCGAGTGTGTTTGAGACCACAACAAGCAAGAGATGAATTGTGCAGAAAGTGCAACGTCACCTAAAAACGAACCGGAGGGTGAGAAGTGAAATAGGCAGTATGGATTTTTTTTTTGCCTGAACCTTCGTGTGTCTACAGATGTCTATCACGCAACGTATTCACACTTATGAAGTGACACTTGTGAGTATGCCCATTATTACCTATGTACACTCAATCAGATTGTGCGTAACTTGATTACCAATCTTCTTGACACATTTTCTCCTCTTATCGAATACCTTCCATTCCATAATGCATTGCTTGGGATCGGGAATTCCGACAACGAGAGTGCTGAAACTGCAATACTTTGAAATAGATCGGTTCACTGCGATGCCGAGTAATATTAAATAAAAAAGGCGTTGGTTGGCACGTACTTCAGTAACAGTAACATACTTATGAAACTTCAGGAACAGTAATATCGCCGACACTGCCTGCTTCATCCCGCAGAATTAACTAGCCTGAATATTTAGTAATTCGCAGCAGAAGTAGTGAATGTCGAAAGTCTCCAAAACATGAAAAATCCATTTATTTTAACAAGGATCAATAAATAATTCTGAAAAAGAATGTGGCGGTCCTTCAGTAAATCTGTTACATCCAGAACCCATAATAGGTGCACACTGTGTTTGACGCATAACAAGTTACCCAACTCTAAGCTATTACCCGGGTCAGCAAAGCCTTAGAAAAAATAATTTACAATATCTATTACACGGGGCAGCATCCCGAGCATAACCGTTCATTTAGACTCAGCTGGAACATTTCCGAATCAAACCTCCCGCACCCAGTCCACACCAAGCCCCGTTACACAAGAGGTTACCATATGTAAATGAAATATAATGGCACGGAGGGAAGCTTCTTCGTGGGGCATGATGGGATCCCCGACCACGAGCGTTGGACTTGTGTAGATGCAGTCTGATGCGTGTAAAGAATTTGGACACTTCCGCAGGGATTGTCCCGACGATCGGGCTGCTGCGAGAAATCCCAACCCAGCAACCCAGAAAAACACTGCTGGCCCATCCAAGGCTGCCAGTTGCACCACTGTGACCTGGGGCGGCACTTCTGGCCCATCTGGGGATGCCAGCTCCACCTCAGCGGTCCTGGGTAGTGCTGCCCCCGCCCCCCACGTCGTGTACCCGCGCCGGCGGGTGACGGCGAGGCACAGGGTGCGGGGGGGGGGGGGGGGGGGAGAGGAGGAGGAGGGACGGCTGGGGCATGAAATCCAAGTGATCGCGCGAGAGAGTGTTAGAGAGAGAGAGAGAGAGAGAGAGAGAGAGAGAGAGAGAGAGAGAGATAGTGAGAGAGAGAGAGAGAGAGAGAGAGAGAGAGAGAGAGAGAGAGAGAGAGAGAGAGAGAGAGAGAGAGAGAGAGAGAGAGAGCGATAGAGTTAGAGAGAGAGAGATAGAGAGAGAGAGAGAGAGAGAGATGGATTTTGGGGCTCATGCTGTCGCCCTCACCGCGGTGAGCCCCGTCAACTGACCTCAGCCACGGGAATGACAAACAACACAGTAGGCAGCAGCGCGCAGCTTGGCGCCCTCTTTAGGGCGGGCACCTAAGGATGTCGTACCGGATGGCATCACCCTGCTACAGACTTCTGCTGCGTCAAACGCAAGAACAGAAGAAGACTGATCCTGTATTTCATAAACTCTAGGAATATTTTGTGGTCATTGTTTCGGTGGTTAAAACAGTGAGATTTTAACATTAGATGATTTACAGTATCTGTCGTTCAGAAGACTCAACAACCTAGTTGTCACTGGGATCAAATTTTGCATTTGTGTTCCAGCATATTAAAACACCAAACGTAGCATTTTGTCATACAATGAAAAGTCAGTTTGTCATGTTTGACCCATTCTAATTTCGTGCATAACAAATATAGATTTATTTCGAACTGAATATTTGAGAAACTGCTTCCACAAGGTCACCGATTTAATTGAAGCATGTGAAGCATGTGTCAACATTTTGACGAATATTTGAATTGTGTGAATAATTCTGATTAGTCACCAAAACAATTAATTTTCCCGGAGATTTAGTTGAAAGAATATTCAACATGGTTTTGTAGACTGGAAATTAAATAGTTTTTTTCAGGGCGTAGATTTGTGAATATTTTTTGAAGCAGCCATCGAGTACATCGGCGTATTTTAATGTAGGTTAGCAATTCAAAGGCCCCCTTTTGGCTCTCCTGGTTATATCAGCGCAGTAATCTCCTACACGTCCTATACACTGCTCTGCCGATTGAACGTGCGGCTGCAGGCATGCTGTATCATTGAGCTATATGGCATTTGCATTCGACATTGACAATAAGAACACTCAGGTTGGAAAGAGCGCATTTAATATTGGGCTCTAAAAAAACTAACCTGATTGTAGAAATGAAAGATTTGACAAGTTTCGGGACGAATGAAGTTTTATTATGACCAAAGCTGGGTTGCAGTGTGAACTGTGAGTAGGATGCTATGATAATGCAGGGTGACGTGGGCAGGTTGGGGAGTGTGCAGATGCGTGGCAGATGATGTTTTATGCGGATAAATGTGAGGTTGTCCACTTTGGTAGCAAAAACATAAAGGCAGATTACTATCTAAATGGCGTCAAGTGGGGAAAGGGGAAGTGCAACGGGATCTGGGGGTCCTTGCACATCAGTCTGTGTAAGTAAGCATGCAGGTGCAGCAGGCAGTGAAGAAAACGAATGGCATGTTGGCCTTAATAACATGAGGAATCGAACATAAGAGCAAAGAGGTCCTTCTGCAGTTGTGTAGAGCCCTAATGAGACCACATCTGGAGTATTCTGCGCAGTTTTGATACCCTAATTTGTGAAAGGACATTCTTGCTATTGAGGGTGTGCAGCGTAGGTTTACAAGGTTAATTCAGGGATGGCGGGACTGTCATATGCTGAGAAAAATGAGCAGCAGGGCTTGTACACTGTGGAGATTAGAAGGATGAGAGGGGATCTCATTGAAACATATATGAGTGTTAAGGGCTTGGACACGCTAGAGGCAGGAAACATGTTCCCGATGTTGGGAGAGTCCAGAAGCGGGGCCGCAGTTTATGAATCAGGAGTAAGCCATTTAGAACGGTGACGAAGAAACACTTTTTCTCGCATACAGTGGTAAGTCTGTTGAATGCTCTGCCGCAGAGGGCGGTGGAGACAGGTTCTCTGGATGCTTTCAAGAGAGAGCTAAATAGGGCTCTTAAAACAGCGGAGTCGGGGGATATGGGGAGAAAGCAGGAACGGGATACTGATTGGGGATGGTCAGCCATAATCATATTGAATGGCGGTGTTGGCCCGAAGGGCCAAATGGCCTACTCCTGCACCTATTGTCTATTGTCTATTGTCTATTAAATAATGTTATTTTCAATAGAAGGGAAACAATAGAACTGAGCCATTTTGTCGCAGCTCAAGAGTCGAGGGCTCTTTCCTCACCCTGGTCTCCAGCAGCATGGATTTATACCGTTCCCAATCTGACTCTGTGAGTTTTCAGTACTGTGCCTTAGGTCATATTGGCTGCGTTTTTGAGGCAGCGACTGTTATGGATCTCATCCAAGTTGCGGGTTTGACTATCTGTGACAGACCGTGTAGCGTCTACCATTCGTTGTGTTCTCTTTATTTCTTGGGCTGGGGAGGGGGGGTCGAGTTCTTAAAGCAGGCAGTAATGGAAACAGTCAATATTCTCTCTATCATACGCCCGTGGAAGTTCAATCGTATCCAGGTATATATAGATTTTTCTCAGTCTTCGATGGAACCATAGGCGTTCATGAACTTTCACCGTGATTGTATCAATGTGCGAGGTCCCGGAGACATCTTCACAGATATGCTTCTCCCATAAACGTGAAGGTGTTTACAATCTCCATTGAGATCCCGTCGATAAAAACAAATCAATGGTTCCTCGGCTCACCCCCACTGAAGTTAACAATCAGTTCATTGGTTTTGCTAATTTTGAGACGATTATTGTTGTTTCATGATTCAATAAGATGTATAATATCCCTCCTATCCTCTGCAGGATCATTATTTCTTATTAGGCAAACAACGGTGGAATAATGGACGAATTTTAAAATTGCATTACAACTATATAGGGCCACACGGAAATGGTCAAAGGGAAAGTAGACAAGGGGACCAAGCACCTACCCTTGCGGTGCTCCTGTGGTGATTACTATTGAAGAGGAAGCACTGCTCAACAATCTAAAACGTCGCGAAATAATGAGGAAATTTAGTAGGTACAGAAATTAATCATGTGGGACTTCCGGTGGCGCCATGTTTTGGTAACAGACGCCACACATAGCTCCGCTCCCGAAAATTTGCGATTTTTCACATTAAAACTGGGTCTACAGATCGGGACCGATTAAAATATCTTACCAGAGACTCTGGACATCGAGCCGATGACGTCATCAGTAAGTGCTGTGGATTTACCGGTGGATTTAATCCTTTAAATGCAAAATC
Source organism: Raja brachyura (assembly GCA_963514005.1). The sequence goes on along the minus strand of OY740804.1, from coordinate 17,594,164 downwards.
GGGTTTCTGCTCAGTCCTCGGAGAAACATTTCAAAACTTTACTGGAACACCGATAACACCGAGAAGGAGCATGAAGAATTGATTTTTGAAGTGGCTCTTGAAGGAAAAGGGCCTTCAATGGGTACAATGGCTACAAGATCTAAAGCAGATAAGGTGAAAGAAATTGAGGACTTAAAGCAGTCAATAAGAGAACGGAAAGATGAAAAGGTGGACGCACAGCATATGAAAAAAATGGTGAGTGATATGATGGAAAAGCTGATGGTTAATACGAACGCGGGAAATTTGAAAATTATGGAGTCTGTGGAGTCTGTGCAGGATTCGATTGGCACCATAAATAAAATAATTGAAGATGTGAGAGTCGAACTATTGCAGAGCATGGATAAGGGGGAAGAAGACACTTCTAAGAAGTGTGTTGCAGTGAATGAGACTGTCTCCTCATATGTGAAAACAATGAAAGAGATGGAGGAAGAGATGGGACGAATGGCCGTGGATATAAAGAAAATGAAGATACATCGCGATCTCACTGCAATACGGCTGGCAAAAGTCAGGGGAAGTGCGTGGATTTGGAACTCGTTCTAGTCAAACATAAAGCACACGATATTGGCGGTTCAAAACTCCGCAGATTCTGGAGTAGTTCCTGAGGATTGGAGGGTAGCTAATGTAACCCCACTTTTTAAAAAAGAAAACGGGGAATTACAGACCAGTTAGTCAAACATCGGTAGTGGGGAAACTGCTAGAGTCACTTATTAAAGATAGCAGCACATTTGAAAAGTGGTGAAATCATTGGACAAAGTCAGCGTGGATTTACGAAAGGTAAATCATGTCTGACGAATCTGATAGAAATTTTCGAGGATGTAACTAGTAGAGTGGATAAGGGAGAACCAGTGGATGTGTTATGTCTGGACTTTCCGATGGCTTTCGACAAGATCCCAGATAAGAGCTTAGTATACAAACTTAAATCACACATTATTGGGGGTTCAGTATTGATGTGGATAGATAACTGGCTGGCAGACAGGAAGCAAAGAGTAGGAGTGAACGGGTTATTTTCAGGATGGCAGGCAGTGACTAGTGGGATGCTGGAAGGATCAGTGCTGGGACCCCAGCTATTTACAATATATGTTAATGATTTGGACGAGGGAATTAAATGCAACATCTTGAGGTTTGCGGATGACACGATGCTGGGGGGCAGTGTTAGCTGTGACGAGGATGCTAGGAAGCTGCCAGGTGACTTAGATAGGCTGGCTGAGTGGGCAAATGCATGACAGTTGCAGTTTAATGTGGATAAATGTGTGGTTATCCACTTTTGTGGCAAAAACAGGAAAGTAGACTATTATTAGAATGATGTCAGATTAGGAAAAGGGGAGATGCAACGAGACCTGGGTGTCATGTACACCAGTCATGAAAGTAGGCATGCAGGTGCAGCAGGCTGTGAAGAAAGCGAATGGTATGCTGGCATTCATAGCAAAAAAAAATTGAATACAAGGGCAGGGAGGTTCTACTGCAGTTGTACAGGATCTTGGTGAGGCCACACCAGGAGTATTGCGTACAGTTTTGGTCTCCTAATTTGAGGAAATACATTCTTGTCATAGAGGGAGTACACAAAATGTTCAGCGGAATGATTCCTGGGATGGCAGGAATTCCATGTGAAGAAAGACTGGAATGACTCGGCTTGTACTCGCTGGAATTTAGAAGACTGAGGGGGCATCTCATGGAGATTTAAAACTTTCTTAAGTGGTTGGACAGGCTAGACGCAGGAGGACTGTTACCGATGTTGGTGAAGTCCAGGACAAGGGGCCACTGTTTAATGATAAGGGGGAAGTATTTTTATGCCCGATATGAGAAAATCATTTTTCACACAGAGTGGTGAATCTGTGGAATTATCTGCCACAGAAGGTAGTTGAGGCCAGTTCGTTGGCAATATTTGAAACTGAGTTAGATGTGACCCTTGTGGCTAATGGGATCAGGGGGTATGGAGAGAAGGCAGGTACAGGATAATGAGTTGGATGATCAGCCATGATCATATTGAATGGCGGTGCAGGCTTGAAGGGCCGAATTGCCTACTCCTGTCCCTATTTTCTATGTGGCTATGTTTCTATCTAAGATTAGTAGGAGTACCCGAGGGAGACGAGGGAGGTAACCCTCGGGAGGTCGCTGCGGATCTAATTAAATAAGCTTTCAATCTTCCTAACCTTCTGAAAATTCAAGCGGCACATCGAGTCCCGAGATTGAAACAAAATCTCAAACAGGCTCAGAATACACACGTCAGATTATTGTGAAATTCTAGGTCATTTCTGGCGTGGAAGAGGTTATGAGTAATATTAAATATTGAGTGCCACTGAAACACGGGCTGACATCTTTCAAAATATTCAGGGATTATTCTTATGAAATTGTGCAGATACGAAATCAGTTCTCTAAGGTAAAGCTAGCTCTCCAAGGCGTGAATGGAGTCAGATATGGAGTCTACTACCCCACGAAATTGCGCATTTCTTGCAAGGGACAGCAAAAATCGTTTTCAAATCCGGAGAACGCATATAAATATACCCTAACCACCGTGGAAGAGAATGAGTAACTTGACAAGCTGAACTGTATGGATATTATTTCTCTTTATTATTTCACCATGATATGTGATTAATAGAAGATGGTACTCTCCTTGTGTTTTGACTCGTCGGCTTATCGAGGAATGTTAACTCAAGGACATATCGGGTTCCAAGTGAAGCGGAAAAAGATAAACACTGAATGCAGAGCTTTACAACAGAATATGAGCAGCGCAATATCGTGGTTTGAGAGTTTAAATGAACAACCTAATGTTATATAATTAACACCTTTAACACTTAAAACATAGAACACTAACATAGAAATTGTAATGAATATTAACCACAATGGTAGTACGGGGTTGATTTACAAAATAACTTAAAGCTTAATAACTTAATACGTTTTAAGCAGATTTATAACCGAGGTATGAGGGGGAAAGACGGGCTCCTGGCTCAGAACCAGAAGTCTGCCCTAGGTAACCCCTTCAACCAATAGCTGTTATTATCGAGGTAAAACCTGATTCTTAATACTTTGCAGATAAAACAGTTAGATATATCTGGTAATACATTTGTAATGGATATATATATATATATATGTTGCAACTGGGAACAATATAGTTGATTTTGAGCCGGCACCGCTCTAGTATGGATATGTTATGACTAACCGAGGGAGCGGAGCTAGTTGTTTGCTAACATCGACAACGGAAGTTGACATAATGTTTTCTCCCATCAACAGGTGGGCCACTTATTGCAGTGCCGACAAGCTCGGTCATTGTATTTTCACATTTACTAATTTTATTTAATTATCACAATTAATCACATGTGTGTGTATTTTATTCACGGCGAATCGCAAAAGGAATCAACAAATTGAACTTGGTAGGTTGAGTGTTCCCCCATTACTTAAAGACCTGAGGTATGGATGCACCGCAATATACACAGGTACTAAACCTAGCCATGATGCAAGGCATTTAACAGAATAAACTGGGAGGAATATAATTTTGCAGTTGGAATATTAGGGGGGCTAACGAACTATTAGATTTTAGCACAGATGAAAGCATTCAAATCAGATGTTATCTTTCTCCAAGAGACGCATTTTAAAGTTCAAGATCAAGTTAGATTGAGGGCGAACTGGATAGGTCAAACTTTTCAGCGTCATACAGGTCAAAATCCAGAGGCACATCCATCATTATTCGCAAAGGTACACCATTTAAACAGAACATGTTAAAAAAGAAATGAATCATGTTACCCTATAAATCCTAGTAGTATTTTGGACATAACGTAGTTCCATATTCATCGGTTTCAATTTATATTCAAAAATAAGGAGTTGTATTCAATGTGAAAGCATGTTCATGCTGAAGAATATGGGTAACGCTTGTTCTGAAATTAATTTGGCTTCTGAGAAACAATAAATATGTTGGCAACTTAAACAGTCGGCATCATCAATATTTTGCAGCTAGTTTTATTTTTTAAAGACATCAGCCAGAAAATTGATTATTCATTTCAATTTGAGGGAGGAAAAGGAACATATATATAACGAAACTGGGTTTATTCACTACACTGATGTTTCCATTTGGTTTGTCAACCGCCAACCCCTCTAAATCCATTTCATCGTGCCATATGTTGGTAAATCTGGTTTGAAGGAATTTCCCGTTTTGGTCCAAGGGTGGGATGATACCTGTTCTTACTTTCCAATATCGGGAGGGCGTGATGTTGCCCAGTTCCGAATCACAACTGGAAACCATTGGAAACTGGTATCCACAGTTATGCACATTGCATACACCTTGAGGGACTTTTCCAAGCTTCTTTATTTTCTAGTCACCGTGAACATCTGGTCTACTAGGTGTTTTTTTAACGCTTGTGAGCCTGCGAATGAAAAACACTTCATTCACCATTCATTATAGCTTTCATCTCTTCCGTATGGGTCTAAACTGTGTTAAGTATAATACAGTTGTACATGAAAGAACCGTTTAGGCCGCACTCCAATGGAACCTCTCATACGCATCGCTCGGAAAAGTTTATTGTATGTTTAACAGAAGCCCATAAATGAATGAATGAATGAATAGTCTTTATTGCAATTCAGACCTTTCGGTCTGAACGAAATTTCGTGCCTGCAGTCATACATATATAAAAATAACAAAACCACACAATAAACACAAAATTAACATCCACCACAGTGAGTTCACCAAACACCGCCTCACTATGGTGGAAGGCAACAGTCTTAGATTGTCTGTCTTCTTCCCTCCTTATTCTCCCTCTCCGCTGAGGAGATCCAGGCCTCCGATGCTGCCGTCCACCAGGCCCACGGCATTATGCATTAGTATATCGCACACTGATGGACCTGAGTGTAGTTTGAATGCATTGCATATCAGAATCTCGTTTTACCTTCATCTTCCTTGCTCAAGGTTTGCTCTGTTAAGGACGGTTAGAGAAAAACATGATTACATCTCAATAGCAGAGACAAACACAAGGAAGGATTAATTGATTACTTGACTCTCTCGTGATCTTGCATCAGTGAGTTAAGCTCAATCTGGCTGGTCTGTAGTTTCCTGAAGGCATCCAATATAACGTGTGCTGCAATTAACAGGCGTATTTGGCGGTAGTGGTAACATGAAAGTCAGATAATAGGGCATCCCTATTACATAAATCATGAATTTCCAATCGCCTCTCCGGCGTTGGAAAGGAAGAGCACACTCGCTGCTACGAGTTTCCCAATCGGAGACGTCTTACCGGAGACAACGGTTTCCTAGGTTCACAGGCCGAGCTGGACGGAGCTCCCGCTCCACGATGAAATTCAGTGCTGCGCCGCAGCCGAAGCTGTGGCCGGTCTCCGGCAGCAAAGGCCGCGCCAATCCAGAGATAGGCCGCGAAGGAGGTGGGGTGGGGGGGGGGGGGGGGGGGGTGGTATGCGACTCGGAGGAAAGAAGCATCCTCGACCAGGAAGTAACTGGGAACCGGTTTACCCCACCAACACCACCCACATAAAATATACTTAGAAACCTCCAAAACATACTTTAAATAGAATAATAATAATAACAACAAAGGGTGAAATGACAAACAGACTGCTGGCGAGGATGGCATAGAAACATAGAAACACAGAAAATAGGTGTCATCCGACCCTTTGAGCCTGCACCGACATTCAATATGATCATGGCTGATCATCCAACTCAATATCCTTTACCTGCCTTCTCTCCATGCCCCCTGATCCCTTTAGCGACAAGGGCCATATCTAACATAGAAACATAGACATTAATTGCAGGAGTAGGCCATTCGGCCTTTCGAGCCTGCACCGCCATTCAATATGATCATGACTGATAATCAACTCAGTATCCCGTACTTGCCTTCTCTCCATACCCCTTCATCCCCTTAGCCAAAAGGGCCACATCTAACTCCCTCTTAAATATCGCCAATGAACTGGCCTCAACTGCACTCTGTGGCAGAGAGTTCCAGAGACCCACCACTCTCTGTGTGAAAAAGGTCCTTCTCATCTCGGTCATAAAGGATTTCCGCCTTATCCATAAGCTGTGACCCCTTGTCCTGGACCTCGCCAACATCGGGAACAATCTTCCTGCATCTAGCCTGTCCAACACCTTAAGAATTTTGTAAGTTTCTATAAGCTCCACTCTCAATCTCCTAAATTCTAGAGAGTAAAAACCGAGTCTATCCAGTCTTTCTTCATAAGACAGTCCTGACATCCCAGGAATCAGTCCGGTGAACCTTCTCTGTACTCCCTCTATGGAAATAATGTCCTTCCTCAGATTTGGAGACCAGAACTGTACGCAATACGCCATGTGTGGTCTCACCGAGACCCTATGCAACTGAAGTAGAACCTCCATGCTCCTATACTCAAATCCTTTTGCTATGAAAGCTAACATACCATTCGCTTTCTTCACTGCCTTCTGCACCTGCATGCCTACTTTCAATGACTGGTGTACCATGACACCCAGCTCGCGCTGCATCTCCCCTTTTCCTAATCGGCCACCATTTAGCTAATAGTGTGCTTTCCTGTTTTTGCCTCCAAAGTGGATAACCTGACATTTATCCACATTATACTGCACCTGCCAAACATTTGCCCACTCACCCTGCCTATCCAAGTCACCTTGCATTCTCCTCGCATCCTCCTCACAGCCAACACTGCACCCCAGCTTAGTGTCATCCGCAAACTTGGACATATTGCCTTCAATTCCCTCATCCTGATCATTAATGTATATTGCAAATAGCTGGGGTCCCAGCACGGAGCCTTGCGGTACCCCACTAGTAACTGCCTGCCATTGTGAAAAGGACCCGTTTACTCCTACTCTTTGCTTCCTGTTTGCCAGCCAGTTCTCTATCCACATCAATACTGAACCCCCAATGCCGTATGCTTTAAGTTTGTATACTAATCTCTTATGTGGGTCCTTGTCGAAAGCCTTCTGGAAGTCCAGATACACCACATCCACTGGTTCCCCCCTATTCACGCTACTTGTTACATCCTCGAAAAATCCCACGAGATTCGTCAGATATGAGTTACCTTTCGTAAATCCATACTGACTTTGTCCAATGGTTTCACCACTTTCCAAATGTGCTGCTATCCCATCTTTAATAACTGACTCTAGCAGTTTCCCCACAACCGATGTGACACTAACTGGTCTGTAATTCCCCGTTTTCTCTCTTGCTACCGTCTTCAAAAGAGGGTTTACGCTTGCTACGCGCCAATCCTCAGGAACTACTCTTGAATCTAAAGAGTTTAGCTCTCTCTTAAATATAGCCAAATAACTGGCCTCAACTACCTTCTGTGGCAGAGAATTCCAGAGACTCACCACTCTCTGTGTGAAAAATGTTTTCCTCATCTCGGTCCTAAAGGAATTCCCTCTTATCCTTAGACTGTGACCACTTGTGCTGGAGCTCCCCAACATTTGGAACAATCTTCCTGAATCTAGCCTGTCCCACCTCACAAATTTTTTGGAAGTTTCTATAAGATCCCCCCTCAGTCTTCTAAATTCAAGCGCGTACAAGCCAAGTCTATGCAGTCTTTCCTCTCATGAAAGTCCTGACATCCCAGGAATCAGTTGGTGAACCTTCTCTGTACCCCATCTATGGCAGGAATGTATTTCCTCAGATTTGGAGACCAAAAATGTACGCAATACTCCAGGTGCGGTCTCACCAAAACCCTGTACAACTGCAGTAGAACATCACTGATCCTATACTCAAATCATTTCGCTATGACTGCTAACATACCATTTGCTTTATTCACTGCCTGCTGCACCTGCATGCCTACTTTCAATGATTGGTGTACCATGACACCCTGGTCTCGTAGGATCTCCCCTTCTTCTAATCTGCCTCCATTCAGATAATTGTCTACCCTCCTGTTTTTGCCACCAAAGTGGATATCATTACATTTAAATGCACTATACTGCATCTGCCATGCATTTGCCCACTCACCCAGCCGATCCAATTCACCTTACAGCCTCCAAGCATCCTCCTCACACCTAACACTGCCCCCCAGCTTCATCCGCAAACGTAGAGATGTTGCATTCAATTCCCTCGTCCAAATAATTAATATATATTGTAAATAGCTGGGGTCCCAGCACTGAGCCTTATGGTACCCCACTAGTCACTGCCTGCCATTTTGAAAAGGACCTGTTTACTCCTACCCTTTGCTTCCTGTCTGCAGGCCAGTTCTCTATCCACATCAATACTGAACGCCCAATAACGTGCGCTTTGAGTGTGTATACTAATCTCTTATGTGGGACCTTGTCAAAAGACTTCTGAAAGTCTAGATATAGCACATCCACTGGTCTCACTTATCCACTCTACTAGATACATCCTCGAAAAATTATATAAGATTCGTGAGACATCATTTACCTTTCGTAAATCCATGCTGACTTCGTCCAATGACTTCACCACTTTCCAAATGTGCGGCTATCCTATCTTTAATTACTGACGCTAGCAGTTTCCCCACTACCGATGTAAAGACTACTTGTCCGCAATTCCCCGTTTTCTCTCCCCCCCCTTTTTTTTAAAGTGGGTTTACATTAGCTACCCTCCAATCTACGCCAATCTACGCAAGAATCTGAGGAGTTTTCAAAAATTATCACTAATGCCTCCACTATTCATGTGGCTAGTTCCTTGAGTACTTCGAGACTATCTGGCCCTGGGGATTTATCAGCCATTATCCGTTCAATTTACCCAACACCACTTCCCGGCTAACCTGGATTTCACTCAGTTCCTTCGTCTTATTTGAGCCCCGTTCCCCTGCTATTTCCGGCAGATTATTTATGTCTTCCTTAGTGAAGACAGAACCAAAGTAGTTGTTCAATTGGTCTGCCGTGCATATGAACAATTCACCTGTTTGTGACTGCAAGGGCCAACATTTGTTTTAACTAATCTCTTTCTCTTCACATATCTATAACAACTTTTGCAGTCAGTTTTTTTATGTTCTCTGCCATTTTTCTTTCATAATCTATTTTCCCTTTCTTAATTAAGCCCGTTTTTATCCCAGTCCTCTGATAGGCTGCTTTTTCTGGCTAATTTGTATGCTTCATCTTTTGTTTTAATACTATCCCTGATTTCCCTTGTAATCCATGGATGCACTACATTCCCTGATTCATTATTTTGCCAAACTGGGATGAACAATTGTTGTAGTTCATCCATGCAGTTTTTAAACACCTTCCATTGCACAACCACTGTCAACCCTTTAAGAAACACTTACCAGTCTAGCTTGGCCTATTCACATCTCATACCTTCATAGTTACCTTTGGTTATGTTCAGAACCCTTGTTTTTGATTTAATTATGTCACTCTCCATCCTAATGAAGAACTCAATCATATTATGGTTACTCTTGCCCAAGGGGCCACGCACAAGACTGCTAACTAACCCTTCCTCATTACTCAGTCTAGAATTGCCTGCTCTCTCGTTGGTTCATCTACATGTTGGTTTATAAAACTATCCCGCATACATTCCAATAAATCCTCTTCCTCTTCACCCCTGCCCATTTGATTCACCCAATGTAGATTGAAGTCACCCATTATAACTGTTTTACCCTTGTTGCACGCATTTCTAATTTCCTGTTTGATGCCATCTCCAACTCCACTCCAACTGTTAGGTGGCCTGTACACAACTCCCACTAGCGTTTTCTGCCCCTTAGTGTTTTGCAGCTCTTCCCATATCGATTCCGCATCCTCTAAGGTAATGTCCTTCCTTTCTATTGCATTAATTCTCTCTCTCACCAGCAACGGTACCCCACCTCATTTTCCTTTCTGTCCCTCCCTCCTGAATATTAAATATCCCTGGATGTTCAGCTCCCAGCCTTGGTCCCCTGGAGCCATGTCTCAGGGGAGTGGAGTTGTGCGGGAGGGGAAGCATGAACACCTTCATAACGTTTGTACTAATTCACCGATCGGAAAAAAACGTATTTGACTTGTAGCAGAGGCGATTGGTTAGTAAATAGGCGAATAGTCGTACAGCTACGTTGGAAAGGATTTTACGCAAACTTAATTACAACGTAGACAGGAAGTGTTCAAAATGAGAGTTTTGGTAATATTTATTTTAGTCGGGTCACGGTCTGCTCAGTTCCGGTCCATTGTGGATGTTGATTGTCTTGCTTTATTTTTGTGGTTAATCCGCGAACAACTCTAAACTTTCCTCTTATGGTCCCGTGGAATCAATCCTTTCCTAACCATAAAATGACGTAATATTTCTCCATGTCGACACGTCCCTTGCACATTTACGTTTACCTTTTTATAGTTCAATAGGTTAAGTTTTGGGGGCGTTTCCGACTCGCTATTCACTCTTTGTTACTCCAATCCTATCCATAATCCCAACTTTAACCCTAATGTGAGGTGAACGAATACTATTTAAAATTGTCATATTATAAAGTATGGATGTTGATCTGTTTTTTCATCATTCAATGCAACATACCCATCCATTCATATAGCACCAGCAATGCGACAATATTTACAGTTGCATGGTTACATGGAATTCATACTGCGTTATTAGTTTCGTCACATACCATTGGTTTGGGAGATAACCATCGGTCTGGAATGAGTACGTTGAGCATTCAAAGTATTTTGGAAAGTGACCTTAACATTTAACAGATGTTGAAAATTGAAGCGTATGATGCAGCTAAGGGTGGCCATGGTGTCGCAACGGTAGAGCTTCGGCCTTTCAGCGCTTGCTGCACCAGAGATCCGGTTTCGATCCCAAGTACAGGTGCTGTCTGTATGGAGTTTCTACGTTCTCCACGTGACCGCGTGGGTTTTCTCCGAGATCCTCAGTTTCTTCCCACACTCCAAAGACGTACAATTGGCTTGGTGTATGTTTAAATTGTCCACTGTGTGTGCAGGATAGTTCTGATATTTGGGGATCGCTAGTATGTGCGGACTCGGTGGGCCGTAGGGACTGTTTGCACGCTGAATCTCCAAACTAAACTAAGGACATAAATGCCATGAGAGAATAATTGCATAGTTATCCTGAAACGTGGAGAGGTTTAAGCAGGAGAAGGCAGAATATTATCTATAGAAGTCACCACGTTGCATGGCCAATATTATTTTAATTCGAGCATTCTATATATTGTCGGGAAAGCCAACAATATCCGCCAACCACATTGCCATTAGAGATATTGTCCGATCCTCCCTTATAAATGAAAAACACTTTTTTCTAAGGACTAGCGCATGCCCGGCAAATAGCTGAGAAAAAATACGGTATGCATTCATCGCCCTAAATGATCACAGTGTCATATGGGTATCAAGTCTTAGTGAACGATGCAGATCTACTAAAATAAATATGAGCTATCGATTTAAACATAACTTCCACGAAAGAAAGAATAATCTTGCAATCATTCCCACCGCCACTTCCGTCCAACCACTTAAAAACGCCCTTGCATATTACTTGTGTTTTCCTGGAGGAGCCGAGCATATTTTGTTATATCAACCACATTGCCGGCGTCATGGTTAATCAATACAAATTGCCATTATAGTTGGGGCATTTACCACGGCTCCTGCTACTGCTGGTAATTGAATAATGCTATAATACGTAAACAAAATGATTGCAGGTAGTGAATAGAGGGACAGACGAAGAAGAATCTATCTCTGTTGCTTACGTGGATATTCAGAAGGCTTTTGATAAGCTGCCGGACGTGCGGCTGCCAAAAAAAGATGAGAGCACGCATATGAGTGGGAAAACAGTAGCATGCATAGCAGGTTGGCAAGACGACAGACGGCCAATTGTGGCTATAAATGGGTATTTCCTTTTTTAATTCCAGTACTTAACGGTGGGCGGCAGGGGGTCGATACTGGGGCGGCTACACTGCAAGTTGTATATTTATGATATGGGTGAGGTGGTGGGAGGTTTTGTGGCCAGGTTTGCACATTATACGAAGGTGTGCGGAGGGATAGGTAATGTGAAGAAAGCAGGACTCATTAGAAAAAAAACGTGGACGGATTGGGTATGTGGGCAAAGAGCTGGATGATGTAAAACAGCATCACATGATGCGGGATCATGCATGTTGGTCATAGCAAGAAAGGCAGAGACTATTATGAAAGGGGGTGGGAATTCAGAAATCGGACGTGCAAAGGGGCATCGAAGCGCTGGTGCAAGTTTTCAAAAAAAAAATTGTTACAAGATTATTCAATAATTTAATAATAATTTAAGAATTCAAAAACAATAATTTAAACAAGAGGACATGACTTTAGAATTAAGGGACAGAAGTTTAGGGGTAACATGAGAGGGGACTTCTTTACTCAGAGAGTGGTAGTGGTGTGGATTGAGCTTCCAGGTGAAGTGGTGGCGGCAGGTTCGATGGTATCATTTAAAAATAAATTGGATAGGCATATGGATGAGAAGGGTATTGAGGGTTATGGTATGAGTGCAGGCAGGTGGGACTAAGGGAAAAAGTTAGTCGGCACGGACATGAAGGGCAGACATGGCCTGTTTCCGTGCTGTAATTGTTATATGGTAAGTCGAGTCGGAAGGCACTAGAATATGAAAACAGGGTTTATAAGATTGTCAGACCACATTTTAAATATTATAAATAGGTCTGGGCCTCATATCTGAGGAAGAATGTGATAGCATTGGAAAGGACCCAGCCGAATGTTTTCGGGGATGATCGTAGGAATTATTAGGTGAACAAAAGATGAACGTTTGGAGGCACTGGACCTGTGCTCGCTGGAGTTTAATGGATCACGGGGAGCGGGTGGCTGGACCTCACTGACAATTACGGGATATAGAAATACCTGGATAATGGATATGCGGAGGATGTTTCCACTAGTGGGTGAATCTTAGACCATAGGCCATTGCCTCAAAATGATATACCTTTACGAAGATGATGAGAAGAAATGTCATCAGTCAGATGTTGGTGAATCTGTGGAGGTGTTTCTACAGACAGCTGTCTAGCCCAGGTCAATGGATATTTTTAAGGCGGATATTGACAGATTCTTGATTAGCAAGGACGTACTGATCATGTGCAAAAGGCAGGATAATGGGGTTCAGAGGGAAAGATCCACCATGATTGAATAGCGGAGTACAGTTAGTGGAACGAATGGCTAATTCTGCACCTATAACATGAATTAATGAAGGTACAATTAACAGATCATATGCTATTTGACTTGCCACCATTTTGTAGCTGTTGTGACATATTGCTGATTTCTGCAGGAAAGAAAACGACAGTTCTCAATTTCAGGAAAATTAATGATCTGCATTATCTTAGTAATTTAGCAAAATTCAAAAAATAAGCAAAATGGCGCAAATGTTATAACAAAAACAGTTCTCGATTATTCGAATTTGCCGCTCTGCGTGCCGCTGATATCGGAACATGTATACAAAACTAATGATATCACGTAGATTTGGGTTTTTTTCGGCCCCTCCACATCAGTCTGAAGAAGGGTCAGACCCGAAAAGTCGCCTATTCCTTTTCTCCATATATGCTGCCTCACCTGCTCAAATTCCCCAACATTTTGTGTCTACTTTCCATTTTTCCAGCATCTCCAATTCCTTCTTAAACATTTTGTCTACTCCGCTGCGAAATCTCCTTAAGGTATGTCTACTTTGAAGAAGTTTTCCTCCCTCCGAAGACAGATTAGAAACAACCTCTCCCACTGCCCACTCCCCACTCCCCTCTGTGATTCGACCGCCCGTCCAACTCTCCGTCCACGTCCTAATCCAGATCCTAATCCAGACCCGCTACCACAGCTACGTCTGTTTTCTCGGTGCATGCCTGCGCCTTCATGTTCTACCTCGGAGATTCACTCACCCACACCAGCAACGGATCCAAACTATACTATACATCACGGCAGATCCACACATACAACAAACGGTTCCGTACATACCTGGACTCTCCCAAGGACCGTAAACTTGCCCGCCTCCACACCGCTCCTGCTACCGACAATCCTCGACTCGACCGCCGGCAGCCCACGAGTTACACCGCTTGCCTGCGTTGACTGCCCGAACACCACCAGGCAAAGGTGCGTGATACCATAGCAGCCACGAGGAGCAGCACCAACAATCACCGTTTTTTGGGCCGATCTCAAGCCCCGACCGGAGGGAACCTCTTAAATATAGCCAATGGACTGGCCTCAACTACCTTCTGTGGCAGAGTATTCCAGAGATTCACCACTCTCTGTGTGAAATATGTTTTTTTCTCATCACGGTCCTAAAAGATTTCCCCCTTATCCTTAAGCTGTGACCCCTTGTTCTTGACTTCCCGAACATCGGGAACAATCTTCCTGCATCTTGCCTGTCCAACCCCTTAAGAATTTTGTAAATTTCTACAAGATCCCCCCCCTCAATCTTCTAAATTCTAGCGAGTACAAGCCGAGTCTATCCAGTCTTTCTTTGTATGAAAGTCCTGGCATCCCAGGAATCAGTCAGGTGAACCTTCTCTGTACTCCCTCTATGGCAAGAATGACTTTCCGCAGATTTGGAGACAAAAATTTTACGCAATACTCCAGGTGTGGTCTCACCAATACCCTGTACAACTGCAGTAGAACCTCCCTGCTCCTGTACTTAAATCCTTTTGATATGAATGCTAACATACTATTAGCTTAGTTCACTGCCTGCTGCACCTGCATGCCTACTTTCATTGAATGGTGTACCATGATACCCAGGTCTCGTTCCATCTGCCCTTTTCCTACTCGGCCACCATTCAGATAATAGTCTATTTCCCTGTTTTTGCCATTTATCCACATTATACTGCATCTCAATCAGCCTATCCGAGTCACCTATCCAAGTCACCTTGTGCTTTAAGTTTGTATAATTTTCTCTTATGTGGGACCTTGACGAAAGCTTTCTGAAAGTCCAGATATAACACACCCACTGGATCTCCCGCGTTCACTGTTCCAATTACATCCTCGAAAAATTCTATAAGTTTCGTCAGACATGATTTACCTTTCGTAAATCCGTGCTCACTTTGTCCAATGATTTCATCACTTTCCAAATGTGCTGCTCTCCCAACTTTAATAACTGAGTCTAGCAGTTTCCACACTGCCGATGTTGGACTAACTGGTCTGTAATACCCCGTTTTCTCTCTTCCCCCCCTTTTAAAATGTGGGGTTATATTAGCTACCCTCAATCCTCAGGATCTACTCCAGAATCTAAAGAGCTTTGAATAATTATCATTAATGCATCCATTATTTCTGGGGCTACTTCCTTACTTACTCTGGGATGCAGCCTATCTGGCCCTGGGGATTTATCGGCCTTTAATCCATTCAATTTACCTAACACCACTTCCAGGCTAACCTGGATTTCACTCAGTTCCTCCATTTCATTTGACCCCGGTCCGCTGCTATTTCTGGCAGATTATTTATGTCTTCCTTAGTGCAGAAAGAACCAAAGTAGTCATTCAATTGGTCTGCCATGTCCTTGTTCCCCATGATCATTTGTTTTAACTAATCTTTTTCTCTTCACTTACCTATAACAACTTTTCCAGTGAGTTTCGATGTTCTCTGCCAATTTATTTTCATCATCTATTTTCCCTTTCCTAATTAAACCCTTTGTCCTCCTCTGCTGTACTCTGAATTTCTCCCAGTCCTCTGGAAGGCTGTTTTTTCTGGTTAATTTGTATTCTTCTTCTTTTGTTTTGATACTATCCATGATTTCCCCTGTCATCCAATGGGATGAACAATTGTTGCAGTTCATCCATGCAGTCTTTAAATGCCTTCCATTGCACATCCACCGTCAACCCTTGAGAATTAATTGCCAGTCTATCTTGGCCATTTCACGTCTCATACATTCAAAATTATCGTTCGTTAAGTTCAGAACACTTGTTTGTGGATTATGTATGTCATTCTCCATCCTAATGAAGAACTCAACCATGTTATGGTCACTCTTGCCCAAGGGGCCATGCACAACAAGACTGTTAACTAACCCTTCCTCATTACTCAATACCCAGTCTAGCATTGCCTGCTTTCTCGTTGGTTCCTCTACACGTTGGTTTAGAAAACTATCCCGCATACATTCCAATAAATCCTCTTCCTCAGCACCCCTGCCAATTTGATTCACCCAATCTATATGTAGATTGAAGTCATTCATTATAACTGTTTTACCTTTGTTGCATGCATTTCTAATGTCCTGTTTCATGCCATCCCCAACTGCACTACTGTTAGGTGGTATGTACACAACTCCTACTAGCGTTTTCTGCGCCTTTGTGTTTCGCACCTCTACCCATATCGATTCCACATCCTCCAAGCTAATGTCCTTCCTTTCGATTGCGTTAATCTCCTCTCTAATCAGCAACGCAACCCCGCCTCATTTTACTTTCAGTCTATCCCTCCAGAATATTCAATATCCCTGGACGTTCAGCTCCCTGCCTTGGTCACTCTGGAGCCATGTCTCAGTGATCCCAACTGTATCATAGTCATTAACAGCTATCAGCACATTCAATTCATCCAGAATATTACGAATGGTTGCATGGAGACACAAAGCCTTCAGGCTTGTTTTTACAACACTCTTACTCCCTCTACAATTATGTTGAAAATTGGCCCTTTTTGATTTTGCCCTGGATTTATCTGCCTGCCACTTTTACTTTTCACCGTGCTACCTATTGCTTCTACCCTCATTCAACACCCCTCTGTCTCTCTGCTCACACAGTTAAGAAACCCACCACCTCTTATTCTCTGTTTATTATTTTTTTGTTCTATCCATCCTACTTGTTGGGTCTGAATGCTTCCCTTCTCTGCCTGGTCCCTCACACGCTGTCTACCAGCTTTCTCCATTTGAGTCCCTCCCTCCAACCGTTCTAGTTTAAAGTCTCCCCAGTAGCCTTTGCAGATGTCCCCGCCAGAATATTGGTCCCCCTCGGGTTCAAGTGCATGCCGTTGTTTTTGTATAGGTCATACCTTCCCGAAAAGTGATCGCAATGATTCCGAAAATTGTATGCCTGCCCTCTGCACCAGTCCTTCAGCCAAGTATTTATCCTCCACCTCGCTCCATTCCCACTCTCACTGTCACGTGGCACAGGCAGTAGTCCTGGCATTGTTACCTTTGCGGTCCTTCTCCTTAACTCTCCTCCTAACTCCATGACTTCTCCTTTCAGGACTTCTTCTCTTTTTCTAACTATGTCATTGGTTCCTATATGTACCATGACCTCAGGCTCCTCTCCCTCTCATTTCAGGATATGTTGGACACGTTCAGACACATCCCAGATCCTGGCTCCACGGAGGTAATATTCCATGCGGGTCCCCTGACTGCGTCCACAGAATCGCCTACCCGACCCCCTAACTATAGAGTCCCCTATTACAACTACCCTCCTATTCTTTTCCTTACCCTTCGCAGCAACAGTGCCGGTCTCTGGACCGGAGACCCGGCCACTGTTGCTACCCCCAGGTAGGTTCTACCCCCAACAGTAATCATACAGGAGTAGTTATTACCAAGGTGTACAGCAACCGGGGTACTCTTTAGTCCCTGCCTCTGCCCCTTGCCCCTCCTAACCGTGACCCACTTGTCTGCCTCCTGTGGTTTTGGAGTAACCACCTATGTGTAACTCCTCACTATGATCTCTTTGCTCTCCCTGACCAGACGGAGGTCATCGAGCTGCTGCTCCATTTTCCTAATACGGTCCCTTAGGCGCCCCATCTCGATGCACCTGGCGCAGGTGTGGACGTCTGGAGGGCTGTCAGACTCCAGTACCTCCCACATCTGTAATCCAGAACAGTAAACTGCCCTGGGCCTCATACTCCCCCCTTACCCATGATACAATACAAAGTACAAAACAGTACAGTACAATGTGCTGGAAGAAATCAGCAGGGATCTAACTCACAATCAGCTGCTTCCTCTTGTCCACTTCCACCAATCAGCTCATGTCCCACTAAACTTATTTCTGACCATCCTCACCCCCCTGCTCCAATCCCCCCACACCTATGTGCAAGACATCTGCGGCGCTCTTTGTCCCCTTCATGACTTCTGGTTTCAGGCCCCCGCTCCCTCATCTTCACGATGGATGTCCAGTCACTCTACACCCCCATCCCCATCAGGAGGGTCGTAAAGCCCTACCTTTCTTCCTCGACCGAAGAACCAACCAATTTCCGTCTACTAATTGTCATCTCCGCCTTGAGAAGATGGTGCTCACACTTAACACATTTTCTTTTGACTCATCCCATTTCCTCAAAGTCCAAGGCGTAGCTGTGGGCACGCGCATTGGCCTTAGCTATGCCTGCCCCTCTTTAAGATATGATGAACAATCCTTGTTCGTGGAGTACCGTGGTCCAATCCTTGAGCTCTACCTCCGCTACATTGACGACTGCATTGGCGCTACCTCCTGCACCCATGCAGAACTCATTGGCTTCATCCATTTCAACACCAATTTCCATCCGGCACTCAAACTCACCTGGACCATTTCCGACATCACCCTTGATCTCACCATCTCCATCGCAGGTAACAGACTACTGACCGACATCTACTACAAACCCACTTACTCACACAGCTAACTTGACTACACTTCTTCCCATCTTGCTTCCTGTAATGACTCTATCCCCGACTCCCAATTCCTCCGGCTGCGCCGCATCTGCACCCAGGATGAGTTGTTCAAGACCAGGGGATCGAAGATGTCCACATTCCTTATGAAAAGTGAGTTTCCCTCTCCTATTATAGACAAGGCTCTCACCAAGATCTCCACTACATCCCACAGTTGAGCTCTTACTCTTCATCCCCCTGCTCGTAAGAAGGGCAGTGTACCCCCTTGTCCTCACATTCCACCATATATGCCGGCGCATACAAAATATAATCCTCCCTCATTTTCGCCACCTCCAGCGAGATTATACCACTGGCCACATCTACCCATCTCCTCACCTTTCTGCTTTCCGCACAGAACGTTCCCTCCTCAATTTCCTGGTAAATCCGTCCGTTCCAACACAGACCAGCCCCCCCCCCCCCGGTACTTTCTCCTTCAACCGCTTTACCTTCCCCCTTTTCAGGCGAGACAGGGGTTCACTGCATCTCCTCTAACCACTTCTAATGCATCTAAGCTTCGGCTCGGCGATCACTTCGCCCAACACTTCCGCTCATTCGGTAATAAACAACCTGATTTTTCGGTTGCCCAGCACTTCAACTACACCTCCACATTCCGAATCTAACCTTTCTGTACTGGACCCCCTCCATTGCCAGCGTGAAGCACAGCGTAAATTGGAGGAACGCTAAGATATGTAGAGACCATTCATACAGAGTGCATATTTGTGACCAGGCAACATGATTTGTACAAACAGCGGGTACAAAAGGATGCAAAAGGTTACTAGCTAACTGCACTAATTCCCCACAAAGAAATGCCGTAATTCATATTTGGGCTACTAAAATATTAAAACACATGCTTATGGACTTGTTGAACCGATCAATTTAAAATAAATTACTAACCATATAACAATTACTGCACGGAAACAGGCCTTCTCGGCCTTTCCAGTCCGTGCCGACCATTTATTTTCCCATCGTCCCATCTACCTGCACTCAGACCATACCACTCCATTCCCTTCCCGTCCATATACCTATCCAATTTATTTTTAAATGTTAAAATCGATCCTGCCTCCACCACCTCTGCAAGAAGCTCATTCCACACAGCCACCACTCTCTGAGTAAAGAAGTTCCCCCTCATGTTACCCCTAAACTTCTGTCCCTTAATTCTCATGTCATGCCCTCTTGTTTGAATCTTTCCTACCCTCAATGGGAGAAGCTTATCCACGTCAACTCTGTCTATCCCTTTCATCATTTTAACGACCTAAATCAAGTCCCCCCTTATCCTTCTGCGCTCCACAGTATAAAGTCCTAACTTGTTCAACCTTTCTCTGTCACTTAGTTGCTGGAACCCAGGCAACATTCTAGTAAATCTCCTCGGTACTCTCTCTATTTTGTTGACATCCTTCCTATAATTATGCGACCAAAATTGCACACCATCCTCCAGAATTGGTCTTACCAATGCCTTGTACAATTTTAACATTTCTTCCCTATTCCTATATTCAATGCACTGATTTATAAAGGCCAGCACACCAAAAGCTTTATTTACCACCCTATCTACATGCGATTCCACCTTCAGGGAATTATGAACATGTATTCCTAGATCCCCCTGTTCCACAGCATTCCTCAATTCCCTACCATTTACCATGTTCGTCCTATTTTGATTTGTCCTGACAAGATGTAACACCTCACACTTATCAGCATTAAACTCCATCTGCCATCTTTCAGCCCACTTTTCCAAATGTCCAAAATCTCTCTGGAGTCTTTGAAAATCTACTTCATTATCCACAGCACCACCTATCTTACTATCATCTGCACACTGACTTATCCAATTTTCCACCCCATCATCTAGATCATTGATGTACATGACAAACAACAGTGGACCCAACACAGATCCCTGAGGCACCCCACTGGTCACCGGCTTCCAACCTGACAAACAGCCATCCACCATTACTCTCTGGCGTCTCCCATTTTGCCACTGTTGAATCCATCTTGCTACTCCGCCATTAACACCCAAAGATTGAACCTTCTTAAGCACCCTTCCATGGGGAACCTTGTCAAAGGCCTTACTGAAATCCATATAGACAACATCCACTGCTTTACCCTCATCAATTTCCCTAGCAACCTCTTAAAAAAATTCAAGAAGGTTTGTCAAACATGATCTTCCAGGCACAAATCCATGTTGACTGTTCTTGATCAGACCCTGTTGATCCAGATACTTATATATATTATCTCTAAGTATCCTTTCCATTAATTTGCCCACCACTGACGTCAAACTAACAGGTCTATAATTGCTACGTTTATTCTTTGAACCCTTTTTAAACAATGGAACAACATCCGCAGTACGCCAATCCTCCGACACTATTCCCGTTTCTAATGACATCTGAAATATTTGTGTCATAGCCCCTGCTATTTCTACACTAACTGCCCTCAATGTCTTAGGGAATATCCTGTCTGGCCTGGAGACTTATCCACTTTTATATTTTTCAAAAGTGTCAGTACTTCCTCCTCTTTGAATCTCATAGTTTCCATAGCTACTCTACTTTTTCCCTTACCTCACAGAGTTCAATATCCTTCTCCTTGGAGAAAACCGAAGAAACAAATTGTTCAATATCTCCCCCATCTCTTTTGGCTCTGCAGATAGCTGTCCATTCTGGCTCTCTAATGGTCCAATTGTATCCCTCGTTATCCTTTTCCTATTAATATAGCTGTAGAACAGTAGTACTCAGTAGAACAGTTAACTATATCTCATAATGCGAAAACTAGTAATATATTAAAGTTCTTCATATTAACGGAATTTGCTTTGCCAACAGTCATAAAAACACAAAATTCATGAAATATGTAAATAAAGTGAGGAGTTGAAATAATTGAGGATGTGCAAAGATTAGGGTCGGGAAAAAGCGGGAATCAGTCTTCCCCACAACATAAGGGGGTGGAGTTGTACAGTTTGATAGACACGGGGAAGAAGGATCTCCTGAGGCGTTCTCTCCTGCATCTTGGTGGAAACTGTTGCTTAATATACTCGATCTGAGGATTGACCAACGTGTCATTGGCGGGGGGGGGGGGGGGGGGGGGGGGGGGAGGGTCGGTGGGGTGAGCTTTTCAGGACGTTATGCAGTTTGAGGAGCATCCTCCCCTCCTAGAAAACCTCACATGAATCCATCTCAGCACCCAAGACGGAGTTAGCATTAACGATGTGTCTGTTAATCCAATTCGCATCCACGGCCTTTGCCCTCCTGCCCCTGCAAACGGCAGGGAAGAAGATGGTACTGGTTACCGCTAATTGGTAGATAATCTGCATTATCTTACAGCTGACCTTGAAAGAGCATAGCCTTCAAACAAATACAGCCGGCACAGTCCCTTCCTGTACAGGACCTCAGGTTCATGTAAATTAGACAATAGACAATAAGTGCAGGAGTATACCATTCAGCCCTTCGAGCCAGCACCGCCGTTCAATGTGACAATGATTGATCAAGCCCAATCAGTACCCCGTTCCTGCCTTCTCCCCATATCCCCTGACTCCGCTATCTTTAAGAGCCCTATCTAGCTGTCTCTTGAATGTATCCAGAGAACCGGCCTCCGCCCGCCATCTGAGGCAGATACTTCCACACTCACAACCCTTTGTGAGTAGAAGTTCCCTTGTTCTCAATAGCTTACCCCTTATTCATAAACTGTGGCCCCAGGTTCTGGATTCCCCAAACATCGGGGACACGTTTCCTGCCTCTATCGTGTCCAAACCCTTAATAATCTTATATGTTTCAATGTGATCCCCTCTTATCCTTCTAAACTCCAGAGTATACAAGCCAAGCGGCTCCATTATCTCAGCACATGACAATACCACCATCCAGGGAATTAACCTTGCAAACCTACGATGCAGTTTAGACTTGCCACAATGGCATAATAACAGGATATTTCCAACTCAGTAGGTTGTAGAACATACGTGTTTAGGTATGTGCTGTAGCATCGCTATTCGCGTGCTGACTTTGTCCTTTCTCCTGATATTATCAGGTATGCTGATAAACAAGACCAGAACATGTTGAAAAGAGTCAGCGCTATTTTGCGAAATATCGTGGGAGAATTTTCGGCATTTATCTGACGTGATTTTTTTCCCCCATGATACACATTCCAGCTATGATGCGCGAAAAATGTGGATTTATAGTTTTCGATTGTGGTTGGGCTGCCTGTTAAGCAACGGATTTGTCACTGTTTGTGTTGAAGCTGTTCTCATTTTTAGCAATGATAAATGTTAATGTACTATTTGCACACAATAGGACGTGTATTATGGATTTCAGTTTTCACACAATTAAAGTATGACCTTACTTTTTACAATCAACGCCACCTATAACAATCATAAACCCGCTCTGGCTTCCAATAATGTTATGCAACCCAGTTTGTTCGACACCAAAGCAGCCGAAATGTACACAGATGTACAATATTGTTGCATTTTTTACTCTCTTTATTCCTTATTCTTATATTTTATTCGTCAGTGTTATTTAGCCCGGTTTTAATTTTAATTGGACCGATCTCATTAGATTGATAAAGGAATACAAGGCTGCACGATCATATGTTGTTGTTGAGTCAATTTCATTTCGTCCAGAGAATGGCATAAAAATGCCGAGCACATAAAGCGCCGGCCAATATATTGATCTTGATGTGACATAATGTCCAACTATATTGCATTACCTGTGTCTCGTTTTTTCACCTCTTCCTCTGAAAATGTCGAGTGTATTCGGCTTAGATTTATAAAACATCGGTTTTATTAAAATCATGGAAATCCCCACAATATCTCAAAATTCAACGACATAATTCTTCAGTAGAAATGCAGACAGTATGTTCAAGTATACAAGTTACTCTTTCTCAGTACAGTTCACTGTGTGCACGAATTTCAGTACTTCAGGATCAAATGAAAAAAATAATTATCTGATCATGGAGTAAATGGTTAATGCGGATCGAATGTTTGAAATGCAGATGCACCACAGCATGTAACTTCCAGTATAACAAGCTTCTTAATATTCAACCTGAAACAGGCACATCCTTACAATTTCAATAAACCAGTTAAACATGTGAAAGTAGATCACTTTTAATCTACATTCATTGAAAAAGGAA
Source organism: Raja brachyura (assembly GCA_963514005.1). Next base: position 17,570,621 of record OY740804.1, on the reverse strand, counting down.
AAAATGATAGCTCCATATCCAGACTAGTGAATCAGCGCATTGCGCCATAAGATTGGATGACGTTAATATAGATAACATTGGCCGCATTTTCCATTAATTTTGTGCACCTGGGGGTGTATCAGGATTGCATACTACAATTAAGACAGAATGCAATGCATATGCTGGAATGCTGAACAACACAAAAAATAGTGGTCTAACGTAGCGGGCAGGCAGCATCTGCGGAGGGATTGGATGGTCGATATTTTGGGTTGATTCCATCTTCAGGTTGACTATAGCAGGGGTATGGTGGGGTACTGCAAAACTACTGGGAGTGGGGCTATGTTTTGCAAATCGACGTTCCTGGTTGGGATCCCTCTTCAGAGTGATTGTCGTTGGTTGGGGAGAAAACTATTACAGAGGTGGTCGCGGGACAAGGACTGGCAGATGTTACAGGGGAGTATATTTGATGGGCAGCACCATGGAGTAATTTACTACGCCTGGCGTTAAAAGTACGTCAAATTGATGTTAGATAAACAGAGGAGGACTGAACCCAGACAACATGACACAGGTAGAAAGTCATCAAGGTGTTGGTGAGAGGGGGTGGGGGATGGGGTGCAGAATAGTGAAGTTGCGGTTTAGGGAGACACAAGGAAAAGAGACGGAGAAGTGTAGATTTCCCTAAAACTGCGTCATACTGCAGGGTTGTAAACTACCGACAGAGATTACGAAGTTCTGTTCTTCCACTTTACATGTCGCCTCATTCTGTCAAAGGAGGATGACTTGTTCCGAACGTCCATATGGAAATGCATTTAAATGAATAACAATTGTGAAATCCAGCGGGTCGTTTCGAGCATAATTGATCAGCTATACGCTTGTCCAGTACACGCTTGGTGTAGCTATCGTATAGTGGCCTCATTGGGAGAAAGTACAACAGCAGTGGTTTGAAGAGGTGTTTTTGAATGTTTGGCTCACTTGCAGGTGCTGTTATAGTTCCTGGATGGTTTTGAGGGTGGCGTTGAAAGGACAACGTGCGACATCATCTGTGGTTGCCAGGTAAAGTACCACTCGACGAGGCGCTTGGGTGGAAGAAATTAGTGGAATGCGGGAAGGAATGGGAATGGGAAGATGAAACTGGCGGTGGGATTACGTTGAATCTTGAAGACTTATCGGAATATATGGTTGGGATTAAAAATACCGACCAGGATAATATATATCCTTGTGCGTCCACAGAGAGGCAGAGAGGGATAGCGCGCGCAGAACTACCGGGCACAGTGGGTTTAGTTTAGTTTAGTTTAGTTTAATGTAGAGATACAGCGTGAAAACTGGCCCTACGGCCCTGAGAGTCCATGACGACCGGCGATCTCCGCACACTAACACCATCTTACCACTAGGGACAATTTACGCAAACGCCAAGCTAATTAACCTACATATATGTAGTCTTTGGAGTGTGGAGGTAGACCGAAGATCTCGTGGAAAACCCACGCAATCACGAGGACAACGTACAAAGTCCGAACAGACAGCACCAGTTGGCGGGATCAAACCCGTGACCGGCGCTGCAAGCGCAGTAAGGCGGCAATTTTGTACCATGACTGATCCATCCTCAGTAAAAGAGGATAAACCACATATACAGAATAAAGACGTGTCAGGTCTCGCGTTTGATCTAGATTCTAGTTATTGGTTTTTAGTATTAGATTTTGCATTGTTGTTTTATTTTGGCGTGTCACATCTCCTCTTGTTTCAGGTCCCATTTCCTGTCAGGTCGTTTACCCTCATGTGATTGTAGGCCTCACCCTGATGTGTTTCACCCGTGTCTCGTTATCCCCTCTTAAGTCTGTATTTAAGCCCTTTGTGTTTTAGTTTTCATGGCCAGTTCGTTGTGCATGCTACTTGGAATCAGCTTGTTCCAGCTTTAGAAATATTGTGACTTTGTGAACTCGACCATTGCCTGTTTTTCAACCACTGTTTTTGTCTGGTCCTAGATTATAGTGTTGCTTCTGTGTTTGCTTAACTGTGTACCGACTTCGACCGATTAAACTCTGTATACGGATCTGCCCTGTGTCTGAGCCTGCATTTGTGTCCTCCTCCTCGTTCAGTTCTGACAGTACGAACTGGCCAACAATGGACGCAGCGGGCTCTGATCATTTTCGTGTAGCACTCCAGAAGCAAGAGGAGCGCATCTCGTATAACGAGGGTCAACTTACCTCGATCGTCGCCAGGTTCCGAGATCTCAGCGAGCGTCTGCAGGGGTTCCAGGCGGACATCGGTTCACAGGTGAACACTTGAAATTCTCGATTTGAAGACCTGGTTGCTCGGCTGAATTCGTTGTTTCCTACTGCGGCTCCCGTGCCTACCAACTCTGCTTCCTTGTCTGTGGCTCCGATGGCCACGGTTGCCGTAGCGTCTCCATTCGTCCACTGACTGGGCAAGACCAGAACACTTTTCGGGGGAATCGGAGAAGTGTAGACCATTTTTGATTCAGTGTGGGCTGCATTTTGAACTTCAAGCGGCTGATTTTCCATCAGAACGATCAAGGGTAGCTTTTATCATCACGCACCTGTCGGGTAGAGCGGAGGCTTGGGCCACGGCAGAATGGGCTCGGAATACTTCTGGTTGCCAGACGGCGGTCCTGTTCATGGAAGTTCTGTCCCGCACGTTTGATCACTCCAATCCTGGCTGAGAGGCTTCACAGAACCTGGTCTCCATGAAACGAGGTAATCACTCAGTAATGAATTTTGCTATTGAATTTCGAACTGTTGCTGCTAAGGGTGGATGGAATGAGTCTGCTTTGTTGGATGCTTTTCGCAATGGATTGTTTGAAGCTATCAAGGATCAGTTGGCACCACTTACTCTGCCCTCCGACTTCGAGTCTTTGATTTCCCTGGCTGTCCAAATTGACTCTAGGCTCAGAGAAAGAGAGCGAGAGAGGAGATCGGCGGCAGTTCGGTCCTCCTCCCAACAGTGGCGGCAGCGTCACCCTTCGCCTTCCGGTCCAGTCAGCCTACAGCGCCACCTGTCCCATCGGAGGAGCCTATGCAGGTGGGACGAGCCAAACTCAGCCCAGATGAACGCCAGCGCCGCCTAAGGGAGGGGAGGTGTTTTTACTGTGGTGAACTGGGACATTTGTTGAATGGCTGTTCAGTAAAAGACCAGGCTCACCAATGAAAGAGAGGACATTGGTGAGCTGTAGCACTCCTATGAGCCGTTCCTCTCGTCAACTCACTAATGTACAATTGTTGCTGCATTCCCAGTGGCATTCCTTGTAGACTTTGGTTGATATTCGGGCAGATGAAAACTTCATGGACATTCGCTTGGCTGATGAATTGAAGCTGGAACGTGAACAGCGTCAAGATTCTCAGAAGGCTAGTGCATTGGATGGGCGCCTAATGTACAGGGTAATTCACCGAACTCAACCTGTTCAACTCATTGTGGCAGGTAATCACTTGGAGACGATCAGTTTTCATCTCCTCGACTGTCCTCTTCATCCTCTGGTTTTGGGGCTCCCTTGGCTCTCTTACCATAATCCTCACATGAACTGGGGTACTGGGGAAGTAATTTCATGGGCATATAACTGTACACTCGTCTATCTACATGATTCTTCGCCTGAGTCTAGGAAGGATCCATCATGGTGCAGTTTGCTGGGATCTTCCAGGACCACCCTCTGGCAGCATTCCCGTTCAAAGGAGGGGGATTTTACAGATCTCACCAAGTTTCCCTCATGTTATCTAGACCTTGAGGTGTTCAACAAGGCCAAGGCCACCTCTCTTCCGCCACATAGACCATACGACTGCTGCATTGACCTTCTGCCAGGTACAGCGGCTCCTTAGGGTCGTCTTTATTCCTTGTCTTCACCTCAGCGGCTCGCCATGGAAAAGTACATTGACAACGCCCTTTCTGCGGGGATCATCAAACCTTCCTCTCCACCTGCAGGAGCTGGATTCTTCTTTGTGGATAAGAAGGATGGGACACCTCGGCCTTGCATAGACTACAGAGGACTCAATGATATTACTGTTAAGAACAGATACCCTCTTCCTCTTATCGCCTCTGCATTTGAACTGTTAAAGGACGCTAAAATATTCACTAAGTTAGATCATAGAAATGCTTATCATCTGGTAAGGATAAGGGAGGGGGATGAATGGAAGACTGCGTTTAACAAACACAGTGGTCATTATGAATATCGGGTCATGCCGTTTGGTCTTTCTAATGCTCCAGCCATTTTTCAAGACATGGTTAACGATGCATTACGGGACATACTGAACAAATTTGTGTTTGTGTACCTTGATGACATTTTGATTTTTTCTCCAGATGAAACTTCCCATGTGCAGCATGTACACCAGGTGATGGAATGTTTGCTCTCGAATGATATGTTTGTGAAAGCTGAGAAATGTGAATTTCAGGTTAACACTGTTCAATTACTTGGTTATGTTGTGTCACCTGATGATATACATATGGACCCGGGCAAGGTCAGTGCTGTGGCCACCTGCTCTGCACCCTCCAGTCGTAAGCGACTTCAGGGGTTCCTTGGGTTTGCTAATTTTTATAGGAAGTTTATCCGGAACTTTAGTGTCACTGCTGCACCACTACATGCTCTCACCTCACCCCACGTGCCTTTCTCTCGTCCCCTCAAACCGAAGCTGCATTTATGAGACTCAAGAGGAGCTTCTCCTCAGCCCCCATCCTGGTTCACCCTGACCCGTCACTCCAGTTCGTGGTTGAGGTGGATGTCTCCGGTGTGGTCATCGGGGCCGCACTCTCCAAGAAGTCCTCCACAGACTACAACCCTGCGCTTTCCTCTCAAGAAATTTTTCTCCTGCTGAGAGAAATTGTGATGTGTGTAACCATGAACTGTTAGCTGTTAAAGCAGCCATGGAGGAATGGAGACATTGATTGGAGAGTACCAAGCAGCCGTTTCTGGTTTGGACAGACTGCAAGAACCTGGAATACATCAAGTCAGCCAAACGCCTCAACTCGCGCCAAGCAAGGTGGGTTCTTTAATCGATTTGATTTTGCACTGTCTTACCGCCCTGGTGCCAAGAATGGCAAACCTGATGCTCTCTCCAGACAGTTCGATCCTCACCCGTCCCCTAAGGTTTCAACTCCCATTCTGCCTCCTTCCTGTTTTGTTGGGGCAGTTACTTGGGAGATTGAGTGTTTCCGAGGCTGCTGCTGGTGTTCAGTCTCCGTTAGGGTGTCCTTCTAATCGTCTGTTTGTTCCCGAGTCTCTTCGTTCACGGGTGATTCACTGGGCTCATACGTCTCGGATCTACTGTCATCCCGGTGTCCGCCGAACCCGGTTTGTGGCCAAAGTGTGGTTTTGGTGGCCTTCCATGGAGAGGGGATTAAGGAGTACGTCGCTGCCTGCAGTATTTGTGCTCAGAACAAGACATCGCACCGGCCCGCCTTTGGTTTCCCGAATCCGTTGCCTGTCCCCTCACGCCTCTGGTCAGAGATCTCCATGGACTTTGTCAGGGGCCTGCTCTCTTCTGAGGGCAACACCACAGTCATGGCTGTGGTGGACAGATTTTCTAAGATGGTCCATTTCATTCCGTTCCACAAGCTTCCTCCCGCTGGGAAGACGGCAGAGGTCATGTTGTCTCACGTTTTTCGAATTCATGGATTTCCCAGATACATTGTGTCTGACCGGGGGCCTCAGTTCGTGTCCATGTTTTGGAAGGAATTTTGTCCTCTGTTGGACGCCACGGTCAGCCTTACATCTGGTTATCACCCGGAATCCAATGGACTGACTGAACGCCTTAACCAGGAATTGGGGACAGGACTGTGGTGCTTGGTGGCACAGAATCCTTCAACTTGGAGCAAACAGCTTATTTGGGTAGAGTATGCACACAACACACTCCCTTGCTCATCCTCTGGTCTCTCTCCATTTCAGTGTGCCTATGGTTATCAACCACCATTGTTCCCTGCTGTGGAGAAGGAGTCCAGTGTGCCCTCCGCTCAGGTTCTCATCCGTTGCTGTCGCAAGGTTTGGAATGGGGCTCGTCAGATGTTGTTACGCAGTTCTGCGCGTTACAAGAGGATGGGTGATCGTGGAAGAACGCCGGCTCCAGTATGCTCGCCGGGCCAAAAGGTGTGGCTCTCCACTCGAGACTTACCTCTGGCGATGGAATCACGGAAGCTGGCTCCTCGATGTGTTGGTCCTTTCCCGATATCGAAGGTCATAAATCCTGTGGCAGTTCGTCTCAGACTCCCCCGTGCCAAGAGGGTCAACCCTACTTTCCATGTCTCCCGACTGAAGCCAGTTAAGGAGAGTTCTCTGGTCCCTTCCTCCACACCTCCTCCGCCCGCCCCCCCCCCAGTTCCTTGATGGGGGTTCCAATGTTTTCGGGGCGCGGGGGGCGGGGGGGGGGGGGTCTCTCAGGTCTCGCGTTTGATCTAGTTTCTAGTTATTAGAGTTTGCATTCTTGATTTATTTTCGTGTCTCACATATCCTCTTGTTTCAGGTCCCATTTCCTTTCAGGTCGTTTACCCTCATGTGATTGTTGGCCCCACCCTGATGTGTTTCACCTGTGTCTCGTTATCCCTGTTAAGTCTGAAATTAAGGCCTTTGTGTTTTAGTTCTCATTGCCAGTTCGGTGTGTATGCTAATTATTATCACATCGTTCCAGCTCTGGAAATATTGTGACTTTGTGAACTCGACCATTGCCTGTTTTTCGACCACTGTTTTTGCCTGCTCCTAGATTATATTGTTGCTTCTGTGCTTGCTTACCTGTGTACCGACTTGGACCGATTACACTCTGAATAAGGATCTGCCCTGTGTCTGAGCCTGCATTGTGTCCTCCTCCTCGTTCAGTTCTGACAAGACAAGTGAAAAATAGTCCGGAAAAAAGGCTATTTACCTATCAGACCCATAACTAAGCAATTAAGAAATACATTGTGAATGCCGAAGTCTCCTTGAAAACCTTTAAGCAGTAATACTAATCAGTAATTATACTACTATTGGAGAATGGAGAAGGTGGAGTGGCAAGCGTCCTTTATTGTGCTTGTGGCATTGCCGAAGTAGCGTGATGTATAAATGGAGTCAATGGAATGGAGGTTGGTTTGTGTGATGGTCTGGGCTGCGTCCAGAAATTGTTCCAATTTCTTGCGGTTTGGATGGAGCTGTTCCCAACCCAAGCTGGGATGCATCCTGATCAAATGCTCTCTATGTTTTAATTTATATTGTGATTTTCAAAAAGTGGCGCTATTTTCAAATTTTATGCCAGTGTGCCTTGCATTCCGACAATAACGGCAGCGATTAAATCTACTGGGCCGATGTTCCCTATGCTCTAGCTTGATGCTGAATATCTGAGTCGATGTTCCCAAGTTCACATGCATTGTCGTAACATGTCAATGCACTGTATCCGCCCATGGTACAAAAAAACGTCTGGCAACCGAAAAACCCGGTGTGATACGCCAGTTCGTAGTTTAGAACTCCAAATCCTAAGGGCAATGCGAATAATAGTGCGGAAATTTTAGTTTAAGAAATGCAGCTTGCAAACAGAACAGAAACCTTATGCAGCTATCGGGAGAATTTGGAAACTTCTACAGATGGTGCTCCAAGTCAGCTGTGACGCGGGTCTCCGGTGCTATCAGTCAACAACTGTACCGCTGCGCCACTGTGCCACCTATCTCATGCTGTTTTCCCACGAAATCAAATCGATTCATTTGTCACTTCTGAACCAAATATAGACACAACGCTAACTACTTTTAATTGTTTATCAAAAGATTTGCTAAATTGTTCGCAATATGCGGGATTGAATAGAAGCAAATTCCAACCAGCTCCTGACCTGCAGCTTGTAGACTCATTTTCAGAGTAAGTACTTCTGCAAGAAAGTAGAATTAGTTATGTGGAATAAACAGTAGAACTGTGTAAATATGGTTTTAAATTCATACATTCTTCGCTGTGTAGCTACTGTTTAATGTTTTTACAAAATCAAATGTGGATGGTCTAAGAAAATCTCTGAATCCGTATTATGCTACAAAAACAAATAAACACAGAACAATAGAAAATAGGTGCAGGAATAGGCCATTCGGTCATTCGAGCTAGCACCGCCAATCAATATGATCATGGCTCATCATCCCAAATCAGCTGGATCCATTCCTGCTTCCCCCCCATATCATTTGATTCCGTTGGCCCTAAAAGCTAAATCTCACTATCTCTTGAAAGCATCAAGTGAATTGTCACCCACTGCCTCCTGCGGCAGAGAATTCCAGATATTCCAAACACTCTGGATGAAAATGTTTTCCTCATCTGAGTCCTACTTGTCTTAAAAATATAAACACTCCTGGCTCCATGTTACGTAAGCCCTCTGTAGCTGCAATGCATTGCATCAGATGTGTTTTTACGCATAAGGATGGATCTGTGGGATATGATGAAAAAACTATTTTGAACGCTGTGACACATGGCCTGCTTTGTTTGAGGAGGTCATGAATGTAAAACATAACATTGTTTGCAGCAGTTTCCATTCTATCTAACTGTAATTTTTGTAATGCCTGTACCCTTTGTGCTGAAACCATTGCCATAAGCATGGCCACAATCATTGCCTTTCACAATTCATGGCCTTCATGATCATTTTGGTCAAAGACAAAAATGAGACAGGAAACCACTCACGTAGTATTCTGAGGACCATACTCCCATCCCAAATAACCATATATCTAGGTTTGGGAGGTCTGGAATTGAAAATCCCTTTCATTAATCGAACAACGAGAGGGTGAAGTCCAATTGAATGTTTGTCTGAGTTTATCACTATATATGATGATAAAGCACTTCGTGCTGTATTGATTGCACTATAACTTAGTCCTTCACCATAGTAGAGTGTTGACAGAAACTCTAGAACATGTGAAATACGTGCTGTACAACAGTCAATATTACTTTGTACACAGTAAACTTCCCATTTTTTACATAACAAATATACTTATTTTGAGTACTCGAACTCCAAGATGCAGTAAGCATGTCCACAGTTCGACCTGACAATCCATGCCCCAGATATGGCCTTCTTATGATCTGCAAATTAGCAAATCAATACGGTCATACAATGTATGGCATTCGCCAGTTACCGGATGCACCAATAAATCACTTCGTTTGGGAACAGCCATCGGGGGTTGTGCCATCAACTGCAGGATCAATGGATACCATGGTTGGGTAGGCCAGTCGGGTATCACCGGTACCCCTGAAGCATCATCTTGCTTTATTTTTAGCAGACAACGATTTATGAGACAGATTGTGGGAATGCATATATGTACATACCACCCCAATTCAGCGAGAAAGTGTCAATCACTGCTGCCCAAGGATTTGGTTCCCATGGCACATATTTGGGAAACTGGTGGTTAAGTCTGGATGCAAACAAATCGACATTTGGCGTTCTATATTTGACAATGATCTCTTTGAACACATCCCGAATCAGCATCCACTCATTTGTATGCTCGCAATGAACAGGCACTGAGTAGTAAGCGGCGTTCAGATCTATGGTTGCCAAATAACAACCTCAATTATTTAATTGACCTGCTTGGTAAGGTCTGCGCCAAACAGCAGATCAGGTGGTTGGATATTTGCTGGCTTACAAAGCGCAGCGTTTCTATGGTAAATGGTGGGTCTAATAGCCCTCTTCCTGAGACAATTGATCTCAAAATGTGTGTTACAGTACAACCCTAGAGCCTCTTGGTGTGTTCTGGTCAAATAACCACCATCCACTGTTCTTGCAAATGCCGTAATGCCAGCAGCCATTAATTTTAGGATCATCTGAATTTTAATTGCTTGACTTCGCATGCCGGGTCCCATTTGACCCCATATAACCTGATACACAGTAGGCACTTTTAACAACTCACAGTTGTTTGGAGGGTCATGTTTTTTGGCTGTCTCGTCCATAGTAAGGTCCTGAAGCCGATGAGAAACCATGTAATATATTGTGGCAGCCAGCTCTTCAGCTAGCGCCTCCCCTGCTCCTGATGGAACAGCAAATGGTAGTGCCAGTGGTGGAACATTTGGTAACTCCACTGTTTCTCCTGGCTGAACTTCCCCATCAGATTCAGGCTCAGGACTGATCTGACCCGTTGCACTCCCTTCAAAAGTAAAATGGTTATCTGGCAGCACTGTTGCTGCTTGCGCCTCTTTCTCTGAGCGCTGACACTCCTTCTCTTTGGAGCGCAATGCTCTGGAGGACTGTATCCAACAGCTCCTCTACTTGGGTTAGGCGTGCACACACTATCCAGCCCCGGTGAGGAATCACCCCCCGACTCCGTGGGCCTAGCAGACTTTTCAGATGCCTTGCGCCCTAATGGCGATGGCTCTGTGCTGTATAGCACTAGTCTGCAGTCGCTAACTCTGTAGCTAGCACAGGGGTTTGAGGCAGGGCTTCCATGCCTGAACTGCCGCGGCTGGTTGCGACTCGCCGCTTTCCCTTCTCTGTTTTTTTTCCATGCTAGCAACCGGTAGATAGCGTACCGCCCAGAATGGACTCGAACTCCAATGAAAGTTTTCACTTACCTGGATTCTCAATACTTACCGCTAGAGGAGCTCTGTTCTCGCAGCATCCGTGCGTCAATGCGGCTGACGTACGGGTGCGCATGCGGCCTGGCGGGTCTTCTTCACATAATCACTCACATGACTCCGAAGTAAAATTTCCTATTCAGCGGCTATAAATCCGAGGTAATGACAATAAACTGCTAAAGCACCACACAAGTCTTACCATCGATTTTTTGACGTAATGCTTCGGCTGTTGAACACAACACAACAAAATCTTCAGTACAATAGTATAATATGTAAGCGGAATGTCTTCAAGCCAATTGAAAACCTAATTAATTTGTTTAATTTGGTTCATTTTGTGCAATTAAATCGATTAAGTCGACACAAACATATCTGCATTCAGGATTATTAATATCAGTCAAGGCTCCTAATCTTGCGAATCTGTGTTCCAGCAATAACTAAAACTGCGTTGTTGAATTACATTGTATTATTATTGGTGTTGGTATATTATTGTCACATGTACCGCTATCCCGTGATTTATATTTTACGGGCTACAGCGGAAGATTAACTATAAATATGTACTATCATACCACGAGGAATATACTATGACAGCGACATAGGACATGCATGTCTATAAAATAAAGCAAGGGTTGCAAAGGGGTTAGACTGGGTTCCTTTGTATATACGGGGTCCGCCCAAATGTCTTACAATAGCGAGGACGACGCTGTCGTTGCATTCCTTGATACCAGATTTCAAGCTTCCATTCTTGCTGCCCGCCGGGAATGTGATCGTAAAATATTTTGGCAGCTTTACCGTGGCAGTGCCAAGTTTATACAGCATCAATGGGGTGTGGGAGTTTTAAGATTCTGATTTGTACGGTGAAGAGTGCTCGCCCTCATCTCCCGAAATTTCAGTGACGTCTACAATAGAGCATCCGAAAAATCAATCAGTGATGTATCCCGTTAGGAAGCTTTACATTCCATCCAACACAATATGCTTTATATGCTGCTTTTGTAGAAACTGGTTAGAGTTTTTTCAACAATTTCCTTGGTCATTTCAGGAAGTACAGACACAACCCATTCTCGTTGTGTTTGTGTCATTACAAATTGGTAGAAATATTTACCAATGGTAAGATTTTCGATGGTAAGGTTTTCGATCTTCTCTACTTTGCGATTGTGATGCGTTCGTCATTTCGCATCCCGAAGTTGATGACAAGATCTTTCGAACTAGATATTTCAATTTATATTCAGTCTCTTAATTTTTTCACATCCAACCAAGTATGGTTGGCCCGGGACCGTTGGAGCGAGTGAGTACATAAACCCAGCGCGGGGCTTGTTCAGGCAGAGGCCCGGGACCGTTGGTGCGAGTGGAGGAGGGTCAGGAGCGGTGAGTACATAAACCCAGCGCGGGGCTTGTTTTTACCGAAATCCGGAACATTCCATTCTGAATAGGGAGATTTCTGGTGGAAGCCGCTGATTGGTGGAAGCAGACTAGAGGAAGCAGCTGATTGGGTGGAATCTCTGGTTAGTATTTCTGCTTTCTGGTTAAAGGTACAGTGGGTGAGTAAAGGTACAGGGGGTGAGTAAAGGTACAGGGGGTGAGTAAAGGTACAGTGGGTGAGTAAAGGGTACAGGGGGTGAGTAGAGGTACAGTGGGTGAGTAGAGGTACAGGGGGTGAGTAAAGGTACAGTGGGTGAGTAGAGGTACAGGGGGTGAGTAGAGGTACAGGGGGTGAGTAGAGGTACAGTGGGTGAGTAGAGGTACAGGGGGTGAGTAAAGGTACAGTGGGTGAGTAAAGGTACAGGGGGTGAGTAAAGGTACAGGGGGTGAGTAAAGGTACAGTGGGTGAGTAAAGGGTACAGGGGGTGAGTAAAGGGTACAGGGGGTGAGTAAAGGGTACAGGGGGTGAGTAAAGGGTACAGGGGTGAGTAAAGGGTACAGGGGGTGAGTAAAGGGTACAGGGGGTGAGTAAGGGTACAGTGGGTGAGTAAAGGGTACAGTGGGTGAGTAAAGGGTACAGGGGGTGAGTAAAGGGTACAGGGGGTGAGTAAAGGTACAGTGGGTGAGTAAAGGTACAGTGGGTGAGTAAAGGGTCAGGGGGTGAGTAAAGGTACAGGGGGTGAGTAAAGGGTACAGGGGGTGAGTAGAGGTACAGTGGGTGAGTAGAGGTACAGGGGGTGAGTAAAGGTACAGTGGGTGAGTAAAGGTACAGGGGGTGAGTAAAGGTACAGTGGGTGAGTAAAGGGTACAGGGGGTGAGTAGAGGTACAGTGGGTGAGTAGAGGTACAGGGGGTGAGTAAAGGTACAGTGGGTGAGTAGAGGTACAGGGGGTGAGTAGAGGTACAGGGGGTGAGTAGAGGTACAGTGGGTGAGTAGAGGTACAGGGGGTGAGTAAAGGTACAGTGGGTGAGTAAAGGTACAGGGGGTGAGTAAAGGTACAGGGGGTGAGTAAAGGTACAGTGGGTGAGTAAAGGGCACAGGGGGAGAGTAAAGGGTACAGGGGGTGAGTAAAGGGTACAGGGGGTGAGTAAAGGGTACAGGGGGTGAGTAAAGGGTACAGGGGGTGAGTAAAGGGTACAGGGGGTGAGTAAGGGTACAGTGGGTGAGTAAAGGGTACAGTGGGTGAGTAAAGGGTACAGGGGGTGAGTAAAGGGTACAGGGGGTGAGTAAAGGTACAGTGGGTGAGTAAAGGTACAGTGGGTGAGTAAAGGGTCAGGGGGTGAGTAAAGGTACAGGGGGTGAGTAAAGGGTACAGGGGGTGAGTAAAGGGTACAGGGGGTGAGTAAAGGGTACAGGGGGTGAGTAAACGGTACAGGGGGTGAGTAAAGGGTACAGGTGGTGAGTAAAGGGTACAGGGGGTGAGTAAAGGGTAAGTGGGTGAGTAAAGGGTACAGTGGGTGAGAAAAGGGTACAGTGGGTGAGTAAAGGGTACAGTGGGTGAGTAAAGGGCACAATGGGTGAGTAAAGGGTACAGTGGGTGAGTAAAGGGTACAGTGGGTGAGTAAAGTGTACAGTGGGTGAGTAAAGGGTACAGTGGGTGAGTAAAGGGTACAGTGGGTGAGTGAAGGGTACAGTGGGTGAGTGAAGGGTACAGTGGGTGAGTAAAGGGTACAGTGGGTGAGTAAAGGGTGCAGTGGGTGAGTAAAGGGTACAGTGGGTGAGTAAAGGTACAGTGGGTTAGTAAAGATACAGTGCTTTTGGTTTGTATAATAAAGGTGTAGGTTAAAGGTCAAGAGGGAGCTGCTGTTTGAGTACCTGCTGATTTCTCACAGCAGTTTCCATTATATTATACTGATATCGGATCCAGGGTAAGGCGAGAGAATGTCAGCCAGAGCAGTGTACTGTACTGCATGTCAGATGTGGGAGGTCATGGTGTCGGATGGCCCTCTTGACGTCCACATCTGCATCAGGTGCAGAGAGATGGGGCTCCTAAGGGACCGTATTAGGATCCTGGAGCAGCAGCTCGATGACCTCTGCCTGGTCAGGGAGAGTGAAAAGGTGATAGAGGAGAGTTATAGGGAGGTGGTCACTCCAAAACCACAGGAGAGAGACATGTGGGTCACGCTAAGGAAGGGCAAGGGGCAGAGGCATGAACAAGTGAGTACTTCAATGTCAGTACACCTGGCAAATAAGTACTCCTGTTTGAGTACGGATGGGGGTGACAGCCTACCCGGGGGTAGCGACAGCGGACGGGCCTTCAGCACAGAGACCGCCCCTGTTGCTCCGAAAGGTAGGGAAAAAAAGAGGGGGGCAATAGTAATTGGGGACTCTATTGTTAGGGGGTCGGATAGGCGATTCTGTGGACGCAGTCGGGAGACCAGGATGGTGGTCTGCCTCCCTGGTGCCAAGGTCTTGGACGTGTCTAAACGTGTCCAAGATATCCTCAAATCAGAGGGAGAGGAGCCTGAGGTCGTGGTACATATAGGTACCAATGACATAGGTAAAAAAAGAGAAGAGGTCCTGAAGGGAGGATTTAAGGACTTGGGAGGAGAGTTGAGGAAAAGGACCAAAAAGGTAACAATCTCAGGATTACTGCCTGTGCCACGTGACAGTGAGAGTAGAAATGGAGCAAGGTGGAGGATAAATGCTTGGCTGAAAGACTGGTGCAGAGGGCAGGGATTCAAGTTTCTGGATCATTGGGACTTCTTTTGGGGTAGGTGGGACCTGTACAGAAAGGATGGGTTGCACTTGAACCCGAGGGGGACCAATATCCTGGCGGGGAAATTTGCAAAGGCCACTGGGGAGACTTTAAACTAGAATGGTTGGGGCGAGGGATGCAAATAGCAAAAGCTAGTAGACAGAATGGGAGGGAGGAAGCAGAAAAGGGAAGCACTCGGACACAAGAGGAGAAAGAAAAAAAAGGAAATAAACAGAGAATAAGAGATGGGGGGTTTCTTAAATGTGCATATTTTAATGCTAGGAGCATTGTAAGAAAGGTGGATGAGCTTAGAGTCTGGATAGACACCTGGAAGTATGATGTTGTGGCGATCAGTGAAACATGGTTGCAGGAGGGCTGTGATTGGAAACTAAATATTCCAGTATTTCGTTGCTTCAGGTGTGATAGAATTGGAGGGGCAAGAGGTGGAGGTGTTGCATTGCTAGTCAGGGAAGATATTACAGCAGTGCTTTGGCAGGATAGATTGGAGGGCTCATCTAGGGAGGCTATTTGGGTGGAACTCAGAAATGGGAAAGGTTTAGCAACACTTATAGGGGTATATTATAGACCGCCAAATGGGGAACGAGAATTGGAAGAGCAAATATGTAAAGAGATAGCAGATATTAGTAGTAAGCACAAGGTAGTGATTGTGGGAGATTTCAACTTTCCACACATAGACTGGGAAACACATTCTGTAAATGGGCTGGATGGTTTGGAGTTTGTAAAGTGTGTGCAGGATAGTTTTTTGCAGCAATACATAGAGGTGCCTACTAGAGGAGGGGCAGTGCTGGACCTCCTGTTAGGAAATGAGACGGGACAGGTGGCGGAGGTATGCGTAGGGGAGCACTTCGGGTCCAGTGATCACAATACCATTAGTTTCAATATAATTATGGAGAAGGACAGAACTGGGCCTAGGGTTGAGATTTTTGATTGGAGAAAGGCTAACTTTAACGAGATGCGAGATGATTTAAAAGGAGTGAACTGGGACATTTTGTTTTATGGGAAAGATGTAGAGGAGAAATGGAAGACATTTAAAGGGGAAATATTAAGAGTACAAAATCTTTATGTTCCTGTTCGGTTGAAAGGAACCAGTAAAAATTGGAAAGAGCCCTGGTTTTCAAGGGAAATTGGACATCTTGTTCGGAAAAAGAGGGAGATCTACAATAATTATAAGCAGCATGAAGTAAATGAGGTGCTTGAGGAGTATAAGGAATGTAAAAAGAATCTTAAGAAAGAAATTAGAAAAGCTAAAAGAAGATATGAGGTTGCTTTGGCAAGTAAGGTGAAAGTAAATCCAAAGGGTTTCTACAGCTATGTTAATAGCAAAAGGATAATAAGGGATAAAATTGGTCCATTGGAGAGACCGAGTGGACAGCTATCTGCAGAGCCAAAAGAGATGGGGGAGATATTGAACAATTTCTTTTCTTCGGTATTCACCAAGGAGAAGGATATTGAATTATGTGAGGTAAGGGAAACTAGTAGAGTAGCTATGGATACTATGAGTTTCAAAGTAAAAGAAGTACTGGCACTTTTGAAAAATATAAAAGTGGATAAGTCTCCAGGTCCTGACAGGATATTCCCTAGGACATTGAGGGAAGTTAGTGTAGAAATAGCCGGGGCTATGACAGAAATATTTCAAATGTCATTAGAAATTGGAATAGTCTCCGAGGATTGGCGTACTGCGCATGTTGTTCCATTGTTTAAAAAGGGTTCTAAAAGTAAACCTAGCAATTATAGACCGGTTAGTTTGACTTCAGTGGTGGGCAAATTAATGGAAAAGCTACTTAGAGATAATATATATAAGTATCTGGATAAAGAGGGTCTAATTTGGAACAGTCAACATGGATTTATGCCTGGAAGGTCATGTTTGACTAATCTTCTTGAATTTTTTGAAGAGGTTACTAGGGAAATTGACGAGGGTAAAGCAGTGGATGTTGTCTATATGGACTTCAGTAAGGCCTTTGACAAGGTTCCTCATGGAACGTTGGTTAAGAAGGTTCAACTGTTGGGTATAAATTCAGGAATAGCAAGATGGATTCAACAGTGGCTGAATGGGAGAAGCCAGAGGGTAATGGTGGATGGCTGTTTGTCGGGTTGGAGGCAGGTGACTAGTGGGGTGCCTCAGGGATCTGTGTTGAGTCCTTTGTTGTTTGTCATGTACATCAATGATCTGGATGAAGGGGTGGTAAATTGGATTAGTAAGTATGCAGATGATACCAAGATAGGGGGTGTTGTGGATAATGAAGAGGATTTCCAAAGTCTACAGAGTGATTTAGGCCAGTTGGAAAAATGGGCTGAAAGATGGCAGATGGAGTTTAATGCTGATAAATGTGAGGTGCTACACTTTGGCAGGACAAATCAAAATAGGACGTACATGGTAAACGGTAGGGAATTGAAGAATACAGTTGAACAGAGGGATCTGGGAATAACCGTGCATAGTTCCTTGAAGGTAGAATCTCATATAGATAGGGTGGTAAAGAAAGCTTTTGGTATTCTAGCCTTTATAAATCAGAACATTGAGTATAGAAGCTGGGGTGTAATGTTAAAATTGTACAAGGCGTTGGTGAGACCAAATCTGGAGTATGGTGTACAATTTTGGTCGCCCAATTACAGGAAGGATGTCACCAAAATAGAGAGGGTACAGAGGAGATTTACTAGAATGTTGCCTGGGTTTCAACAGCTAAGTTACAGAGATAGGTTGAATAAGTTAGGTCTTTATTCTCTGGAGCGCAGAAGGTTAAGGGGGGACTTGATAGAGGTCTTTAAAATGATGAGAGGGATAGACAGCGTTAATGTGGACAAGCTTTTCCCTTTGAGAATAGGGAAGATTCAAACAAGGGGACATGACTTTAGAATTAAGGGACAGAGGTTTAGGGGTAGCATGAGGGGGAACTTCTTTACTCAGAGAGTGGTAGCGGTGTGGAATGAGCTTCCAGTAGAAGTGGTGGCGGCATGTTCATTGGTATCATTTAAAGATAAATTGGATAGGCATATGGATGAGAAGGGTATGGAGGGTTATGGTATGAGTGCAGGCAGGTGGGACTAAGGGAAAAAAAGTTGTTTGGCACGGACTTGAAGGGCCGAGATGGCCTGTTTCCGTGCTGTAATTGTTATATGGTTGTTATATGGTTAAGTATGTTGATCTCATATGGAAAACTGGTAAATGTACACAGAACAGCGTTACACAGCAGATGGTCCTTCCCTCAATCATGTTGTGCCAAATATAATGCCAAAATCAACCTGCCCATAATCCATATTCCTGGATTCCCTGTGTTTCCATAAGCCTTGGTAAAAGCTACTTCAATCCCGCGTCCCCATCTCCCTGCATTACCATACATGGCCCAGCGTTCCAGGGTCCCATTACTGCCTGTACATGCCCTGTTCACCTCCAGCAAAATGTCACCCTCTTACCATATAACCATCTAACGTTGGACATTTCCACCCTGGAGAATAGTTCCTGGCTGTCTATCCTCTCTATGCCTCTTATATATTCATATACGTACATCAAATATCCAGCTGCCAGAGAAACAGCCCAAGTCTATCCAACCGCTCACAGCAGCCAAATCCCTCTAATCCAGGCAGTATTGTGGTAAGCCTCCTCCGCGACCTCTCCAAAGATACCACATCTTTCCTCCAATGGACGACCACAACTGCACGCAATACTCCAAATGCGACATAGCTAATGTCCTATGGAGCTACACCATTACGCTTAAAATCAATGCCCCGAGCAATGAAGACAAGCATACCATAAGACCGTTTTACCAGTGTATCTACTGCGCTGCCGCTTTCACTGCTTAATGGACTTTGAATCTAAGATCCTCCTGCACATCAATGATTTTAAGGGTCTTGCCATTACTTGCATGCAAGTACTTGCAAAACGTTCACCACTTCACATTTTTCCGGTTAAACTCCATCTGCCATTTCTCCGCCCACTTCTGCAACAGACCTATAACCTATGTGTCCTATGATAGCCTTCCTCACTGTCTGCAACTCCTCAGATTTTTTGTCGTGAGAAAACTGCCTCACCAATCCATCTATATTTATATTCAAGTCATTTGTCTGTGTATGATGAAGAGCAGAGGCACCAGCACAATTCCATGCGTAACCCTACTGGTCACGGACTACCAACAACAATAGCTTCCTTCGAAAACAAAACACTGTCTTTATGAATATGAGAGTTCTGAATCAATGCGAACGTGTCGTCTCGAATCCCGAACATCTTAATGCTCCGGATCAGCCTACTATGAAAGAATGTATCAACATCCTTACTAAAATCCGTGCATGCAGCATCAACCGTCCGACCTTCACAAATGTCTTTCGTCACCTCCTCCAAAAAAAGGCAACCAAGTTAGTAGGCCACAACTTGCCGCGTACAGGGATCTGCTGGCTATCCTTAATACCTCCATTATCTTCCAAATGGCAAGAAATCATATTTCAAAGAATTACCTCCAATAGATTCCCAAAAGCCGACCTGTGTCACCTGCCTACAGGCCCTGGATTCTCTCTACATCTCTTCGTGAATACAGTAACAGCGTTGGCTACACTGCAATCTTATGAGATGTTGCCTTTGGCTAAAGAAGGCAAAAATAGGATGGTCAACGCCCCCACTATCTCCACTTTTCCTACTTCAATCACCTGGTTTGATCCTATGACGCCCTGGGGATATCCACTTTAATGCTCTTCAGGATTCTCAGAATCCTTCTCACCACCTCCTTCGCGATCTCAAATTGCCTGAGTATATTTAGTCTCCACAATGTTCTGTCTGTCCACACGTCCATCATTTTCCTGAAGGCAAACGCAAAGTAAACGTTTTGTACCTTACATACATCCTTCGACCCCAAACACACATTGCTTCCTTAAAGATAGACACAACATGCTGGAGTAACGCAGCGGGTGAGGCAGCATCTCTGGAGAAAAGGAATGGGCGAAGTTTCGGGCCGAGACCCTTCTTCAGAATGATGTCAGGGAAGAGGGTGGACAAAGATGGAATGCGGGCGGAGACAGTAAGACTGTTGGGAGAACTATGAAGAGTAAGGGGATAGAGAGAGAAAGCAAGGGCTATCGGAAGTTATATAAGACAATCTTCATACGGCTGTGGTGTAACTTATCCAAGCAAAATATCAGCTGTTGTTCCTCCAATGTGTGCTGGGCCTCACTATGACAATGAGGGAGGCCCGGGACAGAAATGTCAGATTGGGAATGGGAGAAGGAGCTGAAGTGCTGAGCCACGGGCAGATCGGGTACGTTAAGACGGACTGTGCGGAGGTGTTCAGCGAAACGATCGCCGAGCCTGCGCTTCATCTCACCGATGTAGAGAAGTTGACACCTAGAACAGCGGATATAGAAGATGAGGTTGGAGGAGGTGCAAATAAACCTCTGTTTCACCTGGAAAGACCCTGGGTCCTTGGATGTGGTCCAGGTGGGAGGTGAAGGGACAGGTGTTGCACCTCCTGCAGTTGAAGAGGGAAGTACCTGGAGAGGGGTTGGTCTGGCTGGGAAGGTACGACTTGACCAGGGATTTTTGGAGCGAACGGTCTCCGCGGAAAGGACAATGTGACAATGTGGCCAGTAGTGGGATCCCGTTGGACGTTGCGAAAATGGTCGAGGACCAATGCTGTATGCGACGGCTGATTGGCTGGAAGGTGAGGACAAGAGAGTCTCTGAACATGTTACCAATGGTGGGAGTACGAGTATGAGCAGAGCTTCGGGATAACGAGGAGATCCGACTGAGAGCCTCGTCTTTAATGGAAGAGGGGTAGCCCGGTTCCTAAAAAAATGAGGACATCTCCGATGCACTGGTATGGAACAACTCATTCTGGGCGCAGATACGGCGTAGACGGAGGAAATAGGAGTAGGTGATTCACATCATTACAGGAAGCAGGGTGGGAAGAAGTGAAGTCAAGATAGCTATTTGAGTCAGTATGTGTTTCTAGTAGATGTCTGTTTCCTGTGATGGAGACGGTGCGATCTAAAAACGTTAGGGAGATTTCGGATATGGTCCATGTGAATTTGCGTGCAGGATGGAAATTACTGGTGAAGTTGATGAAGTCAGTGAGTTCTGCGTTGGTGCAAGAGGTGGCACCAATGCAGTCGTTAATGTAGCGGAGGTATTTTTCCGGGAATAGGTAGTGTACGCCTGGAACAGGTATTGTTTTATGTATTTACAAAGAGGCAGACATAGCCCCGGCCCACGCGAGTGTCTTGTATTTGGAGGAAGTGGGAGGAGTCGAAGGAGTTGTTGGTGAGGGTAAGGACCAGCGCTGCTACGCGGAGGGGTGTAATGGAAGACGAGGATTGGTTGGTTCTGCGGTCGAGCAAGAAACCGAGGACTTTAAGACACTCCTGCTGGGGGATGTATGTGTGTAATTACTGGATTTCCATCGTAAACATTAGGGAGTGGGGTCCTGGAAAATGGAAGTCATTGAGGAGACGAAGAGCGTGTGATGTGTCTTGGAAATAAGTAGGGAGGTATTAGAGCGCGGGAATATAATTTGGAATTTAATTCGGTGGGACATGTCCAAGCAGATCCTTGAGCGATCTTACCTTCGCCAGCTTATCCTCAGCATTTTTAACCAGCATAACCAAAAGAGAATATATCTCCTCAATCCTGACAGTACAGCGAGCACAATGAGGAATCAAGGAGGCAAACGTACGAGGGGCCAGGAACAAACAACATCCTACAGGATGTTATTTTGCCTATCTGAGACAAGAGACAATAGGCAATACGTGCATGAGTAAGCAATTCGGCCCTTCGAGCCAGCACTGCCATTAACTTTGACATGGCTGATCATCCACAATCAGTACCACGTTCCTGCCTTCTCCCCATATCCCTTGCCTAAGCTATCTTTCTGAGGTCCATCTAACTCTCTCTTGAATCCTTGTGAGCCAGAGAATTCCACAGATTCAAAACTTTCTGTGTGAAAAAGTTTTTCCTCATCTTCGTTTTAAATGGCTTACCCCTTATTCGTATACTGTGGCCCCTGGTTCTGCACTCTTGAAACACCGGGAACATGTTCCCGGCCACTAGCATGTCCAAACCCTTAATATTCTTATGTTTGATCAGCCATGATCATATTGAATGGCGGTGCAGGTTCGAAGGGCCGAATGGCCTACTCCTCCACCTGTTTTCTATGATTCTATGTTTATATCATTCTTTACAGTTCCAGAGTATACAGTCCGAGGCACTCCATTTTATCAACATATGAAAGGCCCACCTTCGCGCGATTTAACCTCGGGAAACTATGCTGCTCTCCCTCAATAGCAAGAATGCCCTTCCCCAAATTTGGTGAACAAAACTGCACACAATACTCCAGGTGTGGTCTCACTAGAGCCCTGTACAATTGCAGAAGGAAATCTTTGCATCTATACTCAACTCCTCTTTTTATGAAGGCCAATATGCCTTTCGCTTTCTTCACTGCCTGCTGGACCTGCATGTGTACTATCAGTGACTGATGAACAAGGACCCCCCACATCTCGCAATACTTCCCCCTTTCCCAACTTGACACCATTCAGATAATAATCGGACTTCCTGATTTTGCCACCAAAGTTGATAACCCCACAAGTATCCACATTAAACTACATGTGTTATGCATCTGCCCACTCACCCCACCTGTCCAAGTCACGCTGCATCGTCATAACATCCACCTCACAGTTCACCCTGCCCCCAGCTTTGTGTCATCTACAATTTGCTAATGTTACTTTTAATCCCTTCGTTTAAATCATTAATGTATGTTGTAAATAGCTGCGGTTCCAGCAGCAAGCCTTGTCGTACCGCGCTAGTCACTTCCTGCCATTGTGAAAGGGACCCGTTTTTTCCCTGCATCTTGTTTCCTTGTGTGCGAACCAATTTTCTATCCATGTCAGTACGCTACCCTCAATACCATGTGCAGTATTTTTTCCTACTAATCTCGTATGTGGGACCTTATGAAATACTTTCTGAAAGTCCATGTATACTACATCCACTCTTGTCCATTTTCCCAGTTACATCCTCAAAGAATCCCAGAAGATCAGTCAAGCATTATTTCCCCTTCATAAATATATGCTGACGCGGAACGATCCTGCTACTGCTATCGAAATGTGCCGCTATGTCATCTTTTATAATTGACTCCAGCATGTTCCCCACAACCGAAGTCAGGCTAACTGGTCTATAATTCCATGTTTTTTCTTTCCCGTCTTTCTTAAAAAGTGGGATAACATTAACTACCCTCCAATCCACAGGAACTGATCCTGAATATATAGCACATTGGAAATTAACACCAATCCCTCCACGATTTCTAGAGCCACTTCCTTATGCACATTCGGATGCTGACCATTGGGGTTTATTAGCCTTCAGTCACATCAGTCTACCCTGCACCATTTCCTGCCGAATGTCAATTTAACCAATTGCGAGCTCCAACTCAATTTCTGTCCAGGGCAAAATGATGTGTTTGCCAACTAAGGTAGACCGAACATTTTTTAAACAATACAATGCGATGTCGCAATTGAGTTGCAAATGTCCAAAGTCAGCGCTACTCACACCGCACTGTACACTCCACTAAGATATATTAGTTTAGCATGATAAATGGGAATATTTCTCTTCTTCATTTGGTCCCACAGTTAAGCAGTTACACTATTTTATTTTACAATCTGTCGTACTCCGAAACATTGAAAAGTTGACACCACTGAAGATGTTTCCAATCAGTTTCATTTCAACCAAGTCATTAGAAGGATAACATATGATAACGTATTTAACGAACCTAGCAATGTAAATATTAAATAATGCACATCCATTCTAGTGAACAGATGAAAATAATATAACCAATGCATAAAATCCGTAGGCCGTGAAAATTGCGGGGTCAATGCCAGCTGTAATTGATTTGTAGCTCATGAGCGGATGCTATGGGACGTCAAATAACTCCCGCCAAATGAAATCAGCTGTGCTCAGGACATCAGCATGTGCACTTCCCCTCCATTTTCGGATTAACACCATTTCCCTTTGCAGTATTTGCCTGTGATTTATCTTGTCATTCATCCAGAATTTAAATTAATAAGATCGCCATCTTGACGCAGAGGTGGAGTTGCTACCTTACAACGATAGAGAGCCAGATTCAATCCCGACTATAGGCAATATCTGGCGCTAGTCTGTACGTTCTCACTGTGACCGCGTGGGTTTTCTCTTATGCACAAAAGACGTACAGACAAATTGGCTTCTATAAAAACAGTGAATTGTCGCAAGTGCATAGGATGGTGCGTAGGATGTCCCTAGTGCGTAGGATGGAGCTGATGTAATTATCTCTGGTCGGCACACACTCGGTGTGCCGATGGGCCTGTTTCCACATTATATCCGATATGAGAACCGTTGGAGACACAGGGTGGAGCTACCTGCGCTGTGAGTATAAATCTAGCGCGGGGCTTGCTTTTCACAGAGGCCCGGGGAGCCGTTGGAGACAGAGGGTGGAGCTACCTGCTGTGAGTATAAACCTAGCGCGGGGCTTGCTTTTCACAGAGGCCCGGCGAGCCGTTGGAGACAGAGGGTGGAGCTACCTGCTGTGAGTATAAACCTAGCGCGGGGTTTGCTGACACAGAGGCCCGGAGAGCCGTTGGAGACACAGGGTGGAGCTACCTGCTGTGAGTATAAATCTGGCGCGGGGCTTGCTGACACAGAGGCCCGGGGAGCCGTTGGAAACACAGGGTGGAGCTACCTGCGCTGTGAGTATAAACCTAGCGCGGGGCTTGCTTTTCACAGAGGCCCGGGGAGCCGTTGGAGACAGGGGGTGGAGCTGCCTGCTGTGAGTATAAATCTAGCGCGGGGCTTGCTTTTCACAGAGGCCCGGGGAGCCGTTGGAGACAGAGGGTGGAGCTACCTGCTGTGAGTATAAATCTAGCGCGGGGCTTGCTTTTCACAGAGGCCGGGGAGCCGTTGGAGACAGAGGGTGGAGCTACCTGCTGTGAGTATACCGAAATCTGCAACGTTCCATCTTCCAGTGAGGAAATCTGGTGGGGAATCTGTGTAGCCTCTGATTGATTGAAGAGGACCAGAGGAAGCAGCTGATTTGCTGCATCCCGGGGTTTACATTTCTCCATTTCTGCCTTCATGTTTAAGGATTCTGGGTGCTAAGGATTCTGGGAGCTAAGACTCTGGGTGTTAGGGATTCGTTATTTATTAGTAACGTTTAAAGAATAAAGTTTTGTGTTTAATAAAAATAAAAATAAATAAAATAAAATAAAATAAAATAAAAAAAAATATATATATATATTTAATAGAGTAATTTGGTAGTAAGATGTCAGTGGAGATTGGTCCCGTGGTTTGCTCAGCCTGCAACATGTGGGAGATCAGGGATATTGTCAGTGTCCCTGATGACTACATTTGCAGGAAGTGTGTCCAGCTGCAGCTCCTGGCAGACCGCATTGAACAATTGGAGCTGCGGCTGGATTCATACTGGAGCATCCACGATGCAGAGAAAGTCGTGGACAGCACATACAGCGAGTTGGTCACGCCACAGGTAAAAGGTAAGAGGACAGAAAGGGAGCGGGTGGCCAATAGCCAGCAAAGCAGTAGGCAGATAGTGCAGGAGTCCCCTACGGTCATCTCCCTACTCAACAGGTTTACCATTTTGGATACTGTTGAGGGAGATGGCTCATCAGGGGAATGCAGCAGCAGCCAAGTTCATGGCACCATGGGTGGCTCTGCAGCACATGATGGGGGAAAAAAGAGGGGAAGGGCTATTGTAATAGGGGATTCAATTGTCAGGGGAATAGATAGGCGTTTCTGCGGCCGCAAAAGAGACTCCAGGATGGTATGTTGCCTCCCTGGTGCAAAGGTCAGGGATGTTACTGAACGGCTGCAGAACATTCTGGAGGGGGAGGGTGAACAGCCAGTTGTCGTGGTGCATATTGGCACCAACGATATAGGGAAAAAAAGGCATGAGGTCCTACAAGGCGAATTTAGGGAGCTAGGCGATAAACTCAAAAGTAGGACCTCAAAGGTAATAATCTCTGGATTATTACCAGTACCACGGGCCAGTCAGAGTAGAAATAGGAGGATATTGCAGATGAATACTTGGCTTGAAAAATGGTGCAAGGGGGAGGGATTCAAAATTTTAGGGCACTGGAACCATTTCTGGGGGAGGTGGGACCAGTACAAACAGGACGGTCTGCACCTGGGCTGGAATGGAACCAATGTCCTTGGGGGAGTGTTTGCTAGTGCTGTCGGGGAGGATTTAAACTAATGTGGCAGGGGGATGGGTACAAGAGCAGAGAGGCAGGTGGGTGTAAAACGAGGGTGGAAGCAATAGGGAGCAAGGTGAAAAGTAAAAGGGGTAAGAGCGTTGTAAAAACAAGCCTGAAGGCCTCGTGTCTCAATGCAAGGAGTATTCGTAATAAGGTGGATGAGTTGAACGTGCAGATAGCTGTTAATGAGTATGATATAGTTGGGATCACGGAGACATGGCTCCAGGGTGACCAAGGCTGGGAGCTGAACATCCAGGGGTATTCAATATTCAGGAGGGATAGAGAGAAAGGAAAAGGAGGTGGGGTAGCGTTGCTGGTTAGAGAGGAGATTAACGCAATGGAAAGGAAGGACATTAGCTTGGAGCATGTGGAATCGGTATGGGTAGAGCTGCAAAACACTAAGGGGCAGAAAACGCTAGTGGGAGTTGTGTGCAGGCCACCTAACAGTAGTAGTGAAGTTGGGGATGGTATAAAACAGGAAATTAGAAATGCGTGCGACAAAGGCAAAACAGTTATAATGGGTGACTTCAATCTACATATAGATTGGGTGAATCAAATTGGCAGGGGCGCTGAGGAAGAGGATTTTTTGGAAAGTATGAGGGATAGTTATCTAAATCAACATGTAGAGGAACCAACGAGAGAGCAGACTATTTTAGACTAGGTATTGAGTAATGAGGAAGGGTTAGTTAGAGGTCTTATTGTGCGTGCCCCCTTGGGCAAGAGTGACCATAATATGGTGGAGTTCTTCATTAGGATGGAGAGTGACATTGTTAATTCAGAAACAATGGTTCTGAACTTAAGGAAAGGTAACTTTGAGGGTATGAGACGTGAATTGGCCAAGATTGACTGGCAATCAATTCTAAAAGGGTTGACGGTGGATACGCAATGGAAGACATTTAAAGACTGCATGGATGAACTACAAAAATTGGTCATCCCAATTTGGCAAAAGAATAGATCAGGGAAGGTGGTGCATCCGTGGATAACAAGGGAAATCAGGGATAGTATCAAAGCAAAGGATGATGCGTACAAAGTAGCCAGAAAAAGCAGCATACCAGAGGATTGGGAGAAATTCAGAGACCAGCAGAGAAGGACAAAGGGCTTGATTAGGAAAGGAAAAATAGATTATGAAAGAAAACTGGCAGAGAAAATAAAAACTGACCGCAAAAGTTTTTATAGATATGTGAAGAGAAAGAGATTAGTTAAAACAAATGTAGGTCCCTTGCAGTCAGAAACAGTTGAGTTGATCGTGAGGAACAAGGATATGGCGGACCAATTGAATAACTACTTTGGTTCCGTCTTCACTAAGGAAGACATAAATAATCTGCCGGAAATAGCAGGGGACCGCAGGTCAAAGGAGTACTTGAGTGAAATCCAGGTCAGTCGGGAAGTGGTGTTGGGTAAATTGAATGGATTAAAGGCCGATAAATCCCCAGGGCCAGATAGGCTGCATCCCAGAGTACTTAAGGAAGTAGCTCCGGAAATAGTGGATGCATTAGTGATAATCTTTCAAAACTCTTTAGATTCTGGAGTAGTTCCTGAGGCATGGCAGGTAGCAAACGTAACCCCTCTTTTTAAGAAGGGGGGAGAGAGAAAACGGGGAATTACAGACCAGTTAGTCTAACATCGGTAGTGGGGAACTGCTAGAGTCAGTTATTAAAGATGGGATAGCAGCACATTTGGAAAGTGGTGAAATCATTTGACAAAGTCAGCATGGATTTACGAAAGGTAAATCATGTGTGACGAATCTTGTGGAATTTTTCGAGGATGTAACTAGTAGCGTGGATGGGGGAGAACCTTTGGATGTGCTGTATCTGGACTTCCAGAAGGCTTTCGACAAGGTCCCACATAAGCGATTAGTATATACACTTAAAGTATATGGCATTGGGGGTTCAGTATTGATGTGGATAGAGAACTGGCTGGCAAACAGGAAGCAAAGATTAGGAGTTAACGGGTCGTTTTCACAATGGCAGGCAGTGACTAGTGGGGTACCGCAAGGCTCAGTGCTGGGACCCCAGCTATTTACAATATACATAAATGATCTGGATGAGGGAATTGAAGGCAATATCTCCAAGTTTGCGGATGACACTAAGCTGGGTGGCAGTGTTAGCTGTGAGGAGGATGCTATGAGAATGCAAGGTGACTTCGATAGGCTGGGTGAGTGGGCAAATGTTTGGCAGATGCAGTATAATGTGGATAAATGTGAGGTTATCCACTTTGGTGGCAAAAATAGGAAAACCGACTACTATCTAAATGGTGGCCGATTAGGAAAAGGGGAGATGCAGCGCGACCTGGGTGTCATGGTACACCTGTCATTGAAAGTAGGCACGCAGGTACAGCAGGCAGTGAAGAAAGCCAATGGTATGTTAGCTTTCATAGCAAAAGGATTTGAGGATAGGAGCAGGGAGGTTCTACTTCAGTTGTATAGGGTCTTGGTGAGGCCACACCTGGAGTATTGCGTACAGTTCTGGTCTCCAAATCTGAGGAAGGACATTATTGCCATAGAGGGAGTGCAGCGAAGGTTCACCAGACTGATTCCTGGGATGTCAGGACTGCCTTATGAACAAAGACTGCATAGACTCGGTTTATACTCTCTAGAATTTAGGAGATTGAGAGGGGATCTTATAGAAACTTACAAGATTCTTAAGGGGTTGGACAGGCTAGATGCAGGAAGATTGTTCCCGATGTTGGGGAGGTCCAGGACAAGGGGGTCACAGCTTAAGGATAAGGGGGAAATCCTTTAGGACCGAGATGAGACGGAATTTTTTCACACAGAGAGTGGTGGGTCTCTGGAACTCTCTGCCACAGAGTGTAGTTGAGGCCAGTTCATTGGATATATTTAAGAGGGAGTTAGATGTGGCCCTTGTGGCTAAGGGGATTAGAGGGTATGGAGAGAAGGCAGGTACGGGATACTGAGTTGGATGATCAGCCATGATCATATTGAATGGCGGTGCAGGCTCGACGGGCCGAATGGCCTATTCCTGCACCTAATTTCTATGTTTCTATGTTTCTATCTAAAGTTTGGAGACTAATTCAGAATTAACTGCATATCTATGCCGCATTCAAAGGCAAATCGGAATGTTGGATACCCTAACAGTGGATAACAAGAAAAAGGGTGCTTTGACTATCCAAAGAATGCCCCCCACCTCCGATCACTCCAGATTTCAACTCCAATGTTTGAGTTCAATGGTACATTTTGTCACATGTACCTAAACAGAGTGAAATGTGTTGCCTACATCCCGGTCAAACTACACAGCACATAATACTTATGTGGCGCACAAGGGTCGCCGTAATTCTGGCGCCATCAGATGTGCAATAATTTCATAGGACAATTTTATCTTCTGCTCTCAGTGGAGAACCAGGCTTACCGCCACAGCCCTCCCTCCCCCTATTATATCCCCCATCTTTCACGTCGGCCCTCCGTCGCGTCTTCTCTTCGTCATTGGCCCCTCCCAGCCGCATTCCCTTCGTTATCGGCACCCCCACCGCAGCTACAGGTCCCCTTTTACTCATGGCGCTCCCCATTGAGACCCCGTTGGTTCCTGATGGCACCCCGCCAGGCAGCTCCAGGCAGCGTCGCACCCCACCAAACATTAGCGGTCCACGTCTCTCCCCAGTGGCCTGGGGCCCGTCGTCAACTGTGCCTCGGGGTCGAGTTCGGAGTTCGAGGTGCGCGAGCCGGCCTACACGCGAGTCCTCCGTCGTTGTTTGGCCTTGGCTTCTGTCCGCGGCGAGTGTACTCAGTCCACAGCTGGAGGGGCGGGCCTGCTGGTGAGCTTGTCCGCTCTTTACCGGGACACTCGCTTGCTGGGACATCCCTGCACTGCTTGCCTGGACACACCCCACTCGCTGCTTTCCGGGACATGTCCTCCGCTGCTTGCCTGGCATTCCTGGCGGGCTGCTTACCAGAAAACCCTGCGACATATTATGAAACTACGTTTCATGGGCAGCAAACGGCAGTGAAATTGGTTAATTTCGCTCACGGTCACTCACTTGTTTCTCCAAGGTCTACCTGAAGCTTGTATATATCTGAAAATAAGTGATCACATAATTGAAGATTACGTTGCTTGGTAAATGTTTCATTTCTCCAGATCAGTGAACAAAATTAGCAAGCCTGTAAACTTTCTGAAGGAAAGGGCAACGTAAGTTGAGAGGCTTGGAGTTTTTTCTCGATGTGGTGTACGATAAAATCAGTAAAAGAATCGTATCTGTGCTGACAAGCAGACGAGTTTAAGGAGTAAAGTGCACATGAATGTTGTAGTTCAGCTCAGCTGTACTTATTTCTGTCGGTAGACAACAATAGACATCAGTCTTACAGGGTTCTTCATTGTCGCTTTAGGGCAAATTCGTTGTTCAAGGATTGGCAAGCAGCATCGGAAGTCAAAAATAGTAATCGAACTGCTGCTGAATTTTCAGAGGGATCTGGAAAAAATGAATGAAATTACTGGGAAATTGGAATGATTAGAACCAGTACAATATTCAGTCAATTGCCCCGCATTTTGCAAGACTTCTGTAAAATTTCAGTTCACATTCCCGTAATAAAATGTAAATATAATAAAGTGCTCTATAAATTCAACAGATTCGGTGGTATATGGCGGTAAATGAGCAGGCGATGTTTCTCTTCTACAGAATGTTGGAATCTATGGAAACAAGGTTCCAGCTGACGCCTTCTCACGCAAATATACAGTATAATGTATTCAAGGCTCCCATTGTTCCTCGCATTGATATAATTTACACGCAATGTTATCGTTCCCTTCGGTCTTTATATTTTATTCCGTTAAATACACATTCTGGCAGGATACACTCACAGAAAATGCAAAAAAATGATGGCTCATCAACTGGCCATATACATACTCCGATCCGGCAATGCATTCTCCGAACCTGCTAAAATTAATCACCACGCCGCGGCTCTCTGCTACCTGCTTCAGAGCCGATATCGTATCCATGTTCACAGTGAGTATGCTGTTTGCTAGGATATTATTGAGACGTATAGGAAATTGATTTAAAATAGCCACATTATGACATATCAACATCAAATAAATGTGTACAATATCAAATACATTCTCTCCATTAACCATCAGACTACATCGCTCTAATGACCAATTGTACGAGTACACATCTTTGTCTTCTGAGAAAATTAAAACAACTACTGGTGCTGAAATTCTAAAATGAAACAGAAATGCCTGCCATGCATTTCCAAAATGTTCTGTTGTTTCCTTCAGATATATATACATAAATGATATGTATTTGAGATAATTATTGAAATACACAATACGTCCATCAGTAAATCTGTGACGATTTTATCGTGGTGTTATGACTCGAACAATAGTCACTCTAAATTGCGTAGCACTTCTTAAAAGATGCTGTGCATTCTTTAACGCATGGAGAACTGCACTCACAATAGGCAGCCAGCCAAAAGGCTGAGCCAATCTCAATCCTGTTCTCATGAGATAAACTATTGATTTAAACTTAATAATTGGTTTGGTGCGAGGACTATGTCATATATATTTTCTATCTCTGCCTAAGATTCAAGTGTAAAGATGTTTGTAATATATGGAAAAGCATCAGAGTTTGTCATAAATTGAACCATTAGACATGCATACCATCATTCTTATCGTTGAGCTTTTGTTCTGAAAACAATGTCAGTATGTTGTAAGTTCATACAGACAAACAATCCAAGTGCCAAAAAATTACAATACTGCAAGTTAAATAAAACCCAGCTCAACCAACATTTCAGCTAATTAACAGAGAGACTACATGAAAATAAAAACAAATGTTATCCATGCGTCAGAAATTTAAACAGCGAATTGTTATATTTAATGTAGATAAATAAAATTCCTTCATATAAACATAGAAACATCGAAAATAGGTGCAGGAATAGGCCACGGCCCTTCGACCCTGCACCACCATTCAATATGATCATGGCTGATCATCCAACTCAATATCCCGTACCTGCCTTCTCTCCATACCCCTGTTCACTTAGCCATAAGGGCCACATCTAACTCCCTCTTAAATATAGCCAATTAACTGGCCTCAACTACCTTCTGTGGCAGAGAATTCCAGAGATTCGCCACTGTGTGAAAAATGTTTTTTTCTCATCTCGGTCCTAAAAGAGTCCCCCCCTTATCCTTAAACTGTGACCTCTTTTTCTGGACTTCTGCAACATCGGGAACAATCTTCCTGCATCTAGCCTGTCGAACCCCTTAAGAATGTTTGTAAGTTTCTACAAGATCCCCCCTCAATCTTCTAAATTCTATCGAGCACATGCCGTGTCTATCCAGTCTTTCTTCATATGGAAGTCCTGACGTCCCAGGAATGAGTCTGGTGACCCTTCTCTGTACTCAAGAATGTATTTCCTCAGATTAGATTACAGATTAGGTACCAAAACTGTACGCAATATTCCAGGTGTGGTCTCACCAAGTCCCTGTACAACTGTAGAACCTCCCTGCTCCTATACTCAAATCAGTTTGCTATAAATGCTAACATACCATTCGCTCTCTTCAATGCCTGCTGCACCTGCATGCCTACTTTCAATGCCTGGTGCATCATGACACCCAGGCCTCGTTGCATCTCCCCTTTTCCTAATCGGCCACCATTCAAATAATAGTCTCCGTTCCTGTTTTTGTCACCAAAGTGGATAACATTGATCCACATTATACTGCATCTGCCATGCATTTGCCCACCCACCCAACCTGTGTACTCGTACAATTGGTCATTAGAGATATGTAGTCTGATGGTTAATGGAGAGATGTATTTGATATTGTACACATTTATTTGATATTGGTAAGTCATCTTGCACCCTCCTCGTATCCTCCTCACAGCAAACACTGCCCTCCAGCTTCGTGTCATCCGCAAACTTGGAGATGTAGCATTCAATTCCCTCGTCCAAGTCATTAATATATTGTAAATAGCTGGGGTCCGAGCACCGAGCGTTGCGGTACCCCACTAGTCACTGCCTGCCATTCTGAAAATGATCCATCTACTCTTTGCTTCCTGTCTGCCAGCCAGTTGTCTATCCACATCAATACTGAACCACCAATACCGTGTGTTTCAAGTATGCATACTAATCTCTTATGTGGGACCTTGTCGAAAACCTTCTGAAAGTCCAGTTATAACACATACACTGGTTCTCCCTTATCCACTCTACTAGTTACATCCTCGAGAAATTCTATAAAATTCATCAGACATGATTTACCTTCCATGCTGACATTATACAATGAGTTCACCACTTTCCAAATGTGCTGCTATTCCATCTTTAAATACTGACCCTAGCAGTATCCCCACTACCGATGTTCGACTGACTGGTCTGTAAATCCACGTTTTCTCTCTCCCACTCTTTTTAAAAAAGTGGGGTTACACTAGCTGCCCTTCAATCCTCAGGAACTACTCGAGAATATAAAGTGTTTTGAAAAATTATCGCTAATGCATACAGTATTTCTGGGGCTACTTCATTAAGTACTCTGAGATGCATCCTATCTGGCTCTGAGGATTTATCGGCCTTTAATCCATTCAATTTACCTAACACAACTTCTCGGCTCACCTGGAATTCACTTCGTTCCATCTCATTTGACCTCCGGTCCCCTGCTATTTCTTGTAGATTATTTATGTCTTCCTTGGTGAAGACAGAACCAAAATAGTGATTCAATTGGTCTGCCACGTCCTTGTTCCCCATGATCAATTCACCTGTTTCTGACAGCAAGGGACCTACATTTGTTTTAACTAATCTTTTTCTTTTCACATATTTATAAAACTGCAGTTAGTTGTTATGTTCCCTGCCTGTTTTCTTTCATAATCTATTTTCCGTTTCCTAATTAAGCCCGTTGTCCTCCTCTGCTGGACTCTGAATTTCTCCCATTCCGCTGGTAGGCTGCTATGTCTGGCTATTGTGTATGCTTCATCTTTTGTTTTGGTACTATCCCAGATTTCCCTTGTTATCCACGGATGCACTACCTTCCCACATTTATTCGTTTGCCAAACCAGGGAGTTATGGAGGAAACGGTCTCTGCGGAAGGCGGAAAGGGATTGAGATGGGAAAAAGTGGCTAGTGGTGCGATCACATAGGAGGAGGCGAAACATTCTGACTATTATATGTTTTATGCTACGGCTGGTGGGGTGGGCGGTATGGATAAGGGGACTTTCTCTGTTGCGACTGGGGGAGCTGGAGCAAGGGCGAAGCTGCGGGGTACCAAGAAGGCACCTCATCTATGATAATATGCAATAGACAATAAGTGCAGGAGTGGGCCATACGGCCCTTCAAGCCAGCACCGCCATTCAATATGATCATGGCTATTCATCCACAATCAGTAGCCCGTTCCTGCCTTCTCCCCATATCCCTTCACTCCGCTATCTTCGAGCCCTATTTAGCTCTGTCTTGAAAGTTTACAGGGAACCGTCCTCCATCGCCCTGAGGCAGAGAATTCCACAGACTCACCACTCTCTGTGTGAAACAGTGTTTCCTCATCTCCGTTCTACACGGATTACCCCATTTTCTTGAACTGTGGCCCCTGTTCTGGACTCCCCCAACATGGGAATATGTTTCCTGCTTCAAGCTTGTCCAAACCCTTCATAATCTTATATGTTTCAAGAAGATCCCCACTCATCTTTCTAATTCCAGATGGGAGAGGGGAACACCGTTCTCTGAAGAATGAAAACATATTTTATACTCTAAATGGAACACTTCATTTTGGGCGTAGATGCTGCGTAGACAGAGGAACTAAGAGTAGGAAATAGAGAATTTGTAGGAAGCTGAGTGGGAAGAAGTGTAGGAGAGATATTTGTGGGAGTTATGGGGTTTGTATTAGAAGTCAGTCAGTATATTTCTTGTGATGGAGACTGCAAGATCAAGAAGTGAGAGGGAGGTGTCGGAGATGGTCGAATTGAATTTGAGGGCAGGACGAAAATTGGTGGTGAAGTTGTTGAAGTTCATGAGTTCTGCATTGGTGCAGGGGGTAGCACTGACGTAGTCATCAATGTAACATGTAGATGCAGGAAAGATGCTCCCGATGCTGGAGGAGTCCTGAAGCAAGCGTCACAGTTTATGAATAAGGGATAGGCCATTTAGGACTGAGATAAGGATTTTGTTCGGGGATAGGGACAGATTTCGCCTGGAACAGGGATTATTCACGGCATCGTACAAAAAGGCTGGCATGGCAGGGATCCATGCGGGTGCCCACTGCCACGCCATGGCAGGAAGGGATGGATATGGAAATATGTGATTTGTGGTTGGATCCCGTTGGTGGTGACAAGAATTTGCTGTATGTGACAGCTGAAGGGGTAAAAGGTAAGGACGAGAGTGATTGTGCCATTTTGCGACTAGCGGTATGTAGAGCAAGAGCAGAGCTGCGGGCTACCGCAGTACACACGCGAGTAGACACGTGTGTCGGCCTTATGTACTTTGGAATAGGGGCTTTCGCTAAAGAATGAAAAGATCACGATGTCCAGCTCATCTTCGGTGCAGATGTGGCGTAGATGGTGAATTAGCAATAGGAGATTGAGCATTTGCAGGAAGCAGGGTGGGAGGAAGTGTAGTGCACGGCATACGCAGTGTAATGTGGGTTTAGCCACTTCGGAGGCGAGAACGGGAAGGTCGATTATTATCTGAATGGTGTCAGGTTAGGAGAAGCGGAAGTACAACGAGAACTGGAGGTCCTAGTACATAATTCACTGAATGTAAACATGCAGTGATATTGCTAATGGCGTGTTGGCCTTCAGAAAGAGAGAAGTTGATTATAGGAGCAAAGAGGTCCTTCTGCAGTTGTCCAGGGCCCCGGTGAGACCACACCTGGAGTATTGTGTTCAGTTTTGGTCTCCTAATATGATGAAGGGCATTCTTGCTGTTGAGGGCGTACAAGGTTAATTCCCGGTATGGCTGGACGTGTGATGGAAAATTGGAGCGACTGGGCTTGTATTCACTCGAACTGAGAAGGATGAGAGGATATCATAAAGAAACATATACAATAATTAAGGGATTGGGCATGCTAGGTGCAGGAAACATGTTTCCGAAGTTGGGGGAGACAAGAGCCAGGGGCCGCAGTTTAGGTATAAGGAGTAGGCCATTTAGAACCGAGATGAGGAAAAACTTTATTTCACACAGAGAGTGGGGTGGGAGATTGCAACCTACACGTGGTCCACCCTGTTTCAACAAATGCAATCAAGCTGGCGTTCACAATCAATTAAGACCAAATAGAGCAAGTTGTCCTGCAAATTTAGACTGTACACGCCATACACCAGAAGAATAAGACACAGAGAGTTGTGAATTTGTGGAATTCTCTGCCTCAGAATTCAGTGGAGGTGTATTCACTAAGTGCATTGAAAATAGAGCTGGATAGAGCTCCTAGTGCTAGCGGAATCAAGGGGGCTGGGGAGAAGGCAGAAACGGGGTACTGATTGTGCAAAAATCACCCATGATCACATTGAATGGCGGTGCTGTTTCGATGGGTCGAATGGCTTCCTCCTGCACGAATTGTCTATGTATCTATGTTTATCTATGTTTCTTTGATAGATTTTACGTTTTTGTGTATTGTCAAATCGAAGTTCACTAAATGGGGTTTCGGCTAGCTCTGTACTTTCCTGCTCTTTAGAATTCATAAGTGACGGCAAGCTGCACATGCGTATTCGGTTTGCGCTATTAAAACAAATGCTGATAGGTTTAGTCTCCAATTTTGAATTTGAATAGCGAGTAAGTTATACGAGAGCAAGTGCTGCACGGAGCATTACGAGAATGATCCATGTAAAACTCCATGTAAATTGAGGCGCCTATGGTTGTTTTGTATTTTGCGCATGAAACTAATGCTCCGGTTCTGCCCTTTTACACATTTCTAAAGCTTCGGAACTTTACGGAATGTTAGATGGAGGATGTTTAAACATATATGGCGCACATTTACTCCAGCAACTCCTGCATTCATGACAGCATGGAAAAGAAAGACAATATTACGACACGATAAAAACGAATGTCTTGATAGGTAAAAAGGCAAGTAGCTTAAACGTACGTCGTTTGTTTCTGCTTACCGAAATCCTGAATATGTGTTCTCAGATTCTCTATTTCTGTGAGAAGATATAACTCAGAGTAGCTGGCCGCAAGTATGTATATCAGTGCAATTCGTATAAATTGAATGTTAGCTAATGTACCACTCCCAAGGTAAACGCAAAGGGAGGAGGGGGTCTCCCTATCGGTCTGCTCCTGGGCCTGGCCAAGATGGCCATTCGCGGGTCCAGGCAGCGGGCAGTCGACGGACGCACAGCAGTCGACTGCCTGCCCCTTTTCCGGGGTTACGTCCGTGCTCGCGTGTCCCTGGAGAGGGAACACGCGGTGTCCACAGGGACTGTGGGGGCCTTCTGTGAGCGCTGGTCACCGCAGGAGGTGGAATGGATTATTGATGGAAATGTTAATATTTTAATTTGAATTTTTTTTTGTAAGATGCCAGTATAGGCATTCTTTGGTTGTGTTTGTACTTGTATT
The DNA here is from genome assembly GCA_963514005.1 of Raja brachyura. Next base: position 17,533,367 of record OY740804.1, on the reverse strand, counting down.
TGTTTGTTTTGATTAAAGCATTTTGTAAAAAAAAAAAAAAGGTAAACGCAAAATCATGATTGCATGACATAAATAAAACATTTTCTTATCCAATGCACGGTTTTGATTGTCAGATTTCAATTGAATTATCCAACCCATATGTTAATAGCGACTTCACATGCTCTATTTGGGAAAATACCGCATTAAAACAATACCGCGGGAAGAAACATTACACCCCTTCGTAATAGTTTCCTCAGCCTGCATCGATTGTAGCAACCTGTCAGCATCTAACTGTGCCCAAACATTGAGCGGTATCGTCTGGGTTCATCCCTAAACAAACAGACGTGACATGCCGCTATGAATTTGTGATTCAACCTGTGTCCAAACTCGTGACGGCATATTTATTTCTGAACAAAATACGTGATTATTTCGATATGTTTTCCTTTGGTGTTTAGTGCAGGAATTGCCAAACAAAATCTTGCGCTGAAATCAGTAGCACGCGGGAACATACCTTTTATTTACTTATCGTTGAGAGGAAATTACTCAGTTCTTGATGTATAAGAAGGATATGCAGATGCTGCTTCAAACCCATAACAGAAGGAATGGTTGACATTGCGGGCCGAGACCCTTCTTCAGAAATTTCGACCTGAAACGTCACCCATTTTTTCTCTCCAGAGATGCTGCATGTCCCGCTGAGTCACTCCAGCATTTTGTGTCTCTCCTCTTTCCTTGATGGCAGTGACAATGAAAATGTACCGTTATATTTCATTCGAAAAATAAATATCTGCTGTGTGTACTAAACTGCCCCCTGTACTCTTGCAGTACATGCACTCCATGCCCGATACATTTTACTCAAATTATTTCCCGTGAAAATATAAATCCTGCAATATCACACGAACGGTAAAATCCCCCAGCAATTGTTCAAAATTCGAATCAAACAACATGTCGACCAAATGAAAGGAGAAGACACAATTCTAAAATTATCAACCAGAATCTGAGCATTATCACTTGCATCTTTGCATCTTCAAACCCGATAACCGTCAAAATGTTTTCGTATACATCGTCTTAGGATAGGGATGAGAATCTTAATTCCGTATTTGTGAACAAGATCATTGTCACATTCGATACTTTGTTGAACAGGTACACTGGTCATAGAGAAAGTCGGGTTTAATACATTTAATGCGAGATAAACCTATGGACGAATGGTTTAGACTACAAATGCCTCGACATATTCCTTCTCTCCATCGATGCTCTGTCCCGCTGAGTTACTCCAGCATTTTGTGTATATCTTCATTTTAAACCAGCATCTGCAGTTATGTCTTACACAGCTTCACGATATCTTCCTTTCCAGTTTCAACATTAATTTTATCGTTCGCACACACTCCTTATCCGCTAAGCGCATTCTTTTGAAACGATTTCCTGATTGATGCTGCGTTGGTTTAATCCCATTGCCCACTTATGCGAAATAAAATATGCACATATGCTCACCTTTTAGTTTGGCATTCAGCGTTTCTTCTATTATCAACGTGGAGATAAGAGATGTATTACTTACTTATGACAAACGAGGTAGAATTAATTGGTACGATACGTCGGCAGGTTGTTTTCATGGAGACTCGTTTTGGGTATAAACATATTCTCCGAACAATAACTTTAGAAGCACATTTAATTTCATGATCAGGTTATAGATTTACTGCCTAAAAGAATAGACGAATATTTGCGTTGAACAGTGATTGTTCTGTACGCAATTTACATCGCATGCTGCTATTAAAATATAATAATACTCGAAACACTCGTAATCCGACGACAATAAAATAAATTAATTGTTTTACGCCAATAACTTTTATGAGTTTCTCACCAATTTCTACGCTGTTATCTCTTAGATTCTCTATTACTATGAGAGAAACATACGAGTTATGATTTGAATCAAAATAATACGTTATGCATTATTCATTGGAGCGTCGATACTTGTCGAGTGTGGAAAGTATCGCCAGAGAAGTTATAACATGCACAGACACGAATAAATCGATCATATTTTATGTGTAACAGAGTTTATAATTTGATATATTGTTATAATGGAGGAACAAAGTAAATACATTAGTTGAGTCTGGACAGCATATTGTTTTGTTTATTCCTCCCAAAATGTCATAAATTTATATACATCCATCAAATATTATCTCAACCTCAGATATCACGGATGAAATGCCCATGTCTATCCAACGTATTCCTGCGGCACAAACGCTCGAATCCACGTAGTATTTTAGTAAACATCCGGTGTGACCTTTCCAAAGCCTCCACATCTTTCCTGTAATGAGGCGACCAGAACTACACACAATCTTCCAAATACGGTCTAACCATGGTCCTATAAAGCAGCACCATGGCTTCCTTAGTCGCATATTTAATGTATAGGTGACAAGTCATACCCTACAATAGAATAATACAATACATTACAATAATATTTATTAGTCAAGTATGTTTTGCAATGTACGAGGAATTTCATTTGCTAAGTCAGTCATCCAAATAAATTTGCAGAATACATCATCGCAGTCTGGCAGATATCAATGATGCGGAGTATATAAAGGAGATTGACAACCTCATAACCTGGTGCCAATAACCTCTCACACAATGTCAGCAATACTAAGAAAATTGTGTCCGGCTTCAGGAAAAGAAGGGACACGTATAGCCCGGTACACATTGATGGAACCAAATTAGAGATGTTTGAAATCTTTGCGTTCTTTGAAATACATATCATTAGCAAATTTTCCTGGTCCAGTTCAATCAAGCAGTTTAGAAGGATGAGTGGGTATCATATAGAAACGTATAAATTTATAAAAGGACTGGACGAGCTAGATGCAGGAAAAATGTTCCCAATGTTGGGCGAGTCCAGAACCAGGGGCCACATTCTGAGAATATAGGGGAGATCATATAAGACTGTGGTGAGAAAAAAACTGTTTCTCCCAGAGACTTGTGAATTTATAGAATTCCCTGCCACAGAGGGCAGTGGAGGCCAAGTCACTGGACGCATTTAAGCGAGAGTTAGATAGAGTTCTAGGGGCAAGTGGAGTCAATGGATATGGGGAGAAGGCCGGCACGGATTATTGATAGGGGCGATCAGCAATGATCACAATGAATGGCGGTGCTGGCTCGAAGGGCCGAATGGCCTCCTCCCGCACCTATATTCTATGTTTCTAAGCAATCATCAAGAACGCACACCAATGCCGCTTTTTCTGTAGAAATCTTAGGTGTGGCACGTCGTACACAACCATCCAACAACTGCTACGTGCAGCGATTAAATTAATCACGTTTTCCTTAATTAGGTAAACAAAAGGGACGCTTCAGGGACGCTAAATAAAATAACGTTGAGAATGAGAAGTGTATATATATATATATATATATATATATATATATATATATATATATATATATATATATATATATATATACATATATATATACATATATATATACATATATATATATATATATATATATATATATATATATATATATATATATATATATATATATATATATATTCTGGTCAGTTGAGCTCATTGTCTAAGTTAACTCACTGGTGGCATCCGAAGGCGCCGAATAGGAAAGCCACCATAGGTGCAGTTCCGTTTATGCATGCATTCGCGTATAATATGTCATAATTACTTAATTGCCTAAATTTTAGAGCATGGTGGAAGAGCACCGCTTGCATAAATTTGACAATGGACAATAAACAATAGAAAACAGGTGCAAGAGTAGGCCATTCTGTCCTCCGAACCAACACCGCCATTCAATGTGATCATGGCTGATCATCCCCAATCAGTACCCTGTTCCTGCCTTCTCCCCATATCCCCTGACTCGGCTATCTTTAAGAGCCCTATCTAGCACTCTCTTTCTAAAGTATCCAGGGAACACGCCGGCACCGCCCTCTGAGGCAGGTAATCCCACAGACTCGGAACTCTATGTGTGATAAAAAAATATGTGCTCGTCTCCGTTCTAAATGGCTTACCCCTTATTCTTAAATTGTTGCCCTTGGTTCTCGACTCCCCCAAAACCGGGATCATGTTCCCTGCCTCTAGCGTGTCCAAACACTTAATAATCTTATATGTTTCAATAAGACCCCCTCTCATCTTTCTAAACTCCAGAGTATACATGCTCAGTCACTCCATTCTCTCAGCATAAGACATTCACGCCATCCCTGGAATGAACCTCTTAAAACGAAGCCACACTCCGTCAATAGGAAAAATGTACTTCCTCAAATTAGGGGACAAAACTGCACACATTATTCCAGATGTGTTCTCAAGAGGGCAACATACCACTGCAGAAGGACCTATTTGCTGCTATACTCAAATCCTCTTGTTATGAATGCCAACAATGCCATTCGCTTTCTTCACTGCCTGTTGTACCTGCATGCTTACTTTCATTGACTGATGAACAAGGACCATCAGATCCATTTGTATTTCCCCCTTTACGGAATTGAAGCCATTTGGATAATAATCTGCCTTCCTGCTTTTGCTGCTGAAGTGGATTACCTCACATTTATACTCATGAAACTGCATCTGCCCACCCTGCATTCTCATAGCATCCTCCTGACCATTCACACTGCCACCAAGCTTTGTGTCATGTGGAATGTGCTAATGTTACTTTGAATACATTTATCTAAATCATTGATCTATATTGTAAATAGCTGTGGTCCCAGCACCGAGCCTTGCGATACCCCATTAGTCACTGACTTCCATTCTGAAAGGTGCCCGTTAATCCATACTTTTTGTTTCATGTCTGCCGACCAATGTTCTGTCCATGTCAGCACTCCACCCCCAATACCATATGCCCTTTTTAAGCACTATCTCCTATGTGAAACCTTATCAAATGCGTTCTGAAAATCCAGTTATACTACACCCACTAGATCTCCCTTGTCCATTTTCCCAGTTACATCCTCAAAATATTCCAGAAGATTAGTCAAGCGTGATTTCCCCTTCTTATATCCATGCTGACTCGGACCGATCCTATTCTGCTATCCAAATGTGCCGCTTTCATCTTCAGCATCTTTCCCACGACCGATGTCGGGCTAACTGGTATATAGTTCCTTTTTCTGGCTCCCGCCTTTCATAAAAAGTGGAGTAACATTAGCTTTCCTCCAATCCATAGGAACTGATCCTGAATTTATAGAACACTGTAAAGTGATCACCAATGCGTCGACAATTTCTAGATCCACATCCTTAAGTCGCCTGGGATGCAGACTATCAGGCCCTGGAGTCTTAGCAGCCTTCAGTCCCATCAGTCTACCCAGCACAATGTCCTGCCTAATGTGGATTTCCTTCAGTTCCTCCGTCACCCCATATCATATGGCCACTGGCACATCAGGAAGATAGTTTGTGTCCTTCTTATTGATGACAGATCTAAAGTACCTGTTCAACTCATCTGCCATTTCCTTGTCCCCATTAATAAATTCACGTGTTTCAATCTTCAAGGGTCCAACTTTGGTCTTAACTATTTTTTCCCTCCTCACGCACCAAAATAATCTTTTGGGAACCTCCTTTATATCCTTGGCTAGTTTACCTCATCTTTTCTCCCCGTATTGCCTTTTTAGTTATTTTCTGTTGTTCTTTAACCATTACCCATTCCTCTTACTGCCCACTCATCTTTGCTACATTGTACTTATTCTCCTTTATACTGTCCCTGTCGTCCCTTGTCAGCCACGGTCACCCCTTATTCCCGTTGGAATCTTTCTTCCTCTTTGGAATGAACTGATCCTGCACCTTCTATATTATTCCCAGACTAACTGACATTGTTGTGTCACTGTCACACCTGCGAGGGTATATTTCCAGTCAACATTTGCCAGCAGAAAATGCAGACAAGCAGAACTGGTTAGCAGAAACGTCAATGACGTTGAAACATACTTAATATTTAAAGACGCTCTAAATTCACCAAATAATATGAAAGGCGATTATGTTTCCCCACATGTTTCCCCATCCTGCACCATTGGAAATGATGCATAATTCGCGAACAGGACCAGCCACAAATGTTAAATAGACAATCCGCTAAAAATTTTCACCATTAACTCCACTACTGTAGAAGTTAGGCCACAAACATGTAACCATATAACAAAATAACCATATACCAATTACAGCACGGAAACAGGCCATCTCGGCCCTTGAAGTCCGTGCCGAACAACTTTTTTTCCCTTAGTCCCACCTGCCTGCACTCATACCATAACCCTCCATACCCTTCTCATCCATATGCCTATCACATTTATTTTTAAATGATACCAACGAACCTGCCGCCACAACTTCCACTGGAAGCTCATTCCACACCGCTACCACTCTCTGAGTAAAGAAGTTCCCCCTCATGTTACCCCTAAACCTCTGTCCCTCAGTTCTAAAGTCATGTCCTCTTGTTTGAATCTTCCCTATTCTCAAAGGGAATTTAATTAATTCCTTGTAAAGAACCGCAATCGGATGCAGCCGATCAGGTGTAGTACCCACGGGTTACCTGCTCCACGATGGTAAGTCCGCATGCTCCCGCGGTGGAACTCCCGAAGTCGGTCTCCAGCAAAGGCCGCCAACACTTCAATGTTATCCCCCTGTCCCACTTCGCAAACGTGAACGGAGCCTTTTCCGCCCGCCCAAGGTTTCCGTGCTGTTCCCGGAGGTTCCACGAGATTTTTGTCAGTCTTCCTGATGGTCGAAAGTGGTTTCCGTTTCTTCTATGTTCTGGCTATTATTTCAAAAAATTCAAAACCGTCCGCGACTAATAACGGGTTTTTAGTCGAAGACAGTTGCGATGCTAGTTGAAGGTGGTTGCCAGATGTTGCAGGTAGTGGAAGGTAAGATCTCCCTGGTGGAATAAAACTGGGTGAAAAAAAGGTCTTACGTTCCACTACCTTCGGTTCAGGTTTCTTAAGTGGAACAGGGGCATTAGGCTGCTGTGCGGAGGAAGAAACGATACAGAAAAAAAATCGCATCTCCATCGAGGTGAGATATTAGATGGAAATCCCTCAACCCCTCATCCCCCTCACCCCGCCCCTCGGCCACCCCCACATTAAGCAAGCTAAAGAAATCATATACATACAATGAACACTTACAAACAAACAACAAAAGAAGGAAGTGACAAACAGTCGTTTTGGCGAGGCGGTCATAGCTGGCGCCACGCGGTGGCACTCATTCTACATGAACTATCAGAATGCGACCGATGACAAAATGCAAGGTAACTGAATACCAATGTTTCATCATGTAATTGATATAATCTCTCGTATGTTCGGTCTTTCAGGTAAAACTAAAAATCTGATATTGTGCGCATTGCTTTTTGACTGGAGGTGGGTATGCTTGGATTGTCAATCGGATTCGCGGAACAATTCTTTTTTTTTCTTGCCAGTGTATTTCTTGGATTGGACGCTGGTGAAATGTTCCGATATTTTTGACAATGTGAACCAAGTCTCTGGAATTAACGAGCATTTGCGGATAGTTCATCAGATGTTAACAATAAAAAGTAGCGGTTTGTTAGACAGAATTATGATTATATACTACACAATGTAATACCTCACCTACTATCAACGTTATCTGCAAATTTGGATATTTGCCACGCTGCAATATATTTGATCAAATACACTGAATCAATTATGCCAGAAATGGGGACACCTAACCTCAGCTGTGCATTGAGATGACCATTGATCAGATAATAGAAACACAGCCACATAGAAAATTGGTGCAGGAGGAGGCCATTCGGCCCTTCGAGCCTGCACCGCCATTCATTGTACCTGCCTTCTCCCCATATCCCTTGATGCCTCTAGCCTCAAGGGTCACATGTAACTCCGTCTTAAATACAGCCAATGAACTGGCCTCAAGGACCTTCTGTGGCAGAGAATTCCAGAGACTCACCACGCTCTGTGTGAAACATGTTTTTTTCTCATCCCGGTGCTAAAAGATGTCCCCCTGATCCTTAAACTGGGACTCCTTGTTCTGGACATCCCCAACATCGGGAACAATCTTCATGCAACTAGCTTGTCCAACCCCTTAAGGATTTTGTAAGTTTCAATAAGATCCCCCTTCAATCTTCTACATTCTAGAGAGTACGCCGAGTCTATCCAGTCTTTCTTCATATGAATGTCTTGTCATTCCAGGAATCAGTCTGGTGAACCTTCTCTGTACTTCCTCTATGGCAAGAATTTATTTCCTCAGATTTGGAGAAGAAAACTGTACGCAATACTCCAGGTGTGGTCTCACCAACACCCTGTAGAACTGCAGTAGAACCTCCGTGCTCCTATTCTCAAATCCATGTGCTATGAATGCTAACATACTACTCGCGTTCTTCACTCCCTGCTGCACCTGCATGCCTACTTTCAATGACTGTTGTACCATGACACCCAGGTTTCGTTGCATTGCCCCTTTTCCTAATCGGCGACCATTCAGATAATAGCCTACTTTCCAATTTTTGACCCCAACGTGGATAATCTCACATTATACTGCATTTACCATGCATTTGCTCACTCACCCAGCATATCCATGTCACCTTGCAGCCACCTAGCATCCTCCTCACAGCTAATCCCCTCCCAGCTTCGTGTCATCCGCAAACTTGGAGATATTTCATTCAATTGCCTCATCCAAATCATTAATATTTATTGTATATAGCTGGGGTCCAAGCACTGACCCTTGCGGTATCCAACTAATCACTGCCTGGCATTCTAAAAATAACCAGTTTACTCCTACTCGTTGGGGGTACACAAAAGGCTGGAGAAACTGAGCGGGTGCAGCAGCACCTAAGGAGCGAAGGAGATAGGCAACGTTTCGGGCCGAAACCCTTCGTCTGAAGGGTTCGTTTGCGTATCTCCTTCGCTCCTTAGATGCTGCTGCACCAGCTCATTTTCTCAAGCCTTTTGTGTACCCTCGATTTTCCAGCATCCACAGTCCTTCTTTAACACAACCCCTACCCTTTGCTTCCTGTCTGCCAGCCAGTTGTCTATCCACATCAACATTGAACCCACAATACCGTGCGCTTTAATTTTGTATGCTAATCTCACAAGTGGGACCTTGTAGAAAGCCTTATGACAGTCCAGATAGAAGACATCCACTGGTTCTCCCTTATCCACTCTACTAGTTAAATCCTCGAAAAATTCTATAGGATTCGTCGGACATGATTTACCTTTCGTAAATCCATCCTGACTTTGTCCAAGGATTTCACCGCTTTCCAAATGTGCTGCTATCCAATCTTTAATAACTGATTCTAGCAGTTTCGCCACTAGCGATGTTAGACTAACTAATCTGTAATTCCCTGTTTTCTCTCTCCCTCCCTTTTTATAAAGTGGGGTGATATTAGCTACCCTCCAATCGTCAGGAACGAATCCAGAATCTAGAGAGTTAAACACTATTTATCAATTTAAACACAATTTATCACTTATGCACCCACGATTTCTGAGGCTACTTCCTAGAATACTCTGGGATGCAGCCTATCTGGCCCTGGGGATTTATCGGCCTTTAATCCATTAAATTTACTTAACACCACTTCTCGGCTAACCTGGAATTCTCCTAGTTCCATCTCATTTGACCCCCGGTCCCCTGCTATTTCCGGCAGATTATTTATGTCTCACTTAGTGAATACAGAACAAAATTAGTTATTCAATTGGTCTGCTATTTCCTTGTTCTGCATGATCAATTCGCCTGTTTCTGACTGCAAGGGGCCTACATTTGTTTTAACTGATCTTTTTCTCTTCACATACAGTGGCTTGCAAAAGTGTTCATTCCCCATTTTGTCACGTTACAACCACAAACGTAAATGTATTTTATTGGGATTGTATGTGGTAGAACAATATAAAGTGGCACATAATTGTGAAGTGGAAGGAAATTGATACATGGATTTCAAATTATTTTACAAATAAAAAACTGAAAAGTGTGGCTTGCAAAAGTATTCAGCCCCCGTTACTCTGGTACCTGAATAAAATCCAGTGCAACCAATTGCCTTCCGAAGCCACATAATTAGTAAATAGATTCCACTTCTGTGTAATCTAAACTTAGTATCAATACAGCTGTCCTGTGAAGTCTCAGAGGTTTGTTAGAGAACATTAGTGAACAAACAGCTTTCTGAAGTCCAAGGAACACACCAGACAGGCCAAGGATACAGTTGTGAAGAAGTATAAAGCAGCGTTATGTTATTAAAAAAATCCAAGCTTTGAACATCTCACGGAGCATTGTTCAATCCATCATCCGAAAATGGAAAGAGTATGGCACCACTGCAAACCTACCAAGACATGGCCGTCCACCTAAACTGACAGACCGGGCAAGGAGAGCATTGATCAGAAAAGCGGCCAAGAGGTCCAAGGTAACTCTGGAGGAGCTGGAGAGATCCACACCTCAGGTGGGAGAATCTGTCTACAGGACAACTATAGGCGTGCACTCCACAAATCGGGCCTTTATCGAAGAGTGGCAAGAAGAAAGCCAGTGTTGAAACAAAGCCACAAGAAGTCCCGTTTGCAGCAAAAATGTGCATGAAAGTGTTCGGGTCTGATCAGACCAACATTGAAGATTTTGGCGTGAATGCAAAATACTATGTGTGGCGGAAAACTAACACTGCACATCACCCTGAACACTCCATCGCCACTGTGAAACATGGTGGTTGCAGCATCATACTGTGGGGATGCTTTTCTTCAGCAGGTACAGGGAAGCTGGTCAGAGCTGATGGGAAGGTGGATGGAGCCAAATACAGGGCAATCTTGGGAAAAACACCTGTTAATATCTGGAAAAGGCTTCAGACTGGGGCGGAAATCCACCTTACAGCAGGGAAGGGACCGTAAACATGCAGCCAGAGCAACAATCGGATGGTTTACATCAAAGCATGTTCATGTGTTAGAATGGCCCAGTCAATGTCCAGACCTAAATCCAATTGAGAATCTCCGGCAAGACTTGAAAATTGCTGTTCACAGACGCTCTCCATCTAATCTGACTGAGCTTGAACTATTTTGCAAAGAAGAATGGGCAAAAATGTCAGTCTCTAGATGTGCAAATCTGGTAGGGACATACCCCAAAATACGCGCAGCTGTAATTGCAGCGAAAGGTGGTTCTACAAAGTATTGACTCAGGGGGCTGAATACTTTTGCATGCCACATTTTTCAGTGTTTCATTTGTAATAAAATTTGGAAAACATATACCATTTTCCTTCCACTTCACAATTATGCACCACTTTGTGTTCGCCTATCACATAGAATCTCAATAAAATACATTTATGTTTGTGGTTGTAACGTGACAAAATGTGGAAAAGTTCAAGGCGTGTGCAAACTTTTGCAAGCCACTCTATCTATAAAAAACTTTTGCAGTCAGTTTGTATGTACCCTACCAGTTTTCTTTCATAATCTGTTTCCCCTTTCCTAATTAAGCCCTTTGTCCTCCTCTGCTGGACTCTGAATTTCTCCCAGTCCACTGGTAGGCTGCTTTTTCTGGCTAATTTGCATGCTTCATCTTTTGTTTTGATACTATCCCTGAATTCCCTTGTTATCCATTGATGTAGTACCGTCCCTGATTTATTCTTTTGCCAAAATGGGATGAACAATTGTTGTAGTTTATTGTTGTAGTTCATCCATGCAGTCTTTAAATGCCTTTTCAGATTATGCCCTTATTGAATTTTGGAACACACTTTCGTTTTCCTCATAGGTGGAATAAAGTTGATCTTCCTTCCACAAATCCTGTACCTATTTCAATCTATACCGATTTTTCTCACTAAAGAAATTTGTTTTAAATTGGATTCTGTGATCACAAACTTTATTTGGGATTATAAAACTCACAGAATCCATAAACGACATTTATGTAAACCCCCAAAAATTGGCGGAATGGCTCTCCCTAAGTGTTTTTATTATTACCGGGCAACAAATATTATAAATTTAATCTGTTGTATTGATAACACATGCCAACGGGTAAACTGGCTAATACTGGAGAGAGATTGTTTGCCTTTTAATATAGGTGCGATCATTCGCTCTCCAATAAATCTGAATAAATCAGTATAGGAGAAAAATCAAATAATCCATAGCACCTTACGAATCTGGAAGCAAGTGAAATCAACACTTAAATTGAGAAATGTATTTCTTCTCTGACCAATCGCCAACAATCCCTCGTTTAAGCCATCTACTTTTGGCATGGCGTTCATACAATGGGAAAGATTAGGAATTAAAAAAAACCGGGATATCTTTATGAGATGGGGACTCTCTTCCCATTTAAAAAAAATACCGTCGAAATGTCATCTGAAAGGTAGCCAATACTTTAGATATTTTCAAATACAAGACTATCTGAAATCACATAGCCAATACTGTCAATATATGGTTCCAGACATACTAGACGAATGCATGAATAGAAACTCGGATTCAAATACATTAATATCGTACCTTTATAATACCCTTTAATAATACAAATCCCATTGTCGGAAATAATTCGGCGAGCTTGAGAAGATGAATTGGGCCTAACAATGTTCAAAGATAGATGGGAGAAAAGCCTTCTATATATACACAACTGTTCTCTTAATGTTAGGCATTCGTTAACATAATTTAAAATACTGCATTGACTATATTATTCGAAGTCTGTACTGAATAAGATCTTCCCAACTGTTTCCCCTATTTGAGATAAATGTCTCCTTTGAAGCAACCATAACCCACTCTTTTGCTTCCTGTATTAAGTTACGTAATTTCTGGAGTGGAATATTTGAAATTATTTCTAAAATACTTAAAATAAAATGGGACCGCGACACGGAATTGATTACTCTAGGTACGTCAGAATCCTGTTCTGAGCTAAGATTATTTCAAAGACGTTTCCTTGCGAATAACGGCGAAAAAACGAATACACTAAAACTAAAAACTGTACAATAACTGTATAATTTTACATGCCGAATGTTTTATTCTTGTACAATTGCTTCTAATAAAAATAATTTAAAACACATTTTTTTAAAAAGATTGTTTCATATTATTATACTTTTTGAAAATATTCCAGGTTACGGACTTACTGTTATCTTTACTGCTCAGCTCTTCCTCTGTTAGAAAATAATGCTAAAAATACATGATCGGTTCTATGTTCATTATCATTGATGGCAAAATGTATATTTCATTCTCTGGAAATGGGCACCTAATTTTCAAACATCTATTCTTTTAATGTGAACGCTTCTAATAGCTTCACGAGGATGAAGAGATTTAATAGAATAGACACGCCAGATATATCTCCGATGATACAAAAACGGTCACGAGCGTTGATAGTAGTGCTATTAATAAGTGTAAAGACAAACAGCAAAGTTCTGTAACTGTTCCTTCATCAATTTCTTATTATTTGGAATCGATTAATTATTTTTGCAATTGCTTTCTGCAACGTGCCAGACTAATTAATTTTGAACTGCGTTATATGTGTCGGTAATCATACAGGATGTAATCCCTTAACTTTCATTCGTTGATGATTGAACCTATCGCAGATTTTGTTCATTTCATATGAGGATTCTATCAGACTCGTGAAATTCTGGAGAATGAAGGATAATGATTTCTCATTTCGAAGTTATTGACCGCTGCCGTTTCAAGGCTGCTGCAGTCTGTTCGAGTAGATTTGTCCATATGTTATAGCGTATTGTTCAGACATCACCAATATTATCAGATGTGATCGCTGTGATACATTCATCTCTGGGTCATAGATATTGCTTGAAGAGTTTGAACTCTTAATTCTTCTCGCTTTCTTTTTGGCGTCATGCAATTAAATGAATCTTAAGAAACATCCAACACTTTCATTATTGTCACGGTAAGGAAATTATTTCTGTAAAATGCATATCTTTATTGCTGCTTCGTCGACTACCTAGAGATAAAGTTGATTTTTTAAGAGCATAAATTCGGCTTGGAGGAAAATGGTCAAATCCAAGTAAATTTCTGGGAAAACATGCCCTCAGTCATTTGTTTGATATCTCCGATTTAAATTCTTCATACATCTGATAATATTGGTGATGTCTGAACAATACGCTATAACATATGGACAAATCTACTCGAACAGACTGCAGCAGCCTTGAAACGGCAGCGGTCAATAACTTCGAAATGAGAAATCATTATCCTTCATTCTCCAGAATTTCACGAGTACATATATATAGTTCGATTGCCCTCAATGAACGAATTTTCATAGAGCGAGTAGCATCGTCCAATGCTCTAATTGTGTTTGGCTTACTGATTTCTCGCCAACGATACTTCTCCATCGAGAAGATTTGCTAACAGAGCATATAAGGAAGCAAAAGCATTGTTTGAATTTTTCTTGAAAAAGCGACTACAGTTCGATCCTGAACTCGGGTGCTGTAAATGTAGAGTTCCCGCATTCTCCTCGTGACCGCGCAGGATTCCTCTGGGCGATCAATTTCCATCCTACCTACCAAGGACATGTGGTTTACGGGTTCCTTGGCTCCAAGTGTGCAGGGATTGAATAAAGAAGTGGGATTACATATAACTGCTGCGAACGGCAGATCGATGTTCATCTTGGACTTGCTGGGCCGTAGATCATACTCCCATGTTGCTTTTCCGAACTTGAAACTAAACTAAACGCCAACACATAAGTAATGATTTGAAAAATGGTAGATATTATTCAAAATTGAAAATAAATATGTTTTTACTCACCGCAATATAAAAGGCTTTTTCTTAGTTTCTGTATTTCTTTAAAAAGTGAGAGCGATTAAATAACTTTTTGGTGTGCTGACATATTTGTATATTATTTTCTGACGTGGGGATGTACCTGGGTTTATTTATTATTTGAATGACAAATAACGTTAATTGATGGGAATGGTGGTGAGTACGAATATAAGAAGATAATGTAACGCGCAAAACCTACCAATGGAAACAAATCTATCTATCGTTGGTCATCCGTATTAATAATTTGGATGAGAACATACATGCCAAGATCAGCAAGTTATACGAATGTGGGTGGTTTTGCAGATAGTGAAGATGGATGTGAAATATTGCAGCAGGATCCTCATCGATTGTCCAGGCAGACCGAGGAATAGTTGGTGACATTTAATACTGCGATATTGAGAAGTTGCATTGTGGAAAGTCTAACGTGGGCAGGACCTAACAATGAATAGTAGTGGTCTACGGAGTGTGGTAGAGAAGAGGGATATGGGAATGCAAGTGCATGTTTCCCTAAAAGTGGCGTCGCATGAATGTAGCTTGGTCAAAAAGGGCTTTGGCCCATTGGTCTTCATCAGTCTGATTATTGTGTCTTGAAGTTGGGAGGTCATTTTGCAGTTGTTGAATACGTGATTTAGGCCGCATTTAGAGTATTGTGCTCAGTTCTGGGCACAAAGTCAGAGGGAAGATGTTGTGAAGCTGGAGAGTGCACATACAATATTTACAACGTTATCGCCAGGATAGGATTGACTGCGCTGTAGAACGAGTTTTGCTGGGACTCTATTCCTTGGAACGCAGAAGAATGAAGGGTAGTTTTATAGAGGTGTATACAATCATGAAAATCATGAGTCGGGTAGATGCACAGAGTATCTTTTCCAGAGTAGGTGATCGAGGACCGTAGTGCATTGGTTTGAGAAGGGGTAAAATTTTTAGTAGGAATGTAAGGGGCAGCTTTTTCACAGAACGTGTGGTTAGTGTATGGACAAGCTGCCAGAGGGGGTAGTTGAGGCTTGGGCCACCGCAACGTTTAGAAAACTGTTAAACTATATATATATATATATATGGATGGGCAAGTTTGGATGTATTTGTAGAAAACCCGGGCTGGTCGAATAGTGCATCTGGGACGTAATGCCCAGTGTGGCAGTGAAGGGCCGATGGGCCTGTTTCTTCGGTCTGTCACTCTTTGACTCTATGGAAGATTGGGAGGCCTATGAATGCACGTTTCCACAGAATAGAAGGAAGTTACCAGTGAGTTCTCATTTTTTTATATTTTATGTTTACCCGCACTTGTGAGTGAATAAAGCACATTGATTGTTAAATTTGTTTCAACCAGAACAGATAGGTCAGCTGGAAGAATTGCGATTATAAATGGGAAGGAATTTGGCGAAAGTGAGTTATCTGTGAATGGATACGTAAGGATTGTAAAAAAAACCGTCGCAATGTAATCTTCTCGGATACCTGGCTTGGTCAATGAAAAACAAATATTCCCATCCATCACTGGAGGCAGTGAATGCAGAACATTGAGTTTCATCAGGAAAGCATATTATTTACCAGTACAACTACAATTCAATGAATGGTGCAGTTTGACTCGGGAAGATATTGGAATGAACCGGGTCAAATCAAGTGAGAAACCTTCCCGTCAGTCTTGTATCTAATGCAGGGCGTTGGCTTGATGCAATTACTTGAACTGACTGGACTTGATTGTTCAGATACAAGGGTGACAGAAAGGCGAGCTAGCTATGTAATCTATACAAGGGTTACACAGATCAGTAGACTTGTGTAGAAATAATTAGTACTATACTACTGGGACTGATTTGTTTACCCACTTTGGAAGTCTGGTTAAGTCTGGTAGCCTGATATGATTTCCATAAAAATGAATATATCCCCTCTCTTGACTTTAAGGATGATACGTCCGTGGGACATCATCAACCTCTGATCTGCGTATATGGTCACGCATAACCGAGGTGCACAACAGTGGTGTGTAATCATAGAGCTGCTCAGCAGCATTCAGTAAAAAATGACCGAGCTTAGAATCAGGGATACCTTTGAAAATATCCGACATCTATTTTAATTGATAGCAAAACAACAAATGGAGGAACTGATGTGCAGGCTGATATTATGCGAATTAACACTGAATGAAAGGCGAAACGAAGTCGGCTTATTGGCAATACTGATGGACAGAATTGTGCAATGTTCTGTGAAGTTATTATTGTGGGTAAAACAACTGAATTTAGTGCTTGGATCAGTGCGCGGAAAGATAATTTTCTGCCCATTGTCGAGATGTAGTTAGGATATGCATGCGACTTCCAGCTCAATGTCCAGGGTTTCGATGTTCGAGAGCTGATAGGTTGGAAAGGTGCAGGTATTGCTCCAATACTAAGTGAGATGTCCACAGCTATATACCTACTGAATTTTGCATAGACTACGGCAATATGGGGGGACAATATGAAATATTCAATCATTTTGATGTGGTTATATTACAGTACTCTCAATAGATGTTGTGAGATAGATAATCAGATCAGCGAAAGAAGTTAACGCTCAATGATGTCGAGGTAGATGAATATCAATTTCATTATGTTCCTTCGAACTTTCTCAGTGCAAATGGCTTGATTTTGAGTCAGTTTGAACCTTACACGAAAGTAGTATATTCGGCCAAGAATATTATTTCATATCATTCGGCGGAAGTTAGGAAAATTAAATTCGGCGCACGTGATATTGATTCCGCTGCGCAACTCGCTTTAAGACCATCTGTCTAGTGTTCAGGACCGGTAAGTTCCGGTTAGATAATGCCAGAGGGACGGTCCGTTAATATAACTTGGGGTGAAGAGAGTGTTTGTAAATATGGTCAAAAGCAAAGGGAAACAAATATTTCGGAAGATGTCGTCAGAGCCTTTGAGAAATATAAACAGGACAGGGAATATATGAAGCAGAAAACTTGGATAGTCAGAAGGAGAGAAAATATATCATTGATCAGTTGCTTTTCTCAAAATTCCAAGCGTATTTGACATGAAATAAAAGAAACACCACTTTCATTTTGGAGATGATTGGATTACACACAGTTCAAGGGCTCAATATGGTGTTCACTGTTAATGGAGGGTGGCGAAATCAGTGTGTGGTATACTAATAGCTTTACTAAGTTTTACTGGTATACTGGGAGTCTTTTGATTTCAAGAAGGCGATGGTGCTACGTTCCGCGGAGTTCTTCAAGATAGATGCTTCTGAACTATTCTAAGATTGTCACAGTTAAGTGAAGGAATTACTGGGGCATTGACGAAGACCTTTGTATCGGCTCTAGCTACGTCGTGGTCCCGTGCACTGAGGTGTAGGCATTGATGTTACTTTGATATCAAGGGAAATGAAAGGACGGTGAGCATCACGTCAGTTGTGGTAATGCCATTGAAGATACATTTATTGTATGGCATTCCCTCGCATTTGGAATGGAGTATGTTACTTAGGGTAGTAAACATTGCAGCGTGCGTAGCAAGTTATGTCTTACAAAATTGATTGCAAACTCTTGACGTTGTATCGAAGATAACTAATGAGCGAGGTGCGATGCAAGGTGAGTATGGGGACATCAGTAAGACATTTGAAAAGATTTCTCGTGGTACAAGTATCCAGATGCCTAAGATGCATGGAATCCACGGAAAAGCCCATTCAAAACAAACGGTAGTTCCGGAAGGCTAATAATCTTGGCGGAGAACTGTCATGACTTTAAAGTAAATGTGATTTGGCAAATCAGCGGGTATTTACACCACAGAAGTAATTGTATAGTTGGGTACAATGAAGCACGTTGTCACAATATCCTGCAGGGTGTTTATCCATGAAAAAATAAGGATGGCGAAAGGAAGATGGCGAATCGAGTTGAATCAATGTAAGGGTATGCTATTGCACATCCGGAGTTCAACTATTACGGATGCGTGGCCAATTAATAATTGAACCATAAACAACATTGATGCATGGAGAGACCTGGGTGCAATGTCCACATTGCAATATAAGTGAGCAGATTGATCCACTTGCCTTTGTCAGTGAGGGCATTGAAAATAACGATTAGCTAGTCATATTGCAGCATCATGAGTCTGTGATAAACCAACGTTGAGATTATTGTACGCAGTTGCGTTTGACTTTTACAACAAGGATATGGATGCCTTAGGGTTCAGAACATGTTTACCATCATGATACCTGGATTTGGTGATTTGATTAGTTCGAAAGCCCTAGATTTATGTTTTCTCTGAAGTGTTGGAGGTTCAAGGGAGGTATAATGGAACTTTATAAAATAATAAGAGGCCTAGACTGTGTATGCAGTCAGAATCTTGTTTTCCAAGGGAAGTATTTTTAAATATTGTAATGCATAGGTTTTATATTTGGCGGTGCATATGAAAGGTGACTGGGGGAAGGATTGACCTACCGAAGCAAAAGTGTAAACTGCAACCAGAGCTGGTGATAATAGACAATAGGTGCAGGAGTAGGCCATTCATCCTTTCAAGCCACCACCGGCATTCATGGTGATCATGGCTGATCATCCACATTCAGTACCCCGTTCCTGCCTTTTCCCCATATACCTTGACTCCGCCATCTGAAAGAGCTTTATCAAACTCTCTCTTGAAATCATCCAGAGAATCGACCTCCACTCCTTTCTGAGGCAGAAAAATCCACAGATTCACAACTCTGGGTAAAAAAAAAAATCATCATCTCCGTTAATGCTCCGTCTGATCGAGGGAAATGCCTCTGGGGAAAAGTGCGAGTCTTTAGCTGGAAGAGACTGCGCAAATGGATGGAGAGGGCGAGACGCGCAGAAGAACTGACAGATGAGCTGATTCATTGTGATGATTGCAGGATGTGGGAGGTCAGGGACACTGATGGTGCCTCTGGCTGCTGCAACTGTGGAAAGTATATCCGATAGGACCGATAGGAAAGTGTGCAACTCTTGAAGGATCGTGCTGGGGCACTGGAGAGTTAACAGGATGACCTCAGTATCATCCAAGAAAATGAGATTGGAATGGTCCACGATCTGGTGTTCGTGGACCATTTCATCGCCCGGCGGTGGCTTCAACATCTGGAGGCTCGATAGCCTCGACGCACTAATTTGACCGTGGGGTGGTGGAAGATCCCGAGCTCGATTTTAAGTTGCGACGGGCCGGGCGATGAAAAGCCCCGCGAATGGGTTTGATCACAGCTCCACCAGGAGCAAAGATCCCTCCTGCAACCACCGCGCTCGATCCTCAGGGCGTATTCCAGAAGATACAGGTTGCTTCATTCTGAAGAAGATGATATAATAAATGTGGAGTAAGAGCCAACAGTGGCTGGCAAGGGAAGTTGGCGATGGAATACATCTAAAAGAACATGTGTATAACATAGCAAAGAGTAGCTGAAAACCAGAGGATTGGATAACTTTCAGTGGACAACAGAAGGTAACATAAATGGCAACACAGGTGAAAAGATGAAGTACGGGAGTAAATTTGCATTTAGGTATGCAAGAGAAAAATATTAGTAAAGACAAATGTGGGACCCTTGAAGGCAGAAGCAAGTAAAGTTATTATGGGGAAAGAAGAAATGTCAGAAGAGTTGAACAAATATTTTGTTTCTGTCTTCACTTTGGAATCAATCAATCTCCCAGATGTACAAGTGGACAGAGGATCAAGGAAGAGAGAGGGACTGAAATAAATTTACATTGGTAGTACAAATAGTATTGGGTAGACTGATGAGACAGAAGGCTGATACATCCACACGATCTGGTGGTTTGCATCACAGGGTACTCAAGGAGGTGGGTCCAGAAATCGTAGACGCTATGGGGAACATTTTCCAAAGCTCTATAGCTTCAGGATCAGTTCCTGTGGACTGGAGGATAGCTAATGTTATCCAAATATTCAAGGAAGGATCGAGAGAGAAAACGGGGAATTATAAAACCGTCAGCCTGATATCGGTGATGGGGTAGAAGCTGGAGTCAATTATTAAAGATGTAATAACGGCGCTTTTGGATAGCAGTAAGAGGATTGGTCCAGTCAGCGTGGATTTATGAAGGGGATATCCTGCTTGATATCTTCTGGAATTTGTCGAGGAAGTGGCAAGTAAAATGAATGAAAGGGAGCCACTGGATGTACTGTATCTGTACTTTCGGAAACCATTTGGTAAGGTCTCACCCAGGAGATTAGTGGGCAACATTAAAGCACATGGTATTAGGGTAGCGTAATGACATGGATAGAGAATTGATTGGCAGGCAGGAAACAAAGAGTAGGAATAAACGGGTCACTGTCGGAATGGCTGACGGTGTCGAGTGGTGAGCCGCAATGCTCGGTGCTGGGGCTGCAACTACTTACACTATACATAATGATTTGGAAGATGGGATTAAACGTAACATTAGCAAACGTGCAGATGATACATAGCTGGGTGGGAGTGTAAACTACGAAGAGGATGCTGGGACGTTGCCGGGTGAGTTGGAGACGTTGAGTGATTGGGCAGATGCATGGCAGGTGCAGCATAATTCAGATAAATGTGAGGTTATGCATTTTGGCGGCAAGAACAAGAAGGCAGATTATTATCTCAATGGTGTCAGATACGGAAAAATGGAATTACAACGAGACCTGGGTGTCCTTCTTCACCGGTCACTGAAAGTAAACACGCAGGTAGAGCAGGTAGTGAAAAAGGCTAATGGCATGTTGGCCGTCCTAACGCGAGGGTTTGAATATTGGAGTAGAAAGATCCTTCTGGAGTTGTACAAGGACCTGGTGAGACCACATCTGGGGTATTGGGTGCAGTTTTCATTTCCTAATTTGAGGAAGGACATCCTTGTTATTGAGGAAGCCCAGCGTAGGTTCACGAGGTTTATTCCCGGGATTGCCGGACCGGCATATGGGGAAGTACTGGAAAGACTGGGCTTGTTTCCCTGGAATTTTGAGGAATGAAAGTGGACTTTATAGAAACATATAACTTTATAAATTGCCTAGACAAGCTAGATGCAGGAATAATGTCCCCAATTTTGGGGGAGTCCAGAACCAAGAGCCGCAGTCCAAGGATAAAGGGGAGGCTATTTAAAACTGAGATGAGGAAATACTTTTTCACCCGGAGAGTTGTGAATTTGTGGAATTATCTGCCACAGACGGCAGTAGAAGCCAATTCACTGGATTAATTCATAATAGTTAATGGAGCTCCAGAGGCTAGCAGAATCAGTGGATTTATGGGAGAAGGCAGGCAAGGGATACTGATGAATGTGAAAATGAATGTGGCGCTGGCGCGAAGGGCAAATGGCCTCCTCCTGTACCGATTTTCTAGATTTCTCTGTTTCTATTTTTTTCCAAATGGCCTACCCCTTCTCCTTAAATTGTGCCACCTGGTTCAGGACTCACCCGACATCGGAAATATGTTTCCTGCCTCTAGCGTTTCCAATCTCTTAATTATCTTATGTGTTTCAATAAGATCCCCTCTCATTCTTCTAAATTCCAATATATACAACCACAGTCGCTCCGTTGTGTCAAAATATGAGAGTCACGCCATCGCGAGAATTAACCTCGTGAACCTACGCTGCACTTCCTCAGTAGCAAAAGTGTTATTTCTCACATTTAGTGACCAAATCTGCACACAGTACTCCAGGTGAGGTCTCCCCAGGGCCTTGTGCAACTGCAGAACAACCTCTTTGCTCCTATACGCAAATCATCTTGTAAGAAGGTCAACATAGAAACATAGAAAATAGGTGCAGGAGTAGGCCATTCGGCCCTTCGAGCCTGCACCGCCATTCAATGTGATCATGGCTGATCATCCAACTCAGTATCCCGTACCTGCCTTCTCTCCATACCCCCTGATCCCTTTAGCCACAAGTGCCACATCTAACGCCCTCTTAAATATAGCCAATGAACTGGCCTCAACTACCTTCTGTGGCAGAGAATTCCAGAGACTCACCACTCTCTGTGTAAAGAATGTTTTCCTCATTTCGGTCCTAAAGGAATTCCCCCTTATCCTTAGACTGTGACCCCTTGTTCTGGACTCCCCCAACATCGGGAACAATCTTCCAGCATCTAGCTTGTCCAACCCCTTAAGAATTTTGTAGGTTTCTATAAGATCCCCCCTCAATCTTCTAAATTCCATCGAGTACAAACCGAGTCTATCCAATCTTTCCTCATATGAAAGTCCTGACATCCCAGGAATCAGTCTGGTGAATTTTCTCTGTACCCCCTCTATGGCAAGGATGTCTTTCCTCAGATTTGGAGACCAAAACTGTACGCAGTACTCCAGGTGTGGCCTCACCAAAACCCTGTACAACTGCAGTAGAACCTCCCTGCTCCTATACTCAAATCCTTTCGCTATGAATGCTAACATACCATTTGCTTTCTTCACTGCCTGCTGCACCTGCATGCCTACTTTCAATGACTGGTGTACCATGACACCCAGGTCTCGTTGCATCTCCCCCTTACCTAATCTGCCACCATTCAGATAATAGTCTACCCTCATGTTTTTGCCACCAAAGTGGATAACCTCACATTTATCCACATTGTACTGCATCTGCCATGCATCTGCCCATTCACTTAGCCTATCCAAATCACCCTGCAGCCTCCAAGCATCCTCCTCACACCTAACTATACCCCCCAGCTTGGTATCATCTGCAAATTTGGAGATGTTGCATTGAATTCCCTCGTCCAAATCATTAATATATATTGTAAATAGCTGGGGTCCCAGCACTGAGCCTTGCGGCACCCCACTAGTCACTGCCTGCCATTCTGAAAAGGACCCGTTTACTCCTACCCTTTGCCTCCTGTCTGCTAGCCAGTTCTCTATCCACATCAATACTGAACCCCCAATACCGTGTGCTTTAAGTTTGTATGCTAATCTCTTATGCGGGACCTTGTCGAAAGCCTTCTGAAAGTCTAGATATAACACATCCCTTAGCTATCTACAGTGCCTGCTGTGCCTGCATGCTTACTGTCACTGACTGGTGTACAAGGATATCCAGCTCTCGTTGTATTTCCCCTTTTGCTAATTTGATGCCATGCAGATAATAATCTGCCTTCCTGTTCTTGCCGCCAAATTGGTTAACCTCACATTTATTCACATCAAATTGCATCTGCCATGCAACTGCCCACTCCCAGAAACTGTCCAAGTCACCCTGCACTCTGCATCCTAGCAAGGTAAAGATGTGACTGCTGGTAGGATGCCGATTGAGGGGGCAGGAACGTCGGATTATGTGTTGTACGCAACGGGTGCGGGGGTGAGAGGTAAGGACGAGAAAGTGCCTGTACCTGTTGCGATTGGGTGGAGTAGGAGCAAGAAGCTGCGGTGAGCCGAGGAGACACGTCTGAGGGTCCGGTGTATGATAGAAGAGAGCAACCCAGTTGCATAAACAATTAAGATGTATCGGATGTACTGGCATGGAACACTTAATCTTGGAATGGTGAGATCAACATTGAGTGTTGAGCATAGAAAACTGGAATGAAATAGATATTGTGCAGAAATGTATTGGCATTAACATTTTTCAAATAAGAAGAAAGAGTTCGGCCGGTGATATCTAAATTGACTAGGAAAACCAACACGATACATTTATAGTGCTCACAGAACAGAAATCTCAACACAATACCTGCCAAATAGATCAAATATTAAATATTGGAAATAGCATGTTGACTCCTTTTCCCAAAGTAATTGGTTTTTTTTCAATACAAGGGAGTCGTTTTACAAATGTCTGTTTGTTGGTGAGGCTTTTTGCTAAAAAAATATCGTGGACGGGATCGGTCTCAAACATGGAAAGAGCAGCTGTAGCAACCAGGGAATTAAAACCAGATTTATCTGGCCTGCAGGCGGTTTCTTCCTATCAGGTGAGTATGGATAGCTTAATTCTCAATTACTTTGGTTGATTAGATGGAGGGCAAAATTTGATCAAATTGATAAGAGCTTGATAGAAAATTATAGGGTACGTGAACATACTTTTCATTGCTGGAAATGGCAGTTGGTAGGCGGACGGTTCTTAGACCAGAAATGCATCAGATGAGATGTGGTCAAATATTGCAGTCAAGGAGAGCATGATATTCCGACGCCACAGGAGAGGAACAAGCAATCATTCTTAGAACATATAGATGATCGCGGCCGAACAACTAAAATGCAGGATTTCGCTGCTGAGAATGGCTTGGAGAAACAGGTTAATACAGACATTAATAGGAACATTATTGAGAGAAGGGCAGGATTAGATCTCAATGTTCATCTGAACATGCGCTACATGCATGAATGTTATGCTGGCGTGAGACGAGCGGTAATTACCCTTTTATCGTGGCGGTGTACGGCACTGCGGAAGTTCTTAGACAAGGTTTTCTTAGGGGTTAAGCCTAGGAGGCCGTTATGGTATAATAGAGAATCGGGGAGGCATTGATCATGTTGATTGGAAAATAGTTTAGTATTCCCGATAGGATATTTAAAGGTCTGTTTCTGAGATTGAAGACCGCAGTAAAACTAACAAGGTAGCAGCAGCAGGAGACTTCAACTACTTCAATGCAGACTTGGTTTTCCGTTGTGTACAGGTCATTCACGGACGGACTTTTTCACATTGTCAATGTTCCATAACAAATAAAAAAATGCCTGTTGAGAAAGGTCAGTGGACGAGTATTTCTGGTTCATGACCGCAGTTCCACTACTTTTTAGAGCAGCTATGGAAAACGACAGGACTTGTCCTAAATAAGGGACAGGCAGACTTGTACCTTATACCTTGTACCTTGTTCCTTCCGAAGAGTCCACCAGGGACGATACTGGAAGTTGGACAATTATATACTGGACTCTTTTTTAAAACCTACACACCTTGCGTCTTTGGAAAATGGGAGGAAACCGAGGATCTTGGAGAAAACCCACGCGTGTCACGGTGAGAATGGATAAGCTCCGTAGAGACAGCGCCCTTCGTCGGGATCGAATCCGGGTTTCCGGCACTGCATTTTGCTTTGAGGCAGTAAATCGACCGCGGCGCCACAATGACATGTGATACATGGGCCGAAGCGTGCAGGCACCAATTGCTTGTTTATGATTGGAGGCATCGGGACTGGTATTAATTAGGGTGCTTTGAATAGTGGGCTTTAATAGTAAGGTAGATTAATAAAGTGTAAGGGTGGGTGGATTTAACGGGAAGGACCGTGTAGGATAACTTACAGAAGTCTCCGGAATTAATGGGACGCAATCTTCAAAAAGGAATAAGAGAGTGAAGTCGGGTAAAATCGGGTCCGGTGTGGGAAGGGAGTTGCCTACCGAATTAAATGTGTCGTATCTGAATGCGCGTTGTGTACAAAACAATGTGGACGTGCTTATGGGACAGTTAGAGATTGATAGGTATACTGCTTCTGGAATTACAGATACGTGGTTGTAAGCGGAGCTCGGAGGTGAATATTCAGGATTATACATCTTATCGGAACGGTAATAGGTGAGCAGAGGGAGTAGGGTAGCTCTGTCTGTTATGAATGTTTCAGCAAGGGGTGACATAGGTTCAGAAGATGTAGATTAATTGCACATCAAGCTGAGAAATTATGAGGGTAAAAAGACCCCTTTGGAAGTTATTTACAGGCTCCCTAACTGTAGCCAGTATTTAGAGTACACGATACATCACGAGACAAAATGTAAAAAGGACAGTACTACGGTACTCATGGGCGATTTCAATATGCAGGCAGAGTGGGGAAAATCAGGTTGGTACTGGATCCCAAGAAGGGCATTTGTAGAGCTCCTACGAAATAGTGGTGGCACACAGATCCGCAAGAGCCAAACTGAAACTAGTCATCAGGCTGGTTAAGCGTGCCCTTGGTCAGAAAATCTAGAGCTTCTTTCATGACCCCAAGAGCACCAGGCGCATGTGGCAGGGGATCAAAACAATCACGGACAACAAGACTGCTCCACCACCCTGTGATGACAACATTGAGTTCTTCAATGAACTCAACAACTATTTTGGACGGTTCGAGGCATTAAATAACACACCTGCAAGTAAAGGTATTCCTCACTGTGATGAACAGGCACTCAGTCTTGACATAGTGGATGTACGGAGGACCCTAAAAGGAGTGAACGCACGGAAGGCGGCAGGCCCTAATAACATACCAGGGCGGATGCTCAGGGAATGTGCTGATCAGCTGGCACGTGTGCTTACGGACATATTTAACACCTCGCTGAACCAGGTTGTCGTCCCATTATGTTTCAAGCCTGCCACCATCATACCAGTGCCAAAAAAATCCAATATACAATGTCTCAACGACTACCGCCCTGTAGCACTCCCCCCATAATGATGAAGTGCTTCGAGAGGCTGGTCAGGGACGATATTACCTCCAGACTCCCGTCCACACTTGACCCATACCAGTTTGCTTACAGGCCAAACCGCACCACAGAGGACGCTATATCCTCCGTACTCCATCTGAGCCTGGAACATTTAGAGGAGAAGAACACATATGTGCGAATGCTGTTCGAGGATTTTAGTTCAGCATTCAACACAATTATCCCTCAGCACCTGATAATCAAACTGGTTCCATTGGGCCTCAGCACCCCCATGTGTAACTGGCTACTGGACATCCTCACTGACAGACCCCAGTCTGTGAGGGTTGGAATTAACACCTCTAACACCATCTCTCTGAGCACCGGCTCCCCTCAGGGCTGTGTCCTGAGTCCACTGCTGTTTAGCCTGATGACCCACGACTGTTGTGCCAGGTTTAGTACAAACCACATCATGAAGTACGCAGATGGCCCAACAGTGGTGGGCCTCATCAGGGACGACAATGAGCTGGCTTACAGGGAGGAGGTGAAACAACCGGTGGACTGGTGCAATACGAACAACCTGATCCTGACTGTCGAAAAAAAAAGGACATCAGGAAAAACCGGCACAGTCACATACCACTTCACATCAATGACAGCGGTGTGGAGGTGGTCAGTAGCACTACGTTCCTGGGTGTGCAGATCACTAACAGTCCGACCTGGTCAAATAACATCTCATCAAAAGTTAAAAGAGCGCAGCATCGGTTGCACTTTCTGCGCCGGATAAGAAGAGCTCAGCTCCCCATCCCATCCTCACCACTTTCTGCAGGGGCAGCATAGAGAGTATTTTGACCAGTTGTATCTCTGTCTGGTTTGGCGACTGCAAAGCCTCTGACTGGAAGTCCGTGCAGAGAGTGGTGAGGGCAGCGGAAAAAAAATCATCGGGACCTCTCTCCCCTCAATCGGGGATATTGCGATCAAACGTTGCGTATCTAAGGCCAGCAGTATAATAAAACACCACACACATTTCCATCACGGGCTGTTCACTCTGCTGCCCTCCGGCAAATATATCGTAGCATAAGGAGCAGTAGATGAAGGTTCTGCAACAGCTTCTTCCCACGAACCATCAAACTCCTGAATGGCATGTAATGGGCTGCCACCATTGTCTATTTTATCCTTTTAACCTTTTTATCCATGTTCATCCTTTTGTTAATCATCGTGTTGCACAGGGAGTCAAATGCAACGGAATTTCGCTTGGAACTGCATATATCGATGTATTGCTAAATGACAATAAAGTTTGTTTGACTTTGACTTGACTTGGGAGTTATTTATAGCAGATGCTAGTGGAGCCTATCCGGGAAAAGGCAATTTTGCATGTAATGTTATGTAATGAATCGGATTTGATGAAGGAACTCAAGTAAAAGGGACCATTAGGTGTTAGCGACAACAACATTCTAAGTTTTAGTCTGCAATTTGAGAGGGACTAGAAATTGGATATGTCGGTATTGCAGCTGAGCAAAGGGGCCCACTGCGGCATGAGGGAGGAGCTGGCCAAGTTGACTGAAAATGGTGAAGGTGGATCCGTCATCTGCACCGGATGGTTAGCACCGTAGGGCTCGGAAAAAGGTGGCTTTATAGATTGCGGAGGCATTGATAGTGATATTTCAATCATCATCAGAAGCAGGATTTGTGAATGTTACCACATTGCTCAAGAAGGGGGAAAAGCACATTAGTGGGAACTATAACCATAGAAACATATCACCATATAACAATTACAGCACCGAAACAGGCCCTCTCAGCCCTTCCAGTCCATGCCGACCATTTATTTTCCCCTAGTCCCATCTACCTGCACTCAGACCATACCCCTCCATTCCCTTCCCGACCATATACATATCCACTTTAATTTTAAATGTTAAAATCGATCCTGCCTCCACAACTTCTGTTGGAAGCTCATTCCACACAGCCACCTCTCTCTGAAGAAAGAAGTGCCCCTCATGTTACCCCTAAACTTCTGTCCCTTAATTCTCATGTCATGCCCTCTTGTTTGAATCTTCCCTACCCACTACGGGAAAATTTATCCACGCCAACTCTGTCTATCCCTTTCATCATTTTAAAGACCTCAATCAAGTCCCCCCTTAACCTTCTGCGCTCCAAAAAATATAGACCTAACTTGTTCAACCTTTCTCTGTCACTTAGTTGCTGGAACCCAGGCAACATTCTAGTAAATCTCCTCTGTACTCTCTCTATTTTGTTGACATCCTTCCTATAATTAGGCGACCAAAATTGCACACCATACTCCAGAATTGGCCTTACCAATGCCTTGCACAATTTTAACATTACTTCCCTACTCCGATATTCAATGCTCTGATTTATAAAGGCCAGCACACCAAAAGCTTTCCTTACCACCCCATCTACATGCGATTCCACCTTCAGGGAACTATGCACAGTTATTCCTAGGTCCCTCTGTTCCACAGCATTCCTCAATTCCCTACCATTTACCATGTACGTTCTATTTTGATTTGTCCTGCCAAGATGTAGCACTTCACACTTATCAGCATTAAAATCCATATGCCATCTTTCAGCCCACTCTTCCAAATGGTCCAAATCTCTCTGTAGACTTTGAAAGTCGACTTCATTAACCACAACACCACCTATCTTATTATCATCTGCAAACTTACTTATCCAATTTTCCACTCCATCATCCAGATCATTGATGTTCATAACAAACAACAGTGGACCCAACACAGATCCCTGAGGCACCCCACTGGTCACCGGCTTCCAACTGACAAACAGCCATTCACCATTACTCTCTGGCATCTCCCATTTAGCCACTGTGGAAACCATCTTGCTACTCCGCCATTAACACCCAAATATTGAACCTTCTTAACCAACCTTCCATGGGGAAACTTGTCAAAGGCCTTACTGAAATCCATATAGACAACATCCACTGCTTTATCCTCATCAATTTCCCTAGTAACCTCTTCATAAAAATCAAGAAGTTTTGTCAAACATGACCTTCCAGGCACAATTCCATGTTGACTGTTCCTGATCAGACCCTGTTTATCCAGATGCTTATATATATTATCCCTAAGTATCCTTTCCATTAATTTGCCCACCACTGACGTCAAACTAACATGTCTATAATTGTTAGGTTTATTATTTCAACCCTTTTTAAACAATGGAACAACATGCACAGTATGCCAATCCTCCGGCACTATTCCCGTTTCTAATGACATTTGAAATATTTCTGTCATAGCTCCTGCTATTTCTACACTAACTTCCGTCAATGTCCTACGGAATATCCTGTCAGGACGTGGAGAGTTATACACTTTTATATTTTTCAAAAGTGTCAGTACTTCCTCCTCTTTGAATCTCATATATTCCATAGCTACTCTACTTTTTTCCCTTACCTCACAGAGTTCAATATCCTTCTCCTTGGTGAATACCGAAGAAAATAAATTGTTCAATATCTCCCCCATGTATTTTGGCTCTGCAGATAGCTGTGCATTCTGGCTCTCCAATGGTCTAATTTTATCCCTCGTTGTCCTTTTGCTATTAATATAGCAGTAGAAGCCCCTTGGATTTACTTTCACCTTTCTTGCAAAAGCAACCTCATATCTTCTTTAAGCCTTTCTAATTTATTTCTTAAGATTCTTCTTACTCCTCTAGCACCTCATTTACTCCATGCCTCCTATAATTATTGTAGATATCTCTATTTTTTCGAAACGTGTCCAATTTCCCTTGAAAACCATGGCTCTTTCTAATTTTTATTATTTCCTTTCAACCGAACAAGGACACAAATATTATGTACTCTTACAATTTCCCCTTTAAATGTCCTCCATTTCTCTTCTACATCCTTCCCATAAAACAATTCACTCCTTTTAAATCCCAATTTACCCAATTCACTCCTTTTAAATCCTTACGCATTCCCTCAAAGTTAGCCTTTCTCCAATCAAAAAATTCAACCCTAGGTCCAGTTCTGACTCTCTCCATAATTATATTGAAACGAATGGTATTGTGATCACTGGTCCCGAAGTGCTCACCAACGCATACCTCCGTCAACTCACCTGCCTCATTTCCTAACAGGAGGTCCAGCACTGCCCCTTCTCTGGTCGATTCCTCTATGTATTGCTGCAAAAAATACCCTGCACACATTTTACAAACTCCAATCCATCTAGCCCATTTACAGAATGTGTTTCCCAGTCTATTTTTGGAAAATTAAAATCTCCCACAATCATTACCTTGTGCTTATTACTAATATCTTCTATCTCCTTACATATTTGGTTTTCCAATTCTCGCTCCCGATTTGGCGGTCCCCTAAAGTACACCCCTAAAGGTGTTCCTACAGCGTTCCCACTTCTCAGTTCCACCCAAATAGCCTCCCTAGACGAGTCCTCTAATCTATCCTGCCAAAGCACTGCTGTAATATCTTCTCTGACAAGCAATGCAACATCTCCACCTCTGGTCCCTCCAATTCTACCACACCTGAAGCAACGAAATCCTGGAATATTTAGTTTCCAATCACAGCCCTGCTGCAACCCTTTTTCACTGATTGCCACAACATCATATTTCCAGGTGTCAATCCAGGCTCTAAGTTCATCTACCTTTCTTACAATGCTCCTAGCATTAAAATATACACATTTTAGAAACCCACCATCCTCTATTCCCTATTATCTTTTTCCTGTTTCTCGCCTACATTTTGGGTCCGAGTGCTTCCCTTCTCTGCCTCTTGCCCCACACCCTGTCCCCTAGCCCCCTCTACCCGAGTCCCTCCCCCAAGCCTTTCTAGTTTAAAGTCTCCCCGGTAGCCTTTGCAAATCTCCCTGCCAGGATATTGCTCCCCCTCGGGTTCAAGTGCAACCCGTCCTTTTTATAGAGATCATGCCTTCCCTAAAATAGGTCCCAGTGATCAAGAAACTTGAATCCCTGCCCATTGCACCAGTCCCTCAGCCACACATTTTTCCTCCACCTCATTCCATTCCTAATCCCACTGTCACGCGGCACAGGCAGTAATCCTGAAATTGGTACCCTTTTGGTCCTTCTCCTTTAATTTCCCCCCCAAATCCCTAAATTCGCCTTTCAGGACCTCTTCTCTTTTTCTGCCTATGTCATTGGTACCTATGTGTACCACAACAATAGGCTCCTCTCCCTCCCTTTTCAGAATATTTTGGACACGTTACGACACATCTGAGACCCTGGCACCAGGGAGGCAAACTACCATCCGGGTCTCCCTAGCTCCTGTCTCTGCCACTTGCCCTTCTTTACTGTGACCCACTTGTCTGCCTCCTGTGGTCTGGGAGTGAATACCTCCCTGTAGCACCTCTGTATGACCTCCTCACTCTCCCTGACCAGACGAAGGTCATCGAGCTGCTGCTTCAGGTTCCTAACACAGTCCTCTAGGAGCTCCATCTCGACACACCTTGCGCAGGTGTGGACGTCTGGAGGGCTATCGCATTCCCTGACCTCCCATACGTGACATCCGCAACAGTACACTGCCCTGGCTTTCATACTCGCGCCTTACACAGGATACAATATCATCACAATACAAAGTACACTACAAACTGCTGAAATCTGACGGCCAATCAGCTGCTTACGCTAGCACACTTCCCACCAATCAGCGGCTTCCTCAACCCCCCCCCCCCCTCCCCCAAAAATCACCAAATGGAACGTTATGGATTTCTGTAAGCCCCGTGCTGGATTTGAAACCTTACCGGTCGGGTATCGCTCCTCCCCCTCCTTCTCTTCCATCGGCTCCTGTGGGCCTCTTAAAAAAACAAGCTCCATGCTGGATTTTAAACCTTACCGGTCGGGTGTCGCTCTTCCACCTCCTTCTCTTCCAACGGCTCCTGTGGGCCTCTGAAAAATCAAGGCCCGCGCTGGATTTTACACCTTACCGGTCGGGTGCCGCTCCTCCCCCTCCTTCTCTTCCAACGGCTCCTGTGGGCCTGTGAAAAAAACAGCCCCGCGCTGGATTTTAAATTTACCGGTCGGGTGTCGCTCCTCCCCCGCCTTCTCTTCCAATGGCTCCTGTGGGCCTCTGACATCCATAGGCCGGTTAGTCTGACGTCGGAGGTTGGTGAGATTTTAGTGTCCCTTTTAAAGGATTATGTTACAGAGTTCTTAGAATTTCCGGATGAAATTCGCGGATATCACCATGGTTTTGTGAAGGGGAGGTCTTACTTGACACATTTGCTGGAATTCTTTGAAAAAGTAAATAGCAGGACAGACAAAGGAGAGTCAGTATATGTTGTTTCCGGAGATTTTCAGAAAGCGTTGATAAGGTGATCCTCTTGACGCTGCGAAGGAAAAAGTTGTATTTCCTATGAGCCCATGACATCAACGGATAGATACTAGCATGGGTAGCGGTTTGGCTTGATGGCTAAATACAACTATTGGCAATAAATATGGCCTTTTTTGGTTGGCTGGCAGTGACTAGAGGAAATCCGCATGGTTTGGTTCTGGGGCCGCCAATCTTCATGTTGTATATTAATCATATATACGAGGGGACCGAAGTTCAAGTTCAAGAGAGTGTATTGTCATGTGTCCCAGATAGGACAATGACATTCTTGCTGTGCTTTAGCACAACTGAATATTGTAGACATAATTAAATACAGAACAGATATGTGTGTCCATACACCATTGAATATATATATACACACATATAAATAAGCATATGAAGTGCAATAGGCTATTAAAGTTCAGATTTTTGTTTGCGTTGAGTTTAGTAGTCTGATGGCTCCGAGGAACTAGCTGTTCCTGAAGCTGGATGTTGCACATTTCCGGCTCCTGTACCTTCTACCTGAAGGCAGCGGAGAGATGAGTGTGTGGCCAGGATGGTGTGGGTACTTGATGATGCTGCCAGCCTTTTTGAGGAAGCGACTGTGGTAGATCTCCTCGATGGTAGAGAGTGCCGATGATGGACTGGGCAGTGTTTACAAATTTTGAAGTATTTTCCGTTGCCGCGCGCACAAGTTGCCGAACCAAGCCACGATGCAACCGGTCAACATGATCTCTGCTGTGCACCTGTAGAAGTTCGAAAGAGTCCTCCACGAAATACCGACTCTCCGTAAACTTCTCAGGAAGTAGAGACGCTGATGTGCTTTCTTTTAAATTGTATCAGTGTTTTGAGACCAGGAGAGATTTTCATGAATATGCACGCGCAAAAACGTGTAGTTCTTGAACATTTCCACCATCGACCCGTAGATATAAACGGGACTGTGGATTCCCATCCTACCCCTTTCAAAGTCCACATTCAGTTCCTTGGTTTTGCTGGTGTTGAAAGCCAGGTTGTTCTGCTGGCACCATTTGGTCAGTCGGTCGATCTCACTTCTATATTCTGACGCGTCACCATGAAGGCTCGGTAGCCACATTTGTGAATGATACGCAAATAGGTTGAGGGGAAGGTAGTGTACATACAACAGGGACGGTGCAGGAGTATTTGAGCCCTTTAGGAAAGTGGGCAAATAATTGACACATGGAATATAGTGTAGTAAAACGTGGCGTTACGTAATTTGGTTGACGGATTATTGGCGTAAATTATGTTCTAAATGGGGACATAATCCAGAAATCGAAGGTGTAAAGGGGCTTGAGAGTGTTGCTGCAGGATTGCCCAAAAGTCAATCTGCAAATCGAATCGAGAATAAAGAAAGTAAACGCAATGCTAGCATTTATGTAAAGAGGGGTTGTATACAAATAAAACTGGGATGTAATACCGACGCTGTATAAATTGATGGTAAGGACAGATTTAGAATATTATTAGCAATTCTGCACACCATATAGAACGATGGATATGCTGGGTCTGCAGACGGTCCAATGGATGTTTACAAAAATGATCCCACTAATTAGTAGGTTAACCTCTGATGAAGGTTTAGCGGCGCTGGGCCTGTACATGCTGCAGATTTGAAGAATGAGGGGTGACCTCCTTGAAACGCACAGAACAGTGAAAGGCTTGGATAGAATGGATGTGAAGAGGATGATTTCACTAATGAGAGAGTCAAGACAGTGAATCATAGTCACATAATTAAAGGACGTTCTATTAGGAAGGAAAATATGCTAAAGTACTTTAGTCAGAGGGTGGTGAATCTGTGGAATCCTTCGCCACAGAAGGCTGTGGAGACCTATTGGATATGTATGATGCAGAGTTAAATCAATTGTTGATTGATTCAGCTGGCAGAGGGGAGAACGCAGGAGAATGGAGTAGGAGGGGAGATCGACCTGCCATTATTGAATCCCGCGCTCGATGGGCTGAATGGCCCAATTATACCTATCACTTAAGACCTTAGGACAGGGGCAGCAGTTTCCGGTTAGAGCACAGTGCAAGTTTGGCATGTTTTGAGAACCGTGGTCGACGGGGATAAGATGATAAGTCAAAAAGCTTGCATGATTAGCATCAATGCAATAGGGATCGGGCGACTGCATACGTTAGTATGCGTTTAAATATAAGAGGGCAATCATGAACATAAAATTAGATTACGAAACTGAGCTACAAGGCAAAGTCTAGCAAATCCTACTGCCTAAAGGTAAATGAACATATTATGGACAAACATGGTCGTAAATGCATGTGAATGTGAAATGGTTTGATTGCCAGATGGTTAAACGAACGCTGGGGTTGAAAAGGGGAAACAATGTCAACTGGGTAGGGGAGTGGTGCAGAATGTAAAGCCAGAGGTAGGGCTATTGGTCGAAGGATACATGGGAATGCAAGAGTGATGGGATGGTGAAAAGTGTGTGCAAGCATCGGGATGGGGGGAACACAGTAACTTTGGAATGGGAAAGTAGACTCAAATAACAGTGGAAAATCAATATTCATACCGCTGCGTTGTACGCTTCCATATGAGGTGGTGCTCCTTCTCGTTGGCTGTGGCCTCACTCCGGCATTGGAGGACTTTGTGGAGGATTATATCGGTATGGGAATTCAAGCGGGAATTAAAATGACCACACACGTGCTAAAAGGAGGACGCATTAGATTGAACAGGCCTGTTACATTTGACCAGTATTTTAGGGGAAACAAGTGTAGAAGTGCATTGAGACATTCAGGCCTGTCTGAAATAATTATCTGATTACAAAGCCTGTGGTATTTTATGATCAATTTACACCTCATGGGTAGAAAGTGCACAAGAATCTAGAACGCCGATAGGTACAATAGTCATTTGCAAAATATTTGTTTTCATTTCGACCTGTTGACGAAAGCAGCACTGAATATTTTACCTGTTTTGCTATAAAGATATGCTTCATTTTTTCACTTTACCTTCCACGCTATGTTACATATTTCTACAACGATTAGGGCCAGTTTGGACACACTTCAGCTGCCAAAATTACCTTTGTATTTTTGGGTTATCTCTTCCCCTGCTCGCTCCAGACCAAGGTAAAATTATTGCTTTAAACATTATAGAGAAACTAATCATTTTGTGATCTGTTAATGTAATGATAAACGCTCATGATTGACAGAAAGTAAGTCCCGATCATTATATAATTGATCTGCCAAGTTCATATCACATATACATACTAAGAAGATTCCTCAGGTGCAGGGAGGTTTCTATTAGATGCATAAGAAGCTTCAAAAAGTCTACCTTAAACCTGGCACGTGCAGCGCTACGACAGCGCAATGACACGGGAACAACATTGCGACCGGTGTCAATCTGAACCTAATGTGTCGGAAGGAACTGCAGACACTACTTCAAAACGAACGTAGGCACAAATAGGGGGGGTAACTCAGCGGGACAGGCAGTGTCTCAGGAGAGAGGGAGTGGGTGATGTTTCGTGTCGAGACTCGTCTTCGGAGTGAGAGTCACGAGAAAGGGAAACGATGAGGTAGAGAGATAATGAACAATGATTGAAATAATGTATCAAAAAAAGTTACGATAATAAGGAGAAAGAACCATTGATAGCTGTTTTGTGCGTGAAAACGAGAAGCTAGTGCGACTTAGGTGGGGATAGATAGAGAGGGAATGCCCGGTTTACTTTAAGTTAGCGAAATCAATGTATATACCACTGGAATGTAAATAACCCAAACGAAATTTAAGCCTACGTTTCACTTAACAATCGCGTTCTATTTTTTTTAGTTATTTCAAGTTGGAGAATACTGTAGAATTATTCGAATAATTTGACGTTCATAGGATTTTCTAACGGTAACAGGTATCCGATGGCGGAATCCAATTTAGTATAGTTTTAAAAATGCAGCATGGAAACAGGATCGTTGATCCACAAACTCCACGCCAACACTAGTTCAATCATCAATTTGCACAATATTGCAGAAGTCAA
The DNA here is from genome assembly GCA_963514005.1 of Raja brachyura. The sequence continues at coordinate 17,496,352 of OY740804.1, read as the reverse complement.
TTAACTTACAAATTTGCAATTCTTTGTAATGTGAAAAGAAACCGGTCTACCCGGAGGCATCTCACGCGGTTATAGGGAAATGTATCAAATCTCTATAAATAGCACACGTATTCAGTATCGAACGCATGGTGTCTGGCACTATCAAGCAGCATCCGTACAGCTACATCACTGCGCTGCCTCCTGCAGCATTTTTACTGAATTTATTCACGTAATTTGAAAGCATACCAAAATCAAATGGGGGGGGGGGGGCTGGGGGGGGGGGGAGGGCTACAATGAGGCAGTGGCCCACAGGAGCCGTTGGAAGAGGAGGAGGGGGAGAAGCATCACCCGACCGGTAAGCTTAAAATGAGGAGGGGGAAGAGAAACACTCGACCGGTAATCTTAAATATCCATCGCGGGGCTTGCTTTTTCAGAGGCCCACAGGAGCCGTTGGAAGAGAAGGAGGGGGAGGAGCAACACCCGACCGGTATGGATAAAAATCCAGTGCGGGGCTTGCCGAAATCCATTCGGAGAAGTGTTTTTTTAGGAAGCCGCTGATTGATGGGAAGTGGATTAGGTTAAGCAGCTGATTGGCAGTCAGATTCCAGCAGTTTGTTGTGTACATTGTATTGCGCTGAGATTGTATCCAGTGTAAGGGGGGGAGTATGAAGGCCAAGGCAGTGTACTGTTGTGAATGACAGATGTGGGAGGTCAGGGAAGCTGATAGCCATCCAGACGTCCACTTCTGCGCCAGGTGTGGCGAGATGGGGCTCCTAAATGACTGCGTTAGGAACCTGGAGCAACAGCTCGAGGACCTCCGTCTGGTCAGGGAGAATGAGGATGTCATAGACAGGAGTTACAGGGAGGTGGTCACTCCCAGACCACGGGAGGCTGACAAGTGGGTCACTGTTAGGATGGGCATGGGGCAGAGGCAGGAACTAGAGAGTACCCCGGTGGCTGTCCACCTGGAAAATAGGTACTCATGTTGGAGTTCAATTGGAGCGGACAGCCTACCTGGGGGCAGCAACAGCAGCCGGGCCTCCGGCACAGGGAACGGCTATGATGCTCAGAATGGTAGCAAAAAGAGGAGGGCAATTGTAATAGGGGACTCCGTAGTTAGGGGGTCAGATTAGCGATTCTGTGGGCGCAGTCGGGAGACCCGGATAGTAGTTTGCCTCCCAGGTGCCAGGGTCTCGGATGTGTCAGAACGTGTCGAAAAGATTCTGAAAAGGGAGGGAGAGGAGCCTGATGTTGTGGTAGGTATTGGTATCAATGACATGGGCAGAAAAAGAGAAGAGGTTCTGAAAGGAGAATTTAGGGAGTGGGGGGAAAGTTAACGAGAAGGACCAAAGAGTAACAATTTCAGGATTATTGCCTGTGCCTCGTGACAGTGAGAGTAGAAATGGAATGAGATAGAGGATAAATGCGTGGTTGAGGGACTGGTGCAGTGGGCAGTGATTCAAGTTTCTTGATTACTGGGACCTCTTTTGGGGAAGGCATGATCTGTATAAAAAGGACGGGTTGCACTTGAACCCGAGGGGAACCAATATCCTGGCGGGGAGATTTGCAAAGGAGACTTTAAACTAGAAAGGCTGGGGGAGGGACTCGGGTAGAGGGGGCTAGGGGACGGAGTGAGGGGCAAGAGGCGGAGATGGTAAGCACTCGGACCCAAAATGTAGGCGATAAAGAGGAAAAAGATAATAAACAGAGAATAATGGATGGTGGGTTTCTAAAATGTGTATATTTTAATGCTAGGAGCATTGTACGAAAGGTGGATGAACTTAGAGCCCGGATTGACACCTGGAAATATGATGTTGTGGCAATAAGTGAAACATGGTTGCGGTATGGTTGTGATTGGAAACTAAATATTCCAGGATTTCGTTGCTTCATGTGTGATAGAATTGGAGGGACCAGAGGTGGAGTGGTTGCATTGCTTGTCAGAGAAGATATTACACCAGTGCTTTGGCAGGATAGATTAGAGGGCTCGTATAGGGAGACTGTTTGGGTGGAACTGAGAAGTGGGAACGGCGTAACAACACTTTAAGCGGTGTATTATAGGCCGCCAAATGGGGAGCGAGAATTGGAAGAGCTAGTATGTAAGGAGATAGCAGATATTAGTAGTAAGCAGATTAGTGATTATGGGAGATCTGAATTTTCCAAAAATAGACTGGGAAACACATTCTGTAAATGGGCTGGATGGTTTGGAGTTTGTGAAATGTGTGCAGGATAGTTTTCTGTTGCAATACTAGAGGTATCGACCAGAGAAGTGGCAGTGCTGGACCTCCTGTTACGACATGAGGCAGGTCAGATAACGAAGGTATGCATTAGTGAGTATTTCGGGACCAGTGATCACAATACCATTAATTTAAATATAATATGGGGAGAGTCAGAACTGGAACCAGGGTTGAGATGTTTGATTGTAGAAAGGCAAACTTTGGGGGAATGCGTATGATTTAAAAGGAGTGAATTGGGACATTTTGGTTTATGAGAAGGATGTAGGAGAGAAATGGAGGACATTTAAAGGGGAAATTGTAAGAATACAGAATCTTTATGTCCCTGTTCGGTTGAAAGGAAATGATAAAAATCGGAAAGAGCCATGGTTTCAAGGGAAATTGGACACTTATTTCGATAAAAGAGAGATATCTACAATAAATATCGGAGGAATGGATTAAATGAACTGCTAGATGAGTATAAATAATGTATAAAGAACATTAAGAAAGAAATAAGAAAAGCTAAAAGAAGATATGAGGTTGCTTTGGCAAGAAATGTGAAAGTAAATCCAAAGGCTGTCTACAGCTATGTTATTAGCAATAGGATAACAATAAATACATTTGAACCATTAGAGAGCTATCTGCAGAGCCAAAAGAGATGAGGGAGATATTGAACAATTTCTTTTTTTCGGTATTCACCAAGGAGAGGATATTGAACTCTGTGAGGTAAGGGAAAAAAGTAGCTTTGGAAACTATGAGATTCAAATAGGAAGAAGTACTGACACTTTAGAAAGATATAAAAGTGGATACGTCTCCAGGTCCTGACAGGATATTCCATAGGACATTGAGGGAAGTTAGTGTAGAAATAGCAGGGGCTATGATAGAAATATTTTAAATCTTATTAGACACGGGAAAAGTGCCGCAGGATTGGCGTACTGCGCATGTTGTTCCATTGATTAAAAGGGTTCAAATAATAAACCTAGCAATTATAGAACTGTTAGTTTGACGTCAGTGGTGGGCAAATTAATGGAAAGGATATTTAGAGATAATATATATAAGCATCTGGGAAAACAGGTTTGATGAAGAACAGTCAACATGGATTTGTGCCAAGAGGTTACTAGGGAAATTGATGAGGGTAAAGCAGTGGGTGTTGTCTATATGGATTTCAGTAAGGCCTTTGACAAGGATCCCCATGGAAGGTTGGTTAAGAACGCTCAATCTTTGGGTGTTAATGGCGGAGTAGTAAGAAGGATTCAACAGTGGCTGAATGGGAGATGCCAGAGAGTAATAGTGGATGGCTGTTTGTCAGGGTGGAAGCCGGTGACCAGTGGGATGCCTCAGGGATCTGCGTTCGGTCCACTGTTGTTGTCATGTACATCAATGATCTGGATGATGGGGTTGAAAATTCGATAACTATGTATGCAGATGATACTAAGTTAGGTGGTGCTGTGGATAATGAAGTAGATTTTCAAACTCTACAGAGAGGTTTGGGACATTTGGAAGAGTGGGCTGAAAGATGGCAGATGGAGTTTAATGCTGATAAGTGTGAGGTGCTACATCTTGGCAAGACAAATCAACATAGGACGTTCATGGGAAATGGTAGGGAATTTAGGAATGCTGTAAAATAGAGGGATCAAGGAATAACTGTGCATAGTTCCCGGAATGTGGAATCGCATGGGGATAGGGTGGTCAAGAAAGCTGTTGGTGTACTGACCTTGAAAAATGCAGAAGTGAGAAACTACAATGTACCAAAAGTCTGAGATACTTATAGTGAAGAAACCATGAATGTCACATGCGGGAAGGACGATCCGTTGTGTGCAAATTAATGATAGGTTTCAATGCACATGAAGACATACAATACGTGTGGTGAATTAATCTTGCACGCCGCCCACACAATTTGTCTTCGGGGATTCTAATTGATGTTTTCAATTTCTGAAATATGTATGCTCATAATATGTTTTGAGGAAGTATGATAGGATATGATCAACAATATGAAGCCACAATGGCTTCAGGGCCTATTTTGGTATTATATAGAAAGTTAATGTGCCTTAGGTCATTTACGAAATCCGTACGTTTTCAATGTTGAAGCAAGTTACAAGATGCCATAAAGAGGAGTTATTGTCTGGACTGCCAAATGGCCATCAATTGAGGAATTGCGGTAAGATCAGCAAATACCTCTCATGATAGAACGTACATAGTCACAGTTATACTACCAATTTTAAGTGCATAAATTACTTGGAACAAGCGTAAAATGCATTTATTACTCAAATGCACCCGAGGAGGATCAATGCTCGTTTTACTCATTCCACATTCACAGGCACATTAAGCACACAATTACGTATTCCATACAGTCTCCGATTTGCATTTGGTATTCTGCTGGGTAATTCGGGAGGCTGGTTCCTCATACTGAACGTAACGGCTCAATCATCCCTATACAAACTTCCCAATGGCAGCAGTGATGTAAGAGCATGGCCACATTGAGAACATATTTTAACGCTATTAGCTGCCCTTTTGAGCAGCCCTCGCTGCAGATTCCTTCGATGATTAGGATATCAATACTGGTGATGGAACGGACAATGCCCACTACATTCTGCAACCTCTTTTTTGAGTGTATGAATTGGAAAACAGCAATGCTGCGTCATCCGGTAATACACATGTCTGCTTGCATTGGATGAGAATATGAGAAATGCTATTCGTAGGTTATCTGAAGACATGAATATTTGTTGAGTCGTAGCTGGCAGAGAAGATTGACGAAGAATGTCGTGGCATCGGCTGGTAAGTCGTTCGGAACGGTATTAGATGGAATTTAATCCCGCCCAATTTGAGGTATTGGATAACATTGTCGTGGACAACGGCGCCTAGATGGAACAATTAGTGAATAACGTAAAATTGTGCTTGACTTAATAGGCGAAATGTTGGGAATAACATTTCTACTGCCGTTTTGTCGCTGTATAATGCATCGGCGTCCGCACAGTGATTGTCGGCAACTTCAGGATAGGTATTGAAAATTGTGTGGGAAGAAAGAAATTCACCAGATTTTTTCCCGGAAAATAGGGGTGCCGATATCAGCAGAGTTCAATAGGAAGTATGGGTTAATACATTTTTTTTTCAATATGCATACATTTTGCATGCAAGGCAGGAAACTGTGGGTGAGTAATAGCAATGTATAAAATGTTGTGGGTCATCTTTGGGATGGTGTTGTGCTCGTTAGATCGCCGGGTTCAGGCAACAGAGTTTGCACGACAAAGGTTTTTATTAGACTACCTAATAAGGTACATAGATATTTGTTATCGCGTACACACTCGCATACCCCTATTACGCAGCAAAGCGCGCCGCCGGAAAGTGACATATTGTCAATCACCTGGCATATTTCGAGACAGGGTTCGAAGCCGGGATTTTATCGTGCACTGAAAGGACGCCAGGCATGGTCCTTTGTGGCGTTTCTTCATAGCGTTCATTCAGAACGTGTAATACCCCGTCCTGTCAGCCAATCATTAACCTGTTCAATGAGTCCATGCACATTTAGCCTATTTTAGCCTTAGTGCGTGCACTAATTCCCGTAGTATTTGGTCCGCACAGTTATTGCAGTGGTTTCTTCAGGAAAACCAAAAATTCCCAGATTTGTTTGGTAACATCTTCGACACCAACTACCTGTTTCGAACTGTTTGGGATGCTATGCTGTTCATTTAGCAGACAATTCCATTTTAGCCAATATAGTCTGTTTAAGCATTACTTTACATTCCGCACCTTTCAATCGAAAGGATATGTTCTCATACATGTAACTACGTGCTACTGAGTAACATGGAACTGAAACAAATTACTTTAGTCAGGGTACGAAGTTATGTAAATTGATGGGACTGCATGTAGATAAATCCGCAGGGCCTGACGGTCTTCATCCCAGAGTACTCAAGGTTGCTGTGCTAGAAGTCATTGATGTATTGATGATCATTTTCCAATGTTCTCTATACTCTGGATCAATTCCTGTGGACTGGAAGGTAGCTAATGTGACCCTACTTTCGAAGAAAGGGGGGAGAGAGAAAACGGGGAATTTTAGAGCATATAGCCTGACATTGGTAGTGGGAAATATGCTTGACAATTATTAAATATTTAATAGCAGCGCATTTGAAAGGCAGTGAAAGGATCGGTCAAAGTGAGCATGGATTTAAGAAAGGAAAATGATGCTTGACTAATCTTCTGGATTTTTTTGAGAATGTAACAAGTTGGATAGAAAAGGGAGAGCCACTGAATGCGGTGTATCTGGACTAAAAAAATATACTTTAAAAAGGGATTAATGTGCTAAACTGGAACACATGGAGGTAGGGTATTGACACGTTTAGAAAGCTAGTTGGCAGACAGGAAGCAAATAGTCCTTTTCAGAATGGCAGGCAGTAACTAATGGGGTACCGCAAGGCTCAGTGCCGGGACCCCAGTTATTTACAATATATCAACGATTGATACGAATGAATAACAAATGTATGGCTGATGCAGTATAATGTGGATATATGTGGAATATCCACTTTGGTGGCAAGAACAAGAAGGCAATTTATTAGCTGAATTATGCCAGATTATGAAAAGGGGAGATAAAACGAGAACTGGGTGCCCTTGTACATCAGTCACTGAAAGTAAACATGCAGGTACAGCAGGCAGTGAAAAAATCAAATGGAACATTGGCTTTTGTTGAATATAGGTGCAAAGAGATCCCACTGCGGTTGTACTGGGTCCTGGTGAGACGCAACGGAAGTATTATGTGCATATTTGGTCACCTAATTTGAGGAAGGATAATCTTGTAATTGAGAGAATGCAGCGTAGGTTCACCAGATTAACTCCCGCGCAACTGACATATTGTAAAATAATGGATAGACTGGGGTTATATTCCCTGGAATTTAGAAGGATGAGTGGTAATCTTATAGAAACATGTAAAATTATGAAGTGTTTGGACACCCTAGATGCAGGCTTTTTTCCCCTGTGTTTGGGGAGTTCAGAGCCAGGTGTCACAATTTAAGGCAAAGGTGGTAGGCTATTTAGCACAGAGAAGATGAAAAATATTTTCATTCTGAGAGTTTTTAATCTGTGGAATTATCTGCCACATAAGGCAGTGAAGGCCATTTCACTGGAGGTATTCAAGACAAAGTTGGATATAGTTCTTAGAGCTAACGAAATCAAGGAACTTGGAGAGAAAGGAGGAATGGCGTACTGATTCTGGATGATCAGACATGATCATATTGAATGGCGAAGTTGGCTCGAAGGGCCGAAAATCCTACCCCTTCACTTATGTGTGCATGTTTCTATAGAAGTGAAAAAAATAATATCAAATCTTCAGTATAATAATTTTATCTCTAAGAATGTTAGATGATTATGTATCAATCTAACTATCTTCCTTAGTAGCATAATAGCAGAACACATAAGGTAGAAAACAATGGAAATCTCAAAACAGAACGGTTGACAAATGAGTGAATTCATTCTGTGGAAACTGCCACGGAAATGAAAAATATATTGACACACCATTTACATGTTATATTGCTTCTTCTGTGCATGGGAAGTGAGTGACATTGAAAGTCAATAAGGAAGGAAATGAAAATCCCGTTTATTTGTCGTCACAGTTCTGACATGTGCCCTGCAGGTACAGAGAGACGTAACATTCAACGAAAAAATCCATCGAAAATTACCGAACATTTAATCCCGAACCCACACTGTTCCTACTTGAATAATCTTCAAAACCACTCACCTCCCTCCACATTCAGAAATTGCCCTGCATTAAGGGGGTAATTTGCAGTCGCTAGTTAACTTACGAAGGCACACATCCGACGAAACTCGAGCACCAGAAGGAAACACACGAGGGCGGGGTATAACCTCCCTCTACACACAGTCGTCTTGTACAGATGTCCTTCGTATTTGTCACAAGTGACCTCTGCGTGAACGTGCAGCTTCGCTTTCTATTCCATGCATATTCCCTTATGTGCCTACCTAAATGTAAATACTTGCTTAATGCCTCAATAACACCTGCCTCTCCCACCACACCGGGAAGCGCGATCCAGACACGCATCGCTAACTGCAAGGAATGTGCGCCGCAAATTTTTAACGTGCCTCTCCCACCTCATACATATCCTGTGCAGTCGTTGTCAAGTCTACCTCGGAAGTAAAATCTATTTTGAATTAATTTCTTCAAAACTTCTCATAGTTACGCACATAAATAATGCCTTATACCTTTCAAATTTGAGATCCAAATAGTTTGAGGAAATCATTATTTACCCTGGCATTCCAAATCAGGCAGATATAGTGCACACATATCTAAAGGGTATATGGTATATCCTGAATTTTGTGTACCTTGTAACTCATGGCAAGATATTATTCCTTCTCAATTCAACAGTAAAGATGATATTCAAATCCAGCGACCAATGTAAGAAGCACAACGTGGTGGTGTTACAAGTAGAGCTTCTTTCTCCCTGGTCTAAGAACGCAAATTCATCAGTTCTGAGTTTTCAGTTTGGACATTACATGTTCATGGTGCGATTGCGACGGATTCGTTCCGGTCATCTAGATTTGTTGCACATATCTAAAGGCATTCGTGTTTACATGTTGTAATTGGGAGCTCTCAATTATAGCTTGATATTAGTGCATTATTCTGGGGAGAAGTGTCGGAAATATTGATGTATAAAATGAAATTCACGTCCTTGATTGTCTGAGCAGTCTGGAGAGACCGAAGAGGTTCTTTCGGTCTTGTGTGAACTAATGAATACAGAATACTAAACTTGGCCATGCTTTCGTAGTGAATATTTTACTATCTCAGCGCGATATTCAACATGATTCTATATTCTATCTGTGCATTCGTTGCATTGTTAATACTGTGCAGTCTGTGAAACTTGTGTTATCTGACGTCTCTTCCTCATTATCTTCCTCATTCATATTTTATGTTGAATGTAACATATCCTTTTCGGTGAACTTGCAGCCAATGCATCAAATATTTTTGATTAGTTAGAAGTTGCTACTTTGTATTTATTCCCACAACAATCTGAATGGAATATGTTATGAAAAGACGCAGCAGGTAGCACTCATTATGTCGTCTGTGGCATTCGGCTGCAGGTAAATTATCAACAAGGCCTCGAAGGTTTGGAAAAATAGCCGAGGCTACTTATACTGAATATGGCGGGTCACAGTGTTTACAGTAATATGACATTAACTTCGAATTATAGAATAGAATATTCCGAGGGGTTCCATTATATGCCAAATAAATGTTCATCATGACATCATATGTGAGAATCACCGCCTTGTCGATAATTATAAAATGGCATAATGCATCAAATTAAATATCAGTCTGTTAATGTTCAATTATGTACCGAAGTGACTATTCTTATTTGATCAGAGTCATAAAGGTGTTAGTTTTCTTCCACCCTAGGAAGGAGACAATGAGGAAGAATTGTTTGTTGTAATTCTTCTCCGCATCGTCCGGATAACAAAGGCAGCCGGCAAAAGGTTCTCACGCACCTGCATCGTCAAATTCGCCTTTTGTTCTTTCAATTTCTGCTAAGAAAACATGTAAAATATCAACTATAGAAGACTCTTTTTTACATTATTTTAAATTGGAGTTCGAGTGAAAATACTTTACACTGCTCTTGTTTTGCCATTACTAACGGTTCACGCAAAACAATGTAAGCGATTATGACTGGAAACTAACGTTACAGTAGGAAGAAGAGAGTTAAGCATAGGAGGTTAAGAAGGAATGTATTTCAGGGACAATAAGTCAATGGGAGCATAGATATGGCCGGGTACAGATAAGGAAGCTTTCTCCCTTACCAAAGTTAGGAAAAATGGAGGAGATACATTTAGAGCAACTTAACTAGGGACTCGTGGAGCATCTGTGTGGAACATTTTGGACGAAGCGATTGGTGACGACATGAAATTCACTGCCTGGCAAACTGATGCAAGCAGCTGCGCTGATTGCATTTATGAAGACAAGGACCGACATTTGATTTGGCTAACAATATAAATTTACTGACCAAATGCTCTAAGATGGTGTTAATACGGGTGGATGTCAAATGGAACGAATTGCCTGTCTCCATGTTGTCTCACTGTCTTATCTAATTATGTGGTGGATATTAGGTTTGTTATTGAATAGAGAGCAGATTGGTGTCGAATCGATATAACAAAGCAGAATACGAAGAGTATTGAAGGAAACATGTTTTGTGACGAAATGCCGTTAATAGTGCTTGCGCTGTGGAGGCTCAAGCGGCGAAGGTGAATAAGTTGCAAAGTCCAATATTTGCACCATAGCAAATGACCTAACAATCCTATATTACAACATTTCTCCATATTCCTGTCCATGAATTTCATATTATGTCTCGGGTGGTCCAACTTGTGACACTAAAATAAATGGTTCGGACAAAATAAAGAAACAGACTACTTGGTACTTCCATACAATATGTATGTAGACATTCATACGCGGTCTTCGCTGCATCATCGGTGCCAGATTTTAGTGATGTTCCCAATCCTGCGATTTTCCCTGATAACGCCTGCGAAGCACTTTAAAATTTTCTCACTAACGTGTATTAAATGGCAGAAACTGCACGAAGTATGCAGTTCATGTCCCAAAAAAATGAGGTTTGATTCAAATTCAACTGATATTACGTCGAACTATCGATTCCATTCCACTACATATGCATGACACTCAGAGTTTCTGATGCGTTGTGCTGTTCTTATGCAATTGGTAATAGTTTTAAAGCGGCCTTCATTCGTTTTGCACATATATACCAACTTTTCTTTTTTTTTTCACTGACACTAGATGCAACGTGATAACTAGATATGACAAAGAAAAACGCAGAATGGAGGACTAACTCTATAGGAGTGGCAGCATCTCTGGATATAAGGATGGGTGACGTTGCGGGTCGAGACCCTTCTTCGTTTTAAACCAGCATCTGCATTTCCTTCCTACAAAGATATATGTCGAAATATGCTCACGAATGCAAGTATACACTTCGTTTTTTTTTATTATACTTCAATTATGATTACATTTAATACACACCTACCTTCCAATGCTTGTTGGGGATAATAGGCACATTTTATCTTTATAGCAGCATCATTGATATGAAAAAAATGTTACAAAGTTGTTGATGTCCAGATCATCAACTTAATGGACTACTCTCTAGCTACAAAATGACAACCAGCAAGCATTCATCTTACAACGACTCGAGAAGCTAGCCAACTGGCTGACCAAAGAAATCTCTACTACACTGGCAAACAAAAATGTGTGGTATTCTACCTCTTTCCTTTAGTCGTATTTTATGTTCTGTTGATAAAGAAAAACAGTTAAATACAACACAATCATTCGTGCACTATCCACGATGGGAAAGACAGAATCATTTGAAATTATCATATTTCGGAATGCATGTATTGTTTTTCTTAACCTGATGTTTTCGTCTTGGTCGTGCAGATTTGACGCATGTGCTATTTGTTAAATCTTCCTTTGAAATATTCAGTTAAATGAGATCTCGAAAGTTGTGCAACAATATAAATGTGTTGTGAAAAAATAGACCTTAAAGTAGGTATGTTGTAAGTTGCTGGTCCGATAAAGCGATAAAAGGGAAGTTACGTGGTTTTGCAGGATAATTTAGTCCAATGTTTATTCTAATAGAAGTGGAATGAAATACAGTCTCGGTGTCAAAGCAAAGAATTGCAGAATCTAGCTAATACACATAATGGCACAACATTCTGGAGTAACTGAACAGGTCATGCAACATCTCTAGACAACATGGCTATGAATAGATTTGAGTCAATACCTTCTTCAGACTGCTGCCTGTACGGCGTTTCTACACTCTACCTGTGACCACGTGGATTTCTCCAGCTGCTCTGGCGTCCCCCTGCATTCCAGAGACGTGCAAATTTCGAAGATCATTTATCTGTAATTTTTTCCTGTATTCGGATGATAGTCAATCGGCGCAGACTCGTTATGCCGAAGGGCTTATTTCTACTCTGTATTTCCAAACTAGTATCAACTGTTTGCATAACCAAGGGCATTTAGCACGTTTAAATGCCGTTTTCAAACTCAAGCTGTTTTTGCTGATAAAAAAATAGATTGGCCCCTTGCCATAATTGACCAGATGTTCATTAAATCAATTTAGTTACTGCGTATCTGCATCCTACAGAAGTCTCCTCAATAACACTACTGATGTGATGAGAGGAACACGTATTTTATTTAAAATTAAGCTTCGAAAACAAATTCCCAGTATGGTCATTCTTTCAATTATTCTGTAACTAATTTAAAGTTGAGGCACACAACTCAGTAATATGAACGTTTATTTCACTAATTTCAAGTACCCCAGCTTTCCACCCTCCCCCTTTAGTGTATATAACTCTATGCCCTCCGGCACAGATAACGGCCCTGATGCTCAGAAGGGTAGCAAACAGAGGAGGGCAATTGTAATAGGGGACTCCATAGTTAGGGGGTCAGATTGGCGATTCTGTGGACGCAGTCGGGAGACCCGGATGGTAGTTTGCCTCCCAGGTGCCAGGATCTCGGATGTGTCGGAACGTGTCAAAAAAGATTCTGAAAATGGAGGGAGAGGAGCCTGATGTTGTGGTACACATTGGTACCAATGACATAGGCAGAAAAATAGAAAAGGTCCTGAAAGGAGAATTTAGGCAGTTGGGGGGAAAGTTAAGGAGAAGGACCAAAAGAGTAACAATTTCAGGATTACTGCCTGTGACACGTGACAGTGAGAATAGAAATTGAATGAGGTGGAGGATAAATGCGTGGCTGAGGGACTGGTGCAGTGGGAAGGGATTCAAGTTTCTTGATCACTGGGACCTCTTTTGGGGAAGGCATAATCTATATAAAAAGGACGGGTTTCACTTGAACCAATATCCCTGCGGGGAGATTTGCAAAGGAGACTTTAAACTAGAAAGGCTGGGGGCAGGGGGGAGGGTAGAGGGGGCTAGGTGACAGGGTGAGGGGCGAGAGGCAGAGAAAGGAAGCATTCGGACCCAAAATGTAGGCAAGAAAGAGGAAAGAGGAAGTACTCTGCAGAAGTGTTGGAGATGTGGAGAGAGAGTTCATGATGTACAACACAATGAAAAGGCTTTGAAGTTCCCAATAGCTGTCGCGCGTTATGCCAATAGGCCAACGTTGACGGGCATCAATTGGCTCCGTCTACTGCAACTGGAATGGAAGTCTGTATTCCACGTCGACAAAACATAACAATTATAACTGGATCAGTTTTTGCCAAATACCTGCATGCTAACTTCAAGGACAACTACGATAGTATAACGTGTGAGCAAGTATACATCAGGATTCGGACCGATGTGGAACCTGTCCACTGTAGACCGCGTCCTGTGCCATATACGCTGAAAAGTAAAGTGGAAGCCGAAATTGAAAAAAAAAGAACAACATGGTTTACTGGTTACAGCAGAAGCAGTGAAATGACAAAGTGGTAAATGATAGAGAACATTTCTCGATGACACTTCTGTCCAGATCAGTTTGAACATTTGTATATTTTGCGAGGGTAGACAAAAAGTGCAGGTGCAACTCAGCGGGTCAGCAATATTTCTTGAGAAAAGCAACAGCTGAATTTACCGTTCGGAACCCTTATTCTGACTGAAAGTAAAGAGGAAAAATGTAGATGCAGACGGCCAGAACAAATTAGGGCCGGCACGTGTTGCCCAAGGTAGGGTGGAGCACATTTTTGCTCGTTGTTTGCCGGGGAAGAGGTAATAACGGAGGGATACTGGCAGAACGACTACGGTGGGAGTGTCAGATATTACGGCTTTAGCATGTAGATAGAAACAAAGCACAGGTTTTCAGTACACTCTGTTGCCAGTGTGAGTCATTTATTTTTCAAAAGTACACTGGACATACTCACAAATATTCACAAGACTGATCGGATATTGAATATATTACATGCCATAAATCATATCATTCTAGTATACAGTTCTTGAATTTACAGTTACCATTTCGTACACCAGACTGCTCTCCCCTTAGAATGGAGAATAACTTGTAACTTAGATAAACAAGAATACTTCTATAAATTTAATCTGACGACTGGTTTACTCACTCTTTCTTATCTCCTCAGACCTTTACGGAGGGCATTAGTTTGTGGTTCTAAAGGAGAGTCAAATTCAGGATAATTTACCTTTGTCTCTACTTTCTTTGGAGGATCTGATCTTACATATGAACTCGGAATAATATCAAAGCCTGACGGATCTGCACATTCGTCAATACTTTGCTCTTGTATCGTTCAGCCCTTGCTGGGATCAGATGCTTTATATGCACACTTCTAAAATGTCCTCCAATTTCTACCAATACATCTTGGTACCACAAACATCAATTACTGTTCCCACGTCCCATTTGTTTGCTTTGTAAGGGGGGCTGGAAATACGAACCTGATCATGTATATTGCACCTACATTATGTTTAACATCCACCAGAATTACGTTTCTGATCAGTTTTTCTTTTTGCGTTCAACCTTCGGATATTGCTTAGGTTGATCCATACTCAGTCTAGTTATGAATGTTGTTTTCATAAGACGTACAGCTGGCGTGTACCTTGTGGTAGAATGTGGCACTGTACGATATTTCAGTCAGAAACAAGCTAGCCACTGTGACATAATTAATTTTGAATTATCTTCAATAACTTGATTCTTGAGAGCTCATTTTACTACGCTGACTGACATTTCGGCTGCGCATTTGGATGCCGGATGGAAGATGGCACGAAGGTATGCTTGATAACATTTAGCTTCATGAAATTTTGGAACAGTGCAGCACGAAATTGGGTTTCTTTGTCAGAGACACGGTGTTCAGGGAAGCCATGACACACAGAGGTAGACCGCAATGCGCCTATTGTTATTTATGTTGTCGGGTTTGGACCCATATGTACCACCTCAATCCACTTTGAGAGGCTATCAACTAAAACAAGGAAATTATTACTCCCTTGTTCACAAAAATCTACATGAATCCTCTGAAATGTTCTAGTACGCCAAAACCAGGTTTGCAAAGTGGTTTGGGCAGGCCTACTTCTACAATTCTGACATGTGCTACATTTGCTTGCCCACATTGTCCAATCCTGCCATATACATACAACCTCCGGCTAAAGACTTAATGCCTTCAATACCTGTGAGTTCACTATGTAGTAAACAATTGGGTACGACTATTATGAGACAACATTTAATACACCTTGCTCACCTGACAGTTCATGTCGTCTATTGTGATAGGGTTTTAGTTCGTTTGTACATGGCTTTATTTCCGACCATCTACACAAACTTTGTTCGTACACTTGATTGACGTACACAAAGAATTACGTGTTGAAAGCGGAGGGTAGATTATCTAAATTCCCTCATAAATTTGGTTTATGTTCCTCGTTATCCAAGATACATTCATAGAACGATACATTCATAGAAACATAGAAAGTAGCTGCAGGAGGAGGCCATTCCCCCCTTCGCGCTGGCACTGCCATTCATTGTGATCATGGCTGATCGGCCCCAATCAAAAACCCGTGCCTGCCTTCTCCCCACATCCCTTGATTCCACTAGCCCCTGGAGCTACATCTAACTCTTTCTTAATGCATCCAGTGATTTGGCCTCCACTGCCCCCTGTGGCATGGAATTCCACAAATGCACAACTCTCTGGGTGAAAAAAGTGTTTTTCTCACCTCAGTCTTAAATGGCCTCCCCTTTATTCTCATAGTGTGGCCCTTGGTTCTGGACTCCCCCAACATTGGGAACATTTTTCCTGCATCTAGCTTGTCCAGTCCATTTATAATTGTATATATTTGTATCAGATATCCCCTCATCCTTTTAAACTCCAGTGAATACAAGTCTAGTCTTTTCACTCTTTCCTCATATGACAGTCCCGCCATCCCAGGGATCAATCTCGTGAACCTACGCTACACTGCCTCAATCACAAGTATGTCATTCCTCAAATTAGGAGAGCAAAACTGTACACAATGCTCCAGATGTGGCCTCTCTAGAGCTCTATACAACTGCAGAAGAACCTATACTGAAATCCTCTTCTTATGAAGGCCAATATTACATTAGCTTTCTTCACTGCCTGCTGTACCTGTAAGCCATCTTTCAGTGACTGGTGTACAAGGACGCTCATGTCTCGCTGCACCTCCGCTTTTCCTAACCTAACCCCATTGAGATAATAATCTGCCCCCATGTTTTGCCGCCAAAGTGTATAACCTCACATGTATCTATATTATACTGCATCTGCCACGCATCTGCCCTCTCACTCAACATGCCCAGGTCACCCTGCATCCTCCTAACATCCTCTTCACAGTTCACACTGCCACCGAGCTTTGTGTCATCCGCAAATTTGCTAGTGTTGCTCCTAATTCCCTCTTCCAAATCATTAATATATATACAAAACAGTTACGGCCCCAACACCGAGCCTTGCGGCACGCCAATCGCCACTGCCTGCCATTCGGAAAAGGATCCGTTCACTCCCACTATTTGTTTCCTCTCTGCCAACCAATTTTCTATCCATGTCAACACCCTATCCCCGATACCATGATCAGTCTCCCGTGCGGGACCTTATCAAAGGTTTTCTGAAAGTCTAGATACACTACATCCAGTGGCTCCCCTTTATACATTTTACTTGTCACATCCTCAAAAAATTCCAGAAGATTAGTCAAGCATGATTTTCCTTTCAAAAATCCATGTTGACTTGGACAAATCCTTTTACTGTAATCCAAATGCCCCATTATTACCTGTTTGATAATTGACTCCAGCATCTTTCCCTCCACAGAAATCAGGTTCCGGTCTGTAATTCCCCGTTTTTGTCTCTCGCTCATTTCTTGAAAAGTAGGATAACAGTAGTTATCCTCCAATCCACAGGAACTGATCCTGAATCTATTGAACATTGGAAAATGATCACCTTTGCGTCCACTATTTCTAGAGCCACCTCCCTGAGGAAGCTGCGATTCTGACCATCACGCTCTGGGGATTTATAATCCTTCAGTCCTATTAACCTACCCAATACTATTTCTCGCCTATTCAATTCAAAATGTATTTCTGTTCCTCTACCCCCCCTAGACATGGAGTAATAATTTTACTGCTATCCAAATGCCCCATTCAAGGGTTATTTTCTTCAATCACCATATTAGTTACTGACTGTCTCATTTGCACACTTTAAACAATATGTATTTCTCCCCTTTTGCTAATTATGCTCATTTTAATTTTATATTTATAGGACGGAAGAACAGATTAGATCATTATGCCCGTTTATCTAGTCCGCCATTCAAGATGCTAGATCTATCATTCCCTCTCAAACCCATTCTATTGCATCTCCACCTAAACTTCGACAGCTTTATAAAGAAGAACCTCCCAAACTTCACTTCAAAACCCTCAAAGACTTGACCTCCAGATTCCTCTGTGGCATTACATTTTACAGATTCACTATTAGTTGGCGAAATAACGTATTTCTCATCCCCTTTCTAAATGTGCGCCCTTTTATTCTGAGCTCTGTCATGTGATCCCAGTCTATCACACTACTGCAACAATCCTCTCCACGTGCACTTTATCCAGGCCTTGCATTACTCGCAAATTTCGATTATCTCCAGATGTCAAGTATTCAGCCAAGTATGAAGGATACATAGGAAACCGCACAACTGCTTTCAGCAGTGGAAAATATTACCTGCGATTTTTTCCCGCAATGCTTCCCCTGTATAAAAGCGAGAAAAGAACCAGTATATTAGAGAGGAAAATTACAAAAAACAACTCCTCAGCCCAGTATGATAATGTTCAGCTCTCTGGTGCCACAGCGTTTCAAATGCTCTGTGTGGAATGTAGCTTCTACGTTTCCACAGCACAGTGACGAAGCGGTTCAGTTGCTGCTATACAGCCCAGCGACCCGGGACCGATCCTAGTATGGGTGTAGTCAGCCAGCAGGTGAATCCATACCTTCAAGGAACATAGATAACGAGCAGGAATGTGACAGAGTCGGCAAAAGCGTAGTTTCAATTCCCGCTCCCCAGCATATTGATGGCATATATGCAAGATACTGCGAATAGAAAATATTCCTCGTCGCAAGAAGGGCGGAGGGGTCGCAGTCTATGTCAAATCTAAGTTTCATGTGAAGATCAGTCTCTCTACATCAGTGATTAAGCAATTTGAACTTCTGTCTCTTGACATGGAAATCTAAAAAAATCTCCACATCACTGTCGTCGGTTGCTATACGCAACCTTCAACTATCAGCTGCACTTTCCATTCTTAATGGAGCTTTTATCCGGTTTGAACTTCAATGAAATTGTCCTTATTGGTGACTTAAACTGGAACTGGCTGCTACCAGCATCAGATGATTTTAAAGCATTTTGTGATTGATATAACTATATAACCATATAACAATTACAGCACGGAAACAGGCCTTATCGGCCCTTCCAGTCCGTGCCGACCATTTATTTTCCCCTCTAGTCCCATTGTTTAATTTCTTTCAGATTGTTGACAGTCCTACTAGACCGAATCCGAAATGTCCGGAAAAATCTTCTGTAATGGATCTTATCTTAACAAATGTTCCTCATAAATATTCTGCTGCTTCTGTTTTTGCCAATGACATCAGTGACCACTGTGTCATTACAACAGTAAGAAGTACAAAGGTTCCTAAAACCAAACCACGTGTCATCATAAAGCGGGACATTAAACATTTTGTGGAGCAAGCATTTTTTCATGACCTGTTTCTCCTTGGCTGGGAGAAAGTTAATGTAATCCCTGATTTTGAAAATGCCTGGAAATTATTTTATGATGGTTTTATTGAAAGTGTTAACAAGGACGCTCCTTGTAGGGTGTATATAATAAAGGGCAGGGATAATGCATGGTTCACGTCAGAGTTATCGAATTTACTCTTTGAACGCAATGTGGCATGGTCTAAAGCCAGGAGTACTGGTCTTGTATCAGACTGGTTGTTCTTTAGGCACGTGCGAAATGCAAGCACAGTTGCAATTAGAAAAGCCAAAGCTGATCATTTCCTTACTGAAACGTCAAATAACCTAAACAGTCCGTTGAAATTCTGGAAAAACCATTAAATCAATTAACTGGAAAAAAAAGTTATTGAGCTACCTCCATGCATGGTCAAAGGCTGTACCCAAATTTATGAAAAGGCGTACATGCTCGGTTCTTTTAATGAGCATTTCATTGCCTCTGGTTCACTTTTTAACTCTCAAAACACAGTTCAAGGCTCCTCTGCTTGCTCTGATAATAGTTGTTTTTTTTTAGGGAAAAGCCTTTACTTTTGACGCTGTTACACTTTCAGAGGTGCTTAAGGCCCTGAGATGTTTAGACACAAAATAATCGTCAGGTCCCGACAACCTTGAGCCTTACTTCCTAAAGTTAGCCGCTGATTTTATTGCATTGCCTCTGACATATCTTTTTAATCTATCCCTGGAGACAAACGAAATTCCCCTTATTTGCAAATCTGCCTTTGTTCTCCCACTGTTTAAAAGGGGGGGGGGGGGGCACTGTACTAAACAACTATAGGCCCATCTCCAAACTCTCTGTTTTAAGTAAGGTGCTGTAATCCATTGTAAACCAACAACTGATGGACTTTTTTTTATCAAGTAACAGTATTTTATCTGAATTTCAATCTGGTTTAAGGAAAGAAATATAGTAAGTCCACAGCTGCTTTAAAAGTAGTAAATTATTTTCTTGATTTTTTAGACAATAAGCAACACTGTGCAGCCCTTTTCGTTGACCTATCAAAGGCTTTCGATACTGTGGATCATGCCTTATTGTTACAAAGACTATGCAGCATCGGTTTGTCTGGTCAAGCTGTCTGATTGTTTAAAAACGATCTATCAGGCAGATCCCAGTGTGTACGAGCAGAAGGCATTACTTCTAGCACTCTTAATGTATCCAAGGATGTGGCACAGGGATCGGTTCTCGGACCTTTATTATTTACTATTTATATTAATAGTCTAGATCATAAAGCAGCGCATGTAAATTTTCACTTTTATGCTGACGACACAGTGATATATTGCTCTGCGTCTACCCCAAATCAGGTTCTCTGTCAGCTTCAAACTGCCTTTAACACTGTGTAATGTAACCTGTGTGATTTAAAACTCGGCTGTCCCATTGCTTTAAATGCTGACAAGACAAAGCTCATGCTGTTCATGAAAGCTAAATCAAAGCCCTCGGACCTCCCTTCGATCACCACTTTGCAGGTCTCTGTGGTTGAATCTGTGTCTCAGTATAAATATCTGGGAATTATAATTGATTATTCTCTCTCTTTTAAATCTCATATCCAGCAACTTGTGAAAAAAACTAAAAATACAATTAGGTTTTTACTTTAGAAAAAAATATTGTTTTTCTTTTGAAGCCAAAAAAAGACTTGTTGCTGCAACGTTTATGTCTGTGGTGGACTATGGTGATGTTTTATATATGAATGCATCTTCAAAATGCCTAGTTTTTGGACACGGTCTGCCACGAAGCACTGAGATTTGTTACTAATTTTAAAACTCTCACGCACCACTGCTCTTTGTATGCTCAAGTTGGATGGTTTGCCCTGTCCATCCGTAGATTCCATCATTGGCATATCCTTATTTATAAGACTATCCTCGGTGTTCTTCCTTCATACCTGCAGATGTATGTAATTCGTAAGAGCACAGGAACTTATCAGCTCCGCTCTGAGGACTTGTTCTTACTAACTGTACCTAATGTCCGTATTGAACTGGGGGAAATGGCATTTAGTAGTGCTGCTCCATACGCATGGAACCAGCTGCAAGAATGAACTGAAACGTAAGGAGCTGTTTTCTATGAACAGATTTAAATCTCTTCTTAATGATGTTGAAGCGTGCTCTTCTGTCTGCACATGCTTTGTTTGATGATGTTATGACTGTGACTATTTATATGTTCTTTGTTGGTTTTAAATTATTGTCTGTAACTGGGGAACTGTGCTGCTGCCTATCTTGGCCAGGACTCTCTTGTAAAATAGATTTTTAATCTCAATGAGACTTCTCCTGGTTAAATAAAGGTTAAATAAAATAAAAAAAATAAAATAAAATTAAGGAACATCAAGCTAGAATTAGACAACTGAGTATTCCCGAATGAAACGTGCAAACGCCAATGGTGGTGAAGGCGCAGGATACACACACAAAGTTAATTTGCTCGGTTGTGGGGAAAGCAAATGCAAAAAAATGACTTCGGGTGGAAAATAATATAAAATCATGGATGTAACACTGAGAATTTATCAGGAATGGTCAGACCGCAATTGGGGAATTGTGAACAGTGTTCGGCACCATCCCTGAAGAAGAATTTAACGGCCTTGGACAAGGTCCAGAGGTGTTTAAAGAGAATGAACCCAAGCAAAATGGTGTGAATATTTGTTGCGCGTTTTAATGCATTGCATCTGCACTCGCTTGAGTTAGAAGGACCAGGGGGGCGGGCTCATTGAAACTTACCCAACAATGATTGGCCACTGATGGGAGAGTCGAGAACCAGCGGACATAGCCTCAGAATAAAAGGACGAACCTTCAGATAGAAGATGAGGCGGTATTTATTTAATCACAATTATTGCCACACACGATTGCGGAGTCAAATCAATTGATATTTTTAAGGTGGAGATTGACACATTCTTCATCTCTAAGAATTGTGTTGAGAGGGAATGCTAAATCAGCCATGTTGGCGGACTACACTTGGCAGAGAATACTTGATGAGCCGAGTGGCCTGATTCTGCTGTTAGAACTTATGAACTTATGAACTATAACAATCTCAGCCTCTTTCACGAAACTCGACGTGGAGTCAAGGAAAAGAACAAGAGAATAGCATTTTAAGATTTATAAGAAACAAATGAGCGTCTCTCGAAGCTCCTTGCTTTTCAAAATTATTTCTCAAAGATGCTGGAAGCAGAAATTCCGCTTATCTTTGAGACGCAGTTAGACCAGATGCTGATAATGCATAAATTGGGGATTGAAGGGTGGGACGCAGTTGTGGGTTTGCAGAATGCGAACTTGATGTTGAAGTAGGTTCATACGAGCTTATTGAATACTAGAGCTCAAGAGAAGAGCCAATAGAAAAAACATTGTTTCATATCGTACCTTTAGTATGGAAATAATAGCAACAAAGTGCTTGAGGAACGCTGCGGGTCAGCCAATATATCTGGAGAAAAGGAATAGGTGATGTTTGGGTTCGAATCATGACCTATTCATTTTCCCCAGACCTGCTGCCTGACCCGCAGTTACTCCAGCATTTAGTGTCTATCTATTGTGTAAACCAGCAACTTCAGTTCCTTGCTAAACTGGTTACTCTAGTATGTGTAAAAGCACTTTTCAATATTTGTTTCCAAATATATCTGTCCACATTCCTGAAGCATTGAATTTTTGTTTACACACCGTCAATGTCTTGAACTGCGTTGGCATCTGAAACAATAATATGATGCGTAATATCGCATGGCTTTTAGTTATTTGTAGCTCTGATCCGAAGTAGATTCAAATGGGGGGGGGGGGGGGGGGGCTGATAACATAATAGAGAAGCATATAATTAATGGCGTGACATTTGCAAATGTAAGTGTATTGTTATGACATTCAACTCTGTGCATGTTGGGTAGAGAGTGTGTCAGGGAACAAGTGCTTTTATGTTGACAACACTGGTTAGATTGGCATATAAAAATAATCAGAAAATAAGCCGAATGTCGAATTTATTTCACAGCAGTCAAATATTCGCAGGTTTGTAAGTGAAATTAAACTAGTATACAGGAGTTTCTATTATCAAATGGAAAATCAATGACGTACAACGTTGTTGATTCCTGATTTGTGGCAAGGATCCGGGTAAATAATAAGTGGTCAAACAGTTGCTGCAATGGCCCTGAGAAAATGCTGTAGGTTTTCAGTAAATAAAGTCTTGGAGCGGCTGCAAAACATTGTGAAGATTGAGGGGGCAGCCCGATATATGTGTAAGGAGGCATACGTGACATGTGGAGATCAAAACATCGTAAAATAGCAGGCTCACAAGGGCAGTATTCGCTGGATTACTCCCTATGTCACGTGCTAGCGAGGCGAGGAATAGGACAATAGGAGAGTGCAGAGTGCAATGCTTCATATGTTTCAACCATTTGGATCTTCCCTGTATTGAACTGAATTGGATAGGTGGGACAGGTGGGATCTGAACTGGGAAGCAACAAATATCCATCCTCAAAGATTAATTTCTGATCCGTGGAGGGGGGCTGAGGGATGGGGGTTAAACTACACTGGCTGGGGAATAGAAGCAGAGTTTATGGTCAGCAAGTGGAAGAACGACGAGGAAGGTAGAGCTGAGGACCAATAGGTCACACAGATAAGACAGATATGAAAAGGTCGAGCAATGCATTGAGACGATGGGCCGAAGAATGAGAGTAAAATAAATGGATGTTATGTCAATTTCAGTTCGTTCTACACTGATGTTGCTGTCATAGTCGATATTTGCCTGCAAGGGGACAGGACTGGCTGCTCACCGTAACATACATTCAATTATTTTGACGTCAATAGACAATAGACAGTAAACAATAGGTGCAGGAGTAGGTCTTTCTGCCCTTCGAGCCAGCTCCGCCATTCAATGTGATCATGGCTGAACATCCCCAATCAGTACCCCGTTCTTGCCTTCTCCTCATATCCCTTGGCTCCGCTATCTTTAAGAGCTCTATCGAGCTCACTCTTGAAAGTATCCAGAGAACCTGGCACCACCTTCTGAGGCAGATATTTTCACAAACTCTCAACTCTCTGTGAGAAAAAATGTTTTCTCATCTCCGTTCTGAATGATTAATTCTCATTCTTACACTGTGGTCCCTGGTTCTGGACTCCCCCAACATCGGGAACGTGTGTCCTGCCTCAAGCGTTTCCAAACGTTAATAATCGTATATGTTTCAATAAGATCATCTCTCATCCATCTAAACTCCAGATTATACAACCCTAGCCGTTCTATTACCTCAGCATATGACAGTCAAGCGAATTAAACTTGTAAACCCACACTGCATGAATGTCCTTCCTCAAACTAGGCAACCAAACCTGCACACTAAACTCCAGGTGTGGTCTCATTAGGGCTCTACACAACTGCAGAAGGAACTATTTGCACCTATAATGAACTCATATTGTTATAAAGGCCAACATGCCATTCGCTGACTGCTGTATTTGCATGCTTACTTTAATTGACCGATGGACAAGGACCCTCAGATCCTGTTGTGATTCCCCTTTATCCAAATTCACACCATTTAGATGGTATTCCACCTCCTGTTTGTGCTACCAAAGTGGATAACCTCACATTTATCCTCGTTAAACTGGAGCTGCACACTCACCCAACCTGTCCAAGTCACCCTTCATTCTCATAGCATCCTCCTCACTGTCCTCTCTGTCCTAACCGCCACCCAGCTTTGTTTCATCTGCAAATGTGCTAATGCTGCTTTGAATCCCTTCATCGCAATCATTGATGTATATTGTAAACAGCTGCGGTCGCATCACCGAGCATTGTGGTACCCCGCTATTCACTGCCTGCCATTCTGAGGGACCCATACATCCCTACTCTTTGTTTCCTGTCTAGCAACCAATTTTCCATACATATCAGCATTCTACCCGCAGCACCATGTGCACTAATTTTGCACACTAATCTCCTATGTGGGACCTTATCAAATGATTTCTGATAAACAGGTACAATACATCCACAGGCTCTCCCTTGTCTATTTTCCTGGTTACATCCTCCAAAACATCCAGAAGATTAGTCAAGCATGATTTCCCTATCATAAATCCAAGCTGACTCGGACCGATCCTGTTACTCTTATCCAAATGCTCCACTATTTCATTTTTTAAATAATGGACTCCAGCACCTTCCCCACCATTGATGTCAGGAAAACTAGTCTACAATTCCCTGTTTTCTCTCACCCATCTTTCTTAGAAAGTGGGATAGCATTAGCTACACTCAAATGCACAGAAACCGATCCTGGATCTGTAGAACAATGGACAATTATCACCAATGAGTCCACGATTTTCCGAGCCACTTTCTTAAGTACCCTGGGATATAGACCATCATGCCCCTGTCCCACTTTGGAAACCTGAACCGAAAGCTCTGGAGACTTTGCGCCCCACTCAAGGTGTCCGTACGGTTCCCGGGCGTTTTTGCCAGTCTCCCTAATGGTGGCTTCCGTTTCAAAAATCTGTATTTTTTTAGTCGAAGCCGATCATAATGCTTGTTGAATGTGATTGCCCGAGACAACATCGTCTGGGAACCGCACGGAAACCTTCGGTGGAGCGCAAAGTCTCCATAGGTTTCAGTTCAGCTTTCTCAAGTGGGACAGGGGCTACAGGCCCTGGGGATTTCTCAGTCTTCAGCCCCATCAGTCTCCCCAGCACCATTTCCTGTCAGATGTGGATTTCCCTCAGTTCCTCCGTCACTCCGTCTGGCCACTGGGACATCAGGGAGATTGTTTGTGTCCTCCTTGGTGAAGACGTATGCAAAATACACATTCAACTCATCTGCCATTTCCTTGTTCCCCATTATAAATTCACGTTTATCAGTCTTCAAGTGTCCACGTTTGGTCTCAACTATTTTTTTTCCTCTTCATATATACAAATAAGCATTTATTATTCTCTTTTGTATAGTTGGCTAGCTAAACTTCATACCTCATCTTTTATCCCCGTATTTCCTTTTAAGTTATATTGAGTTACTCTTCAATCATTACCCAATCATCTTGTTTCCCGCTCACCTTTGCTACGTTGAACTTCTCTTTTATTTTTATACTGTCCCTGACGTCCCTTGTCAGCCATGGTCGCCCCTTACTCCCCTTGGAATCTGTCTTCCTCTTTGGAATGAACTGATCCTGCTCCTTCTGTATTATTCCTAGAAATACTTGTCATCGTTGTACCACTGTCATCCCTGCTTGGGTATATCTCCAGTTAACTTTGGCCAGCCCTCCCTCATGGCTCTATAGTCCCCTGTATTCACTTTATACACCGACACCTCCGATTTACCCTCCCCCCTCTCCAAATGTAAGTTAAACTTGACCATATTGTGGTCACTACCTCCAAATGGCTCCTTAACCTCAAGTTCCTTTACCAAAACCGGTTCATTACATAACACTGAATCCAGAATTGTCTTCTCCCTGGATGTCTCCAATACAAGCTGTTCTATGAATCCGTCACGGTGGCACTCCACAATTTGCCTTTCTTGGACTCCAACTTGATTTTCCAAGTCTACATGCATGTTGAAATCTCCCAAAACAACCGTAGCATTACCTTTACTAGATGCCAATTTGAACTCCTGATTCAACTTACACCCTATGTCCATACTACTGTTTGGCGGCCTGTCGTTAAGTCCGATAGAGATTTTTACCCATACAATTCCTTAGTTCTATCCATACTGAATCCACATCTCGTGTTACATGTTACTCTTTGCAAGGGGCTGAATTTCATTCCTCAACAAAGAGCTACCCCACCCCTCTGTCCAACCATCTGTATTTTCAATAGTAGGCATAAGTGGGATGCATATTAACTGCAGGAGTTACTATCCCAAATAGGACAATATCACGGGGGCAGTTAGGGAACGTTCGCACAATGATATAGTTAGGGACGAGCTGCAAACAATTAAGATGCACTCCCTGAAAGAGGGTGTGCTATAGGCTCCTCAGTAAGCAATGGAACATAAATAAATATATATGTAGACAGTTTACAGAATGATCCAATTTTAACCAACAATATTGCCCGGGATTTTTTTCATGGAAACAAAAAAAGCTTAGGCGAAATTTGTTCGGTGCACCTCAAAACGATTCCTGAAACGTACGAAGAGAGAAGGTATCAGTAAACAAGCCTGTCGTGCTAAATGGTGTTTTGGTTGAAAGCTTGGGGCCTGATCAACCCCGGCTGGGTCGCCTGGGCGAGGTTGTCTGATGTTGTGAGACCGGAAACACCCGGTGACTCCAGGTCACATCACTGAGGATGCGCCCCAGCGCATCTAGAAGATGTATATTTTTCACATTGAAGTCTGGCTCAGCCAGTGGCACCTACGAATAGACTGGGTGACAACCAAGAATAGTTTGGTGACTACTGGAGAGACAGTTGACGGCACGGAGAGACGGCACCCGGGAAAGGCTGGGTTAGCACCCCAGTCTGTGTCTTTCGTGAGAAAGGCACCCAACAAAGCTACGGAAATGCCTAATGAACCATCGTGGCATAACATCCATCAGGCGAGAATGAAATGCTCGGAGAAGGAGAAAGAGGTGCAGCGCACAGGCCTTGAACCTGGTGAGACGCAGGAGGAGCCCGGCCGGGAGTCACCCCACAGAGCCCAGTCCCTCCATGCACTAGAGTCTCCTAACTCATGCAGAGTAGTTATTAAGATGGCTGATCCGTGTGCGGTTGGTGCTGGGCCGCAGGTCGGGGCCTGATCAACCACGGCTGGGTCGCCTGGGCGAGGTTGTCTGATGTTGTGAGACCCAAAACTCCAGGTCACATCACTGAGGATGCGTCCCAGCGCATCCAGAAGATGTATATTTTTCACATTTTTGGAACAGTGATCACCAATCCAAATATATTAAGATTGTTTTGAATCGGAATACATGTGGATCTTGGCGGAGGGTACGAAACAGGGATAATACAACAGATTTCAACATTATTAATCAGGAACTAAGGAAAGCAATGTTAACACGCGTCCTTGTAGGATCAATCTCAATTCAGTAAAAGAAGCAAGGGATGTGATTATAGATTCCTTTAAAAAAATTCCAGGCGCAAACAAGGTCCCGCATGTTTTGTATTTAAGTACTATCGTACCTTTGTATAATAAGTGAATTAGTTAGAATCCAAGATAATATCGGCGAAAGTCAAAGATCAGTGGTAGTGAAGCTATCAGAGGGGATCCTTCAGGATATGATATAGTCCCATTTCGAAGAAATTCTGCTAATTATGAATTGCTTTCTATCCGACAGCCGAGACTAACGAACTTGATTTGGCATTATGTTGCTGTGAAAAAAGTGATCGACAAGGGTATTGAGGTGGACATAGTCTTTATGGCTTCTAGTAAGGCAGTGTGGCCTCATGATAGGATGATCCAGAAGATTAAGATGCACCGGATTCACTATGACTTCAGAATTGTGTAATAGCACATGTATTTTAGTTTTTAACCTCGGAATAATGTTGTGCTTCTACAACATAGCTTTATCTTCCGATTTAGCTTCGAAAATATAGTTTTATTGTGGAAGGGTATTATACTGGCTGTATGTCTGTGACTAGAAGTGTTTCGCAATAATGCTGGAGTTGCAGACAGTGAGGAAGGCTGGATATTCAGCTGGATACATACCAACAGCAGAAATTGACAGTGACATAACATTTGCAGATTTATCCGATAAGCTGTTGAACATTGGGAGGCCGACTATTCGGGAAACGTATACGGTTGATGGCAAGACAGTTAACATAAGTAATGTGCAGAGAATTTGGGAGTTCAGGCTCTGTGAAAGTAGCAACACAAGTCTATCTAGTCGTGAATACTCTTCTATATTAGAAACATAGAAACATAGAAAATAGGTGCAGGAGTAGGCCATTCGGCCCTTCGAGCCTGCACCGCAATTCAATATGATCATGGCTGATCATCCAAATCAATATCCTGTACCTACCTTCCCTCCATACCCCTGATCGCTTTAGCCACAAGGACCACAATTTAACTCCCTCTTAAATATAGCCAATGAACTGGCCTCAACTACCTTCTGTGACAGAGAATTCCAGAGACACATCACACTCTGTGTGAAAAACGTTTTCCTCATCTCGGTCCTAAAGGAATTCCCCCTTATCCTTAGACAGTGATCCCTTGTTCTGGCCTCCCCAACATCGGAAACAATCTTCCTGCATCTAGCGTATCCAACCCCTTAATAATTTTGCGAATGTCTACAAGATCCCTCCTCAGTCTCCTAAATTCAAGCCATGTCTATCCAGTCTTTCCTCATATGAAAGATCTGACATCCCTGGAAACAGTGTGGTGAACCTTCTTTGCACCTCCTCTATGGCAAGAATGTCTTTTCTCAGACTTGGAGACCAAAATTTCCGCAATACTCCAGATGTGGTCTCACCAACACCATGTACAACTATAGTAGAACCTCCCTGCTCCTATATTCAAATCCTTTCGCTATGAATGCTAACATACCATTTGCTTTCTTCACTGCCTGCTGCACCTGTATGCCACATTAAATGATTGGCGTACCCTGACACCCAGGTCTCGTTGCATCTCCCCTTTTCCTAATTTGCCACCATTCAGATAATAGTATACCCACCTGTTTTTTGCCACCAAAGTAGATAACCTCACATTTATCCACGTTTACTGCATCTGCCATGCATTTGCCCACTCACCCAGCCTATCCAAGACACCCTGCAGCCTCATAGCATCCTCCTCACACATAACACTACCCCCCAGCGTCGTGTCATCCGCAAACTTGGAGATGTTGCCTTCAATTCCCTCGTCCAAATTACTAATATATATATTGTCAATAGCAGGGGACCCAGTACTGAGCCTTGCGGTACCCCACTAGTCACTGCCTGCCATTCTGAAAAGGAGCCGTTTATTCCTACCGTTTGGTTCCTGTCTGCCAGCCAGTTCTCTACCCACATCAATACTGCACACCCAATACCGTGTGTTTTAAGTGTGTATACTAATCTCTTATGTGGGACCTTGTCGAAAGCCTTCTGAAAGTCTAGATATAACACATCCACTGGTTCCCCCTTATCCACACTACTAGTTATATCCTCGAACAATTCTATACGATTCGTCAGACATGATTTACCTTTCGTAAATCCATGCTGACTTTGTCCAATGATTTCACCACTTTCCAAACGTACGGCAATCTCATCTTTAATAATTGACTCTAGCAGTTTCCCCACTACCGATGTAAGACTAACTGGTCTGTAATTCCCCGTTTTCTCTATCCCTGCTTTTTTAAAAAAGTGGGTTTACATTATCTACCCTCCAATCCTCAGGAACTACTCCAGAATCTAAGGAGTTTTGAAAAATGATCTTTAATGCATCCACTATTTATGTGGCTACTTCCTTGAGTGCTCTGGAATGCAGACTATCTAGCCCTGAGGATTTATCGGCCTTCAATCGATTCAATTTACCCAACACCACTTCCCGGCTAACCTGGATTTTACTCAACAGCATATTCGCGGAACATTGGGTATGGGTGTGACTAAGTCATGGTGCTCTAAAAGATTTTGCTAGGTAATAGTTGGAGCATGCGTGCAACTCTCGTTGCCTTATGTCAGGAATGTTTTGAGGCATTGGACAGGTTGCTGAAGAGTTTTATCAGAATGCTATGAAAACGCAATGTGCTGGAGAATTAGCGGATTATGCTACATATCTAAAGAACGTGGACAGACAAATTTCACGTAGGGTTCCTTCTTCCTATAATAGCCTACCTTTTCAGTTTATTCTCTCATAGAATGTTGCCTAGATTAGGTCGTATTAGCAACAATGCGAGTTTGATAAAATGGTCTATATTGCCTGGGACACCGGAGTTTGAGGGAAGGCCATTTAGAAATGTATACAATTATGAGTGAAGAGGGATATTGGGATCCAACTTAATAAGCGCCTGAATGTGAAAATACAAGTTTAAGTGTTGGGGAAGAAGGCGCATGATATGCTTGACCTCGTTGTCAGTGGTTTCGCATTTACATTAAATATGCAGAGTGGAACCAGCGCTTTCGTTACACCACATTCACGCTGACCAGTGACTACTCAGTACATTGGCATTACACACCTGGGATAATTTACATTTTACAGAAGACGATTAACTCATACACTTGAATACCTTCGGAATGTGGGTGTAAATGTGTGCACGCAGCGAAATTCTATGCGGTCACAGGAAGGACGTACACACTCCATACTGAGAGTAGCCATTGTCAGGATCGAACCTGGTTGTCTGGATTTGTAAGGCAGCAAATCTACCGCAGCGCAACTGTGTCCAATAGGATATTGAATACAACAGTCTGGCTAGATTGATGCACACTTACATGACATTGGATACGTAAAATTTGGAGCATCTGTGCA
The DNA here is from genome assembly GCA_963514005.1 of Raja brachyura. Next base: position 17,465,209 of record OY740804.1, on the reverse strand, counting down.
ATACCGGTCGCCCATTAGCGGAAGGACGTGGGGCTTTGCGAAAGGGAGCAGAGGGGGGTTAATTTGATGTTTAAGTAGTATTAGATAGAGGGATAGGTTGCCCCAACCTGAACTGTTTTCTTTGGAAACTTGGAGGGTAAATGAAGACACCTCCGAATCATAAGAAACATAGAAAGAATATACAGTCATAACCTGTCTCCCAGGGTGGAAATGTCGACCATGTGAGGGAATAGTGAAAGTTGGTAGTTTTTTAAGGGTATATGTTTCGCACCCTTTTTACGCAGGGACTCCTGGGTGCCTGGAATGCATTGCCACGTGTGTTCGTGGAGGCAGATTAGACAGTTGCAGAAAGTAGATAGATATGCGTGGAATGGTGGTATACGCTTCGTGCAGCAGACGAGTTAAGTGTTTTAGGAATATGGTTTGCATATATTGGGGCAGAAGTGTGCTCTATGTTTTCATGTTGTATTATCTATTATGCTATTAACATCCATTGATTTGTAAGATCTCCGACTCAATTAGCAACACGAGTTAGAATAAATACAGCATACGTGCTGCCATGTTACTGCGTTTCAATTCAAATATACTCTTACCATACATTGGTGTGTCCATGTTATCAAGAAATACCGTTCATCATTGATCACACACACTTTATTGCCTAAATTAAGATTATTGTACACTTCCTGATATTCGTTCAATCAGTGAGCATTTTTCAGTAATGTTTTACTATAAGCTCTGGCAGAAAACTGAATAAAAACGAACGCTTTGAAAGGCAAAATCGCAGAAACGTCATTGCATGGAAGTGGTCATCTGTATTAGAAATGCACACATAGAAACATAGAAAACAGGTGCAGGAGTAGACCATTCGGCGCATAAAGCCAGCACCGTCATTCATTATGATAATGGCTGATAATCGTAAATCACTATCCAGTTCCAGCATTTTCCCCATTTACCTTGATTCCCTGAGCTATCTCTTGAAAGCATCGCCTGAATACGCCTCCACTGCCTTCCATGGCGTAAACTTCCATAGATTCATAACTCCCTGAATGAAAACGTTTTTCCTCATCACTGTCCTAAATGGCCTATATCTTATTCTTAAAATGTAACCACCGGTTCTGTAATCTCCCCACATGGGGAACATATTTCCGTCATCAAGCCTGTCCAATCCGTTACCAATCTGATATGTTTCTATAACATCCCCTCTCCTCCTTCTTAATACAATAGAAAATAGACAATAGACAATAGGTGTAGTAGTACGCCATTCCGCCCTTCGAGCCAGCACCGCCATTCAATGTGATCATGGCTGATCATCCACAATCAGTACCCCGTTCCTGCCTTCACCCCATATACCCTGACTCCGCTATCTTTAACAGCCCTATCAAGCTCTCTCTTGAAAATGTCCAGAGAACCGCCCTCCACCGCCCTCTAAGGTAGAGAATTCCACATACTCACAACTCTCTGTGTGAAAACTGCACACAATACTCCAGGTGTGGCATATTAGGGCCCTGCACAACTGCAGTATGACCACTGTGCTCCTATATTCAACTACTCTTGATTTTACGGCCAACGTGCCATTCGTTTTCTTCACTACCTGCTGTGCCTGCTTGCTTACTTCCATAGACTAATGACAGGGACCCCCAGATACCGTTGTACTTCCGTTTTTCCGAACTTGACACCATATGGATAATAACCTACCTTCCTGTATTTGCTACGAAAGTGGATAACCTTAAATTGATCCACATTAAACTGCATCTTCCTTGCAACCGCTCACTTACCCAACCTGCCCAAGTCACCTTGCATTCTCATCCATCCTCTCACAGTTCTCACTGCCACCCATCTTCATGTAATATGCAAATTTGCTAATGTTACTTTGAATCTCTTCATCCAAATCATTGATGGAAATTGTAATTAGCTGCGGTCCCAACACGGATCCATGCGGTACCCGACTTGTCACTGCCTGCCATTCTGAAGGGTACCCGTTAATCCCTACTTTTTGTTTCCTGTTCCATTGAATACAAGCTCAGTCGATACATTCTTTACACATACGTCAGTTCCACCATCCCGGGAATAAGTGTGAAGAACCCGCGCTGCACTTCCTCATTTGCAAAAATATCCTTCCTCAAATTAAGAGACCAAAGCTGCAGAAGAAGGGTCTAGACCCGAAACGTCGCCTATCTCCTTCGCTCCTTAGATGCTGCTGCACCCGCTGAGTTTCTCCAGCTTTTTGTGTAACCCTGCAGAATATACTGCGGGTGTCATTTCACCAGGGCCCTGTAAATCATCAGTAGGTCCTCTTGCTCATAAAGTCAAATCCACTCGCTAAGAAGGCCAACATGCCAACATGCGATTAGCTTTCTTTGCTGCCTCTTTTACCTGCACAGTTACTTTCAGTGACTGATGTACAAGGACATCCAGGTCTCATTGAATCTCCCCTTTGCTTATCCGACAACATTCAGATACTCACAAAATGCTGAAGTAACCGACCAGGATAGGCACCATCTGCGCAGAGATTATATCCTTCTTTCCAGAGTCGCTGAGTTACTCCAACATTTTGTGTCCACCTTCGATTTAAACCAACATCTGCAGTCCTTTCCTGCACAATTCAGATAATAATCTTCCTTCCAGTTCTTGCCGCCAATGTGGATAAGCTTACATCTATCCCCATTATACCGCATATTTCATGCAATTGCCCACTCACCCAACCTATCAACGTCATCCAGCAGCCTCATACCATTATCCACGGAGCTGACTCTGCCACAAAAGTTCGCTCGACTAATCTCTCTCTGTGTCTCTTTCTCTCTCTGTGTCTCTGTCTGTGTCTCTGCCTCTGTCTCTCTCTCTCTCTCTCTCTCTCTCTCTCTCTCTCTCTCTCTCTCTCTCTCTCTCTCTCTCTCTCTCTCTCTCTCTCTCTCTCTCTCTCTCTCTCTCTCTCTCTCTCTCTCTCTCTCTCTCTCTCTCTCTCTCTCTCTCTCTCTCTCTCTCTGTCTCTCTGTCTCTCTCTCGCTCTCTCTCTCACTGTCTCTCTGTCTGTCTCTGTCTCTGACTGTCTCTCTGTCCCTCTCTTTCTGTCTCTCTGTCTCTCTGTCTCTCTGTCTCTCTCTCTCTGTCTCTCTGTCTCTGTCTCTCTCTCTCTCTCTCTCTCTCTCTCTCTCTCTCTCTCTCTCTCTCTCTCTCTCTCTCTCTCTCTCTCTCTCTCTCTCTCTCTCTCTCTCTCTCTCTCTCTCTCTCTCTCTCTCTCTCTCTCTCCCTCTCTGTCTGTCTCTCTATCTCTGTCTGTCTCTCTCTGTCTCTCTCTCTCTCTCTGTCTCTCTCTCTGTCTCTCTCCTTGTCTCTTTTCCTTGTTTCCCATTATAAATTGGCCCGTTTCTGACTGGAGTGGACCTACATTTGTCTTCACTAATCTTTTCCTCTCCACATATTTAACACGGCTTTTAGTCAGGTTTTAGATTCTCTGCAAGCTTTGTTTCAGACACTCTTTTCGCCCACTTACTTAGATTTTCGCCCACTTAATTGGATAGCCACCTGGAAGTATGATGTTGTGGCGATCAGTGAAACATGGTTGCAGGAGGGCTGTGATTCGAAACGAAATATACCAGAATTTCGTTGCTTCAGGTGTGATAGAATTGGAGGGGCAAGAGGTGGAGGTGTTGCATTGCTAGTCAGGGAAGATATTACAGCAGTGCTTTGGCAGGAAGATTGGAGGGCTCATCTAGGGAGGCTATTTGGGTGGAACTGAGAAGTGGGAAAGGTGTAGCAACACTTATAGGGGTATATTATAGACCGCCAAATGGGGAAGGAGAATTGGAAGAGCAAATATGTAACGAGATAGCAGATATTAGTAGTAAGCACTGGTAGTAAGGTAGTGATTGTGGGAGATTTCAACTTTCCACACATAGACTGCGAAACACATTCTGTAAATGGGCTGGATGGTTTGGAGTTTGTAAAATGTGTGCAGGATAGTTTCTTGCAGCAATACATAGAGGTGCCTACTAGAGGAGGGGCAGTGCTGGACCTCCTGTTAGGAAATGAGACGGGACAGGTGGCAGAGGTATGCGTTGGGGAGCACTTCGGGTCCAGTGATCACAATACCATTAGTTTCAATATAATTATGGAGAAGGACAGAACTGGGCCTAGGTTTGAGATTTTTGATTGGAGAAAGGCTAACTTTAACGAGATGCGAGATGATTTAAAAGGAGTGAACAGGGACATTTTGTTTTATGGGAAAGATGTAGAAGAGAAATGGAGGACATTTAAAGGGGAACTTTTAAGAGTACAGAATCTTTACGTTCCTGTTCGGTTGAAAGGAACCAGTAAAGATTGGAAAGAGCCCTGGTTTTCAAGGGAAATTGGACATCATGTTCGGAAAAAGAGGGAGATCTACAATAATTATAGGCAGCATGAAGTAAATGAGGTACTTGAGGAGTATAAGGAATGTAAAAAGAATCTTAAGAAAGAAATTAGAAAAGCTAAAAGAAGATATGAGGTTGCTTTGGCAAGTAAGGTGAAAGTAAATCCAAGGGGTTTCTACAGCTATATTAATAGTAAAAGGATAACAAGGTATAAAATTGGTCCATTGGAGAGACCGAGTGGATAGCTATCTGCAGAGCCAAAAGAGATGGGGGAGATATTGAACAATTTATTTTCTTCGGTGTTCACCAAGGAGAAGGATATTGAATTATGTGAGGTGAGGAAAACTAGTAGAGTAGCTATGGATACTATGAGTTTCAAAGTGAAAGAAGTACTGACACTTTGAAAAATATAAAAGTGGATAAGTCTCCAGGTTCTGACAGGATATTCCCTCGGGCATTGAGGGAAGTTAGTGTAGAAATAGCAGGGGCTATGACAGAAATATTTGAAATGTCATTAGAAATGGGAATAGTCCCCGAGGATTGGCGTACTGCGCATGTTGTTCCATTGTTTAAAAAGAGTTCTAAGAGTAAACCTAGCAATTATAGACCGGTTAGTTTGACTTCAGTGGTGGGAAAATTAATGGAAAAGATACTTAGAGATAATATATATAAGCATCTGGATAAACAGGGTATAATTAGGAACACTCAAGATGGATTTATGCATGGAAGGTCATGATTGACTAATCTTCTTGAATTTCTTGAAGAGGTTACTAGGGAAATTGACGAGGGTAAAGCAGTGGATGTTGTCTATATAGACTTTAGTAAGGCCTTTGACAAGGTTCATCATGGAAGGTTGGTTAAGGAGGTTTAACTGTTGGGTATAAATGCAGGAATAGCATGATGGATTCAACAGCGGCTGAATGGGAGAAGCCAGAGGGTAATAGTGGATGACTGCTTGTCGGGTTGGATGCAGGTGACTAGTGGGGTGCCTCAGGGATCTTTGTTGGGTCCTTTGTTGTTTGTCATGTACATCAATGATCTGGATGACGGGGTGGTAAATTTGATTAGTAAGTATGCAGATGATACCAAGATAGGGGGTGTTGTGGATAATAAAGAGGATTTCCAAAGTCTACAGAGTGATTTAGGCCAGTTGGAAAAATGGGCTGAAAGATGGCAGATGGAGTTTAATGCTGATAAATGTGAGGTGCTATACCTTGGCAGGACACATCAAAATAGGACGTACATGGTAAATGGTAGGGAATTGAAGAATACAGTTGAACAGAGGGATCTGGGAATAACCGTGCATAGTTCCTTGAAGGTGGAATCTCATATAGATAGGGTGGTAAAGAAAGCTTTTGGTTTGCTAGCCTTTATAAATCAGAGCATTGAGTATAGAAGTTAGGATGTAATGTTAAAATTGTACAAGGCATTGGTGAGACCAAATCTGGAGTATGGTGTACAATTTTTGTCGCCCAATTATAGGAAGGATGTTAACAAAATAGAGAGGGTACAGAGGAGATTTACTAGAATGTTGCCTGGGTTTCAACAGCTAAGTTACAGAGATAGGTTGAATAAGTTAGGTCTTTATTCTCTGGAGCGCAGAAGGTTAAGGGGGGACTTGATAGAGGTCTTTAAAATGATGAGAGGGATAGACAGAATTGATGTGGACAAGCTTTTCCCTTTGTGAATAGGGAAGATTCAAACAAGAGGACATGACTTTAGAATTAAGGGACAGAAGTTTAGGGGTAACATGAGGGGGAACTTCTTTACTCAGAGAGAGGTAGCGGTGTGGAATGAGCTTCCAGTGGAAGTGGTGGCGGCAGGTTCGTTGGTATCATATAAAAATAAATTAGATAGGCATATAGATGAGAAGGGTATGGAAGGTTATGGTATGAGTGCAGTCAGGTGGGACTAAGGAAAAAAGTTGTTCGGCACGGACTTGAAGGGCCGAGATGGTCCGTTTCCGTGCTGTGTTATTAGGTTATAATGTTAATTAGCTTAATTCTACACTTCCTCTGTTGAATTCTAAATTTCTCCCTCTCCTCCTGTTTTCCGTTTTATCAGTCCAATTTACGTGTCTCTTCTTGAATTTAAGACCATACTTAATTTCCCTAGTTATCCACGGTTGAGCACTGTTCCGCTATGGCGTGAACAATTTTTGGAGTGCATCCATGTGATCCTTAAATCTTTTCCATTGTACCCCCACCATCAACCCTTTAAGAGCCATTCGCCAGTCTATCCTTTTCAAATCATACCGTCAAATTCTCCTGTCTTTATGGTCAGGATCCTATGCTCACTGTTGGCCAAGGGGCATTGCAAAACAAGATTGTTATCCAGTATTTCCTCATTGCACAATACCCAACTGGGACGGCCTTCCGTCTCGGTGGTTCCTCTACATATTGGCTTAGAAAACCATCTGCTATACATTCCAGGGAATCCTCCCCCTCAGCATTGTTACCAACTTGCTCGGCCCCATCTATATTTAGATTAATGGCACACATGTTAACTGTTGAAGCTGTGCTACACGCATCCCTAATTTCCGGTTTGATTCTCTACCCAACTTCCTGATATTTGGGGGTCAGTATACAATTTGTACAAGCGTTTCTGCCGTAGGCTACTTCGCAGTTATATCCATAAGATTCTACTGAATCTTAGCTAATGTCTCTCCGCATTTTCCAGTCCGCACGGCAGCACTGCAACAAACACCTTGTTGGACACACTTCTCCGACATTTTATCAATTTCCATTCTACTTCTTTAATTTCAGCTTTTTATTGAGATCGTTGTTTAAAACATTCCTCACCAAGTACCACCGCTGAATGTGCACTTCAGAATCTCATGACGAGTTCACCAGCGGTGTTGTGCCATATGTCCTTTGTTTATTTGGACCTTCCTACGACATTAACTACGAATTTGAACCCATCTGCTTAGTGTACTCTCATACATAAATTAAAATTAGCGGTTTTCTCTTAACTGCGGCATGATAAACAAGATTGCGCCAAATATAGTCTACACTGCCAACACGAGCATATTTCTTCGTTCCACAATTCTTTGTCAGAAAAAAGTTCCTTCAGGAAAGATGACTACCATTGCATGAAATGAGCAGTAATCTACTTATTTGCCAACCTGCACCAGACAAGCCACTAATTGGTGATGATTCCTGTTCCTAGTCTCAGTTATGATGTCGGTCACAATTTATTTTCAAGAAGCTGCATGACATCCTTCGTCTGTTGTTCGGTATTTTTCTGCCAGATTAGGGAAGGTGCAGGTATATTGCACAAGTCTCTCGCCAGACATGATACGTTTGTTTTTAAAGGACTGGCGGAAAAGGTGGAAATAACCCTAACCATATAAACATATAACAATTACAGCACGAAAACAGGTCTTATCGGCCCTTCCAGTCCGTGCCAACCATTTATTTTCCCCAAGTCCCATCTACCTGCACTCAGACCATACCCCTCCATTCCCTTCCCGTCCATATACCTATCCACTTTACATTTAAATGTTAAAATCGATCCTGCCTCCACCACTTCTGCTGGAAGATCATTCCACACAGCCAACAATCTCTGAGTAAAGAAGTTCCCCCTCATGTTACCCTTACACTTCTGTCCCTTAATTCCCATGTCATGCCCTCTAGTTCGAATCTTCCCTACCCTCAATGGGAAAAGCTTATCCACGTCAACCCTGTCTATCCCTTTCATCATTTGAAAGACCTCAATCAAGTCCCCCCGCCCTTCATCTTCTTCGCTCCAAGGAATAAAGACCTAACTTGTTCAACCTTTCTCTGTAACTTAGTTGCTGGAACCCAGGCAACATTCTAGTAAATCTCCTCTGTAATCTCTCTATTTTGTTGACATCCTTCCAATAATTAGGTGACCAAAATTGTACACCATACTCCAGAATTGGTCTAACCAATGCCTTGTACAATGTTAACATTACTTCCCTACTCCTATATTAAATGCTGTGATTTATAAGGGCCAGCACACGAAAAGCTTTCTTTCCCACCCTATCAACATACGATTCCACCTTCAGGGAACTATGCACAGTTATTCCTAGATCACTCTGTTCCACAGCATTCCTCAATTCCCAACCATTTACCATGTACGTCCTAATTTGATTTGTCCTGCCAAGATGCAGCAACTCACACTTATCAGCATTAAAATCCATCTGCCATCTTTCAGCCCACTCTTCCAAATGGCCCAAATATTTCTATAGACTTTGACAATTTACTTCATGATCCACAGCACCACTCCAGGATGATATGTTGCTTCCCTGGTGCAAAGGTCAGGGATCTCACTGAACGGCTGCAGAACATTCTGGAGGGTGAGGGTGAACAGCCAGTTGTCGTGGTGCATATTGGCACCAACGATATAGGTAAAAAAAGGGATGAGGTCCTACAATGTGAATTTAGGGAGCTAGGAGATACACTTAAAAGTAGGACCTCAAAGGTAATAATCTCTGGATTATTACCAGTACCACGGGCCAGTCGGAGTAGAAATAGGAGGATATTGCAGATGAATACGTGGCTTGAAAACTGGTGCAAGGGGGAGGGATTCAATTTTTTAGGGCACTGGAACAATTTCTGGGGGAGTTGGGACCAGTACAAACAGGACGGTCCGCACCTGGGCTGGAATGGAACCAATGTCCTTGGGGGAGTGTTTGCTAGTGCTGTCGGGGAGGATTTAAACTAATGTGGCAGGGGGATGGGTACAAGAGCAGAGAGGCAGGTGGGTGTAAAACGAGGGTGGACGCAATGGGAGCAAGGTGAAAAGTAAAAGTGGCAGGCAGACAAAACCAGGGCAAAAATCAAAAAGGGCCACTTCTCAACAAAATTGTATAAGTGGTCAGAGCGTTGTAAAAACAAGCCTGAAGGCTTTGTGTCACAATGCAAGGAGTATTCGTAATAAGGTGGATGAGTTGAACGTGCCGATAGCTATTAATGGGTATGATATAGTTGGGATCACGGAGACATGGCTCCAGGGTGACAAAGGATGGGAGCTGAACATCCAGGGATATTCAATATTCAGGAGGGATAGAAAGAAAGGAAAAAGAGGTGGGGTAGCGTTGATGGTTAGAGACGAGATTAACGCAATGGAAAAGAAGGACATTAGCTTGGAGCATGTGGAATCGGTATGGGTAGAGCTGCGAAACACTAAGGGGCAGAAAACGCTAGTGGGAGTTGTGTACAGGCCACCTAACAGTAGTACTGAAGTTGGGGATGTTATCAAACAGGAAATTAGAAATGCGTGCGACAAAGGCAAAACAGTTATAATGGGTGACTTCAATCTACATATAGATTGGGCGAATCAAATTGGCAGGGGCGCTGAGGAAGAGGATTGTTTGGAAAGTATGCGGGATAGTTATCTAAATCAACATGTAGAGGAGCCAACGAGAGAGCAGGCTATTTTAGACTGGATATTGAGTAATGAGGAAGGGTTAGGTAGCAGACTTATTGTGCGTGCCCCCTTGGGCAAGAGTGACCATAATATGGTCGAGTTCTTCATTAGGATGGAGAGTGACATTGTTAATTCAGAAACAATGGTTCTGAACTTAAGGAAAGGTAACTTTGGCGGTATGAGACGTGATTTGGCCAGGATTGACTGGCAATCAATTCTAAAAGGGTTGACGGTAGATACGCAATGGAAGACAGTTAAAGACTGCATGGATCAACTACAAAAATTGTTCATGCCAGTTTGGAAAACGAATAGATCAGGGAAGGTAGTGCATCCGTGGATCACACGGGAAATCAGGGATAGTATCAAAGCAAAGGATGATGCCTACAAAGTAGCCAGAAAAAGCAGCATAGCAGAGGACTGGGAGAAATTCAAAGACCAGCAGAGAAGGACAAAGGGCTTGATTAGGAAAGGAAAAATAGATTATGAAAGAAAACTGGCAGGGAACATAAAAACTGACTGCAAACGTTTTTATAGATATGTGAAGAGAAAGAGATGAGTTAAAACAAATGTACGTCCCTTGCAGTCAGAAACAGGTGAGTTGATCATGTGGAACAAGGATATGGCGGACCAATTGAATAACTACTTTGGTTCCGTCTTCACAAAGGAAGACTTAAATAATCTGCCGGAAATAGCAGGGGACCGCGGGTCAAAGGAGGACTTGAGTGAAATCCAGGTTTGTCGGGAAGTGGTGTTGGGTAAATTGAATGGATTAAATGCCGATAAATTCCCAGGGCCAGGTAGGTTGCATCGCAGAGTACTTAAGGAAGTAGCCCCGGAAATAGTGGACGCATTAGTGATAATCTTTCAAAGCTCTTTTGAATCTGGAGTGGTTCCTGAGGATTGGCGGGTAGCAAACGTAACCCCTCTTTTTTATGAAGGGGTTGAGAGAAAATGGGGAATTACACACCAGTTAGTCTAACATCGGTAGTGGGGAAACTGCTAGAGTCAATTATTAAAGATGAGATAGCAGCACATTTGGATAGTGCGGCACCCCACTAGTCACGCCTGCCATTCTGAAAAGGACCCGTTTACTCCTACCCTTTGCCTCCTGTCTGCTAGCCAGTTCTCTATCCACATCAATACTGAACCCCCAATACCGTGTGCTTTAAGTTTGTATGCTAATCTCTTGTGCGGGACCTTGTCGAAAGCCTTCTGAAAGTCTAGATATAACACATCCACTGGTTCTCCCTTATCCACTCTACTAGTTACATCCTCGAAACATTCTATCAGATTTGTCAGACATGATTTACCTTTCGTAAATCCATGCTGACTTTGTCCAATGATTTCACCACTTTCCAAATGCGCTGCTATCCCATCTTTAATAACTGACTCTAGCAGTTTCCCCACTACCGATGTTAGACTAACTGGTCTGTAATTCCCCGCTTTCTCTCTCCCTCCTTTTTTTAAAAGTGGGGTTACATTAGCTACCCTCCAATCCTCAGGAACTACTCCAGAATCTAAGGAATTTTGAAAAATTATCACTAATGCATCCACTATTTCTGTGGCTACCTCCTTGAGTACTCTGGGATGCAGACTATCTGGCCCTGGGGATTTATCGGCCTTCAATCCGTTCAATTTACCCAACACCACCTCCCGGCTAACCTGGATTTCACTCAGTTCCTCCATCTTATTTGACCCCCGTTCCACTGCTATTTCCGGCAGATTATTTATGTCTTCCTTAGTGAAGACAGAACCAAAGTAGTTATTCAATTGGTCTGCCATGTCCTTGTTCCCCATGATCAATTCACCTGTTTCTGACTGCAAGGGACCAACATTTGTTTTAACTAGTCTCTTTCTCTTCACATATCTATAAAAACTTTTGCAGTCAGTTTTTATGTTCCCTGCCAGTTTCCTTTCATAATCTATTTTCCCTTTCCTAATTAGCCCTTTGTCCTCCACTGCTGCATTCTGAATTTCTCCCAGTCCTCCGGTAGGCTGCTTTTTCTGGCTAATTTGTATGCCTCATCTTTTGTTTTTATACTATCCCTGATTTCCCTTGTTATCCATGGATGCACCACCTTCCCCGATTTATTCTTTTGCCAAACTGGTATGAACAACTTTTGTACTTTTGTTAGCTGTGAGGAGGATGCTAGGAGACTGCAAGGTGACTTGGATAGGCTGGGTGAGTGGGCAAATGTTTGGCAGATGCAGTATAATGTGGATAAATGTGAAGTTATCCACTTTGGTGGCATAAATAGGAAAACAGACTATTATCTAAATGGAGGCCGATTAGGAAAAGGGGAGATGCAGCGCGACCTGGGTGTCATGGTACACCAGTCATTGAAAGTAGGCATGCAGGTACAGCAGGCAGTGAAGAAAGCCAAATGGTATGTTAGCTTTCATAGCAAAAGGATTTGAGTATAGGAGCAGGGGAGGTTCTACTTCAGTTGTATAGGGTCTTGGTGAGACCACGCCTGGTGTATTGCGTACAGTTCTGGTCTCCAAATCTGAGGAAGGACATTATTGCCATAGAGGGAGTGCAGAGCAGGTTCACCAGACTGATTCCTGGGATGTCAGGACTGTCTTATGAAAAAAGACAGTATAGACTCGGTTTATACACTCTAGAATTTAGGATATTGAGAGGGGATCTTATAGAAACTTACAAAATTCTTAATGGGTTGGACAAGCTAGATGCAGAAAGATTGTTCCCGATGTTGGGGAGGTCCAGGACAAGGTGTCACAGCTTAAGGATAAGGGGGAAATCCATTAGGACCGAGATGAGAAGGACTTTTTTCACACAGAGAGTGGTGGGTCTCTGGAACTCTCTGCCACAGAAGGTAGTTGTGGCCAGTTCATTGGCTATATTTAAGAGGGAGTTAGATGTGGCCCTTGTAGCTAAAGGGATCATAGGGTATGGAGAGAAAGCAGGTACGGGATACTGAGTTGGATGATCAGCCATGATCATATTGAATGGCGATGCAGGCTCGAAGTGCCGAATGGCCTATTCCTGCACCTAATTTCTATGTTTCTGTTTCTATGTCTATGTTTACACTGGATACAATATCAACACAACTAAATACACTACAAACTGCACGAATCGGACTGCCAATCAGCTGCTTACCCTAGCCCACTTCCCACCAATCAGCGGCTTCCTAAAAAAAAACCCCAAAAAAACAATTATCCGAATGGAACGTTATGGATTTTTGTAAGCCCCGCACTGGATTGTTATTCATACCGGTCGGGTGTTGCTCCTCGCCCTCCTCCTCTTCCAATGGCTCCTGTGGGCGTCTGAAAAAAGCAAGCCCAGCGCTGGATTTTTATCCTTACCGGCCGAGTGTTCCTCCTCCCCCTCCTCCCCCTCCTCCTCTTCCAACGGCTCCTGTGAGCCTCCGAAAAGCAAGCCCCGCGCTGGATTTTTATCCTTACCAGTCGGGTGTTGCTCCTTCCCTCCTCCCTGTTCCAGAGGCTCCTGTGGGCCCCTGAAAAAGCAAGCCCCGGTCAGGATTTTTATCCTGACCAGTCGGGTGTTACTCCTCCCCCTTCTCTTCTTCCAACGGCTCCTGTGGGCCTCTCCGAAATATTTCACATTCGAATGAAAGACGGTGAGCGGGACCTCATAAAGTAACATAATGAAAAGTAAAGTTTCCTTTATTGACATTCAGACTTTTCAGTCTGAACGAAATTTTGTGCCTTGCAGACATAACATATAATAAAATAACAACACACACAAGGACCACAGATATAACATCCACGACTGTGTGTCTACCAGGCCCTCATCACTGTGATGGAAGGCAAAAGTCTTAGAGTCCATGCCATTTCCCATCTTGTTTTCCCTCTCCGTTGAGGCGATCCAGGCTACCGATGTTGGGACCCCGCCAGGTGATGGTAAGTAAGTCCCGCGGCCCAAACCGAGATCCGCGAATGGGCCGGTTGAAACTTCGCGGGTCGGGGCGGGTCGAAGATACTGAAGCTGCCACCATCCAGTCCAGCGGACGAAGCTGTCGTTGCGGCAGCTCCGGAACACAGGTCATCAACCTGGGACCTGCGAGTTACCGACGTTGTCGTCATTGGGCCCGCGGCCGAGTGCACTGGCCCGCGGCCGAGCCTCCGGGGCTCTGAAGTCAAGTCGCTACCGCCGTAACGCCACCGCAGCCCCGAAGTCTGCCAGCCTCGCGTTGGTACGTCCTGGCTCTGCCTCCGGAGCCGCGAAGTCGCCACTTCCGGATGGAGGTTTATAAACCATTGTTGTCATTAAAAATTTGGTCACAGACCTTCTTCCCAACATTTAGCAGTCTCAAAATATAGGACACTAGTTTAAGAAGGTAAGATAAAATTTAGGCGATCAGCTTTTCTTTAATCCGCACATAAGGAACGATGTTCTACCGGTGCCATGTGACACGATGGCTCTCGGAGGTTTTCTGTGGGGAACCAAATCATGGCCCTCATGCATTGAAACATGTCAAAAACAAAAGGGAATATATCCATGCTAAGCGATTATCGTTGCGTCTAATGGTGTTGTTTGTTGGACCAGTCTGATATGTCTGTGAGAGTTAAGTTTATAAACACAATTTTTTCACCTTCGCATTAGTGTCTTCTGCAAACGCCCGTTTCCTTCGTTTAGCGAGTCTGAGCATACTTGGCCTTTAAGTACGATCTTGATTGCAAAAATACCGATGTCTCCCAAACGCAGGTTCCAATTAATATTGCAAAGATCGGTGATAGGGTTAATCATATCAAGAACTCAGACTTTATTTCCAAAATAGCGCACGCTTCCCGAAACTGGTGCTAATTTAATTTGAGAAATTGGATGCTCTATAATAATGCTTCAATGCCAATACCGCAATATATAATATCGGCAATTGGTAAAACCAGCTGCATGTTACGAGCTTCTGATGAAACACAAGTATCCGTATGTCGTGTATCGGACCTCCACAAATCAGTAATTACATACCTGCCAACATTTTAAAATGTAAAATCTTACTCTGGGTGCGCGTGTTGACGGAGTGGGAGCGCTCCAACCCATTACGGGTGGGGTCCAGCCTTAGCTTCAGGATTTTAAGGGTTTTTTAATACATTAGCAAATCACGGTATATGCAAAGCTGCCAAGTTTTGTCAGAGCATTTCAGTATTCTTGTCCCTGAATATCAGTATTTTGCTGAGGAAATCAGTATTTTTACGCAGTTCCATTTTGCTGATTTTTTTAAAAAACATTTATGTGCGGTCAAACCAATGTTATACAACAATGCATTACTTGTTTACTGTGTATTTATTGTGCTTGCTTAGATCTCTCCAGAATTTATCATTGAAAGTAATTTGGTATGAACGTTTCCCCCATGCCCTGGGCAAAGAAAAAAGAGCTGGGATCTCTCTCTCTCTCTCCTCCCCCCCACTCTCTCTCTCTCTCTCTCTCTCTCTCTCTCTCTTCTCTCAGTCTTCTCTCTCTCTCTCTCTCTCTCTCTCTCTCTCTCTCTCTGTCTCTCTCTCTTCTCTCTGCCTCTCTCTCTCTGTCTCTCTGTCTCTCTCGCTCTCTCTGTCTCTCTGTCTCTCTCTCTCTCTCTCTGTCTGTCTCTCTGTGTCTCTCTCTCTCTGTGTCTCTCTGTCTCTCTCTCTCTGTCTCTCTCTGTCTCTCTCTCTCTCTTCTGTCTCTCTCTGTCTCTCTCTGTCTCTCTCTCTCTCTCTTTCTCTCTCTCTCTCTATCTATCTCTCTATCTCTCTCTGTCTCTCTGTCTCTCTCTCCCTCTCTCTCTCTCTTTCTCTCTCTCTCTCTCTCCCTCTCTCTCTCTCTCTCTCTCTCTCTCTCTCTCTCTCTCTCTCTCTCTCTCTCTCTCTCTCTCTCTCTCTCTCTCTCTCTCTCTCTCTCTCTCTCTCTCTCTCTCTCTCTCTCTCCCTCTCTCTCTCTCTCTCTCTCTCTCTCTCTCTCTCTCTCTCTCTCTCTCTCCCTCTCTCACTCTCTCCCGCTCTCCCTCTCTTTTTCATTAAAGTGGAAGTGATTCCACAGCTATTTACAATATATATTAATGATTTGGACGAGGGAATTCAATGCAACATCTCCAAATTTGCAGATGACACCAAGCTGGGCGGTATAGCTAGGTGTGAGGAGGATGCTTGGAGGCTGCAGGGTGATTTGGATAGGCTGAGTGACTGGGCAGATGCATGGCAGATGCAGTATAATGTGGATAAATGTGAGGTTATCCACTTTGGTGGCAACAACATGAGGGTAGACTATTTTCTGAATGGTGGAAGATTAGGAAAATGGGAGATGCAACGAGACCTGGGTGTCATGGTACACCAGTCATTGATAGTAGGCATGCAGGTGCAGCAGGCAGTGAAGAAAACAAATGGTATGTTAGCATTCATAGCGAAATGATTTGAGTATAGGAGCAGGGAGGTTCTACTGCAGTTGTACAGGGTTTTGGTGAGGCCACACCTGGAGTATTGCGTACAGTTTTGGTCTCCAAATCTGAGGAAAGACATCCTTGCCATAGACGGGATGCAGAGAAGATTCACCAGACTGATTCCTGGGATGTCAGGACTTTCATATGAGGAAAGGTTGGATAGACTCGGATTGTACTCGCTGGAATGTAGAAGATTGAGGGGGGATCTTATAGAAACTTACACAATTCTTAAGGGGTTGGACAAGCTAGATGCTGGAAGATTGTTTCCGATGTTGGGGGAGTCCAGAACAAGGGGTCACAGTCTAAGGATAAGGGGGAATTCCTTTAGGACCGAGATGAGGAAAACATTCTTTACACAGAGAGTGGTGAGTCTCTGGAATTCTCTGCCACAGAAGGTAGTTGAGGCCAGTTCATTGGCTATATTTAAGAGGGCGTTAGATGTGGCACTTGTGGCTAAAGGGATCAGGGGCTATGGAGAGAAGGTCGGTACGGGATACTGAGTTGGATGATCAGCCATGATCACATTGAATGGCGGTGAAGGCTCGAAGGGCCGAATGGCCTACTCCTGCACGTATTTTTCTATGTTTCTAAAGCTTTCTGCTGGTAGTTTACATAAAATCAGCTTAGAATTTGTCTATCACACAAGCAGTAAAATAACCCCCAAAATATAAATCTGTCATGAAATAAATGACTTCATGCAGCTAACAAAATCTTTACAAAGAATGTTACCTGATTTGTCCCTTTGACTAGCACTGTGTGCAAACAGCAGAGAAACTATGATTTTGGCTGCAGCCGTCTTCTGCTTCAGTAAGGTGAGCAGGTCGGTGATTGGCCGCAACGCCCCTCGGAGACAGCATCTGTTTGGCTGCCGAGTGACCAGCGCATTATCTGATTCGACACAATGCCGTTGGAGACAGCGGCCGAACGGCCGGAATATTTAAGGGAAGCTGGTCGGTGATAGGACGCAACCCCCTTAGAGACACTGGTTAATTGGCCATTTTTTCTCTTCATTTCAAAATCGTACTGTTCCGATTTTTAACTTTAAAAAGTGCGAAAAATCAGAACAGTACGATAAAATCGAACTAGTTGAGTAGTTGGCTAAGAAGATATTTGATATTCATCGTTATAAGTAGCGAGTCATAGAGCTGTACAAAACATAAACAGGCCCTTTGTACAACCTTGCCCCTGCTGACAATGTTCGCATATGCGCTAGATCTATTTGTTTGAAAATGGCACACTGAGCATTAAATGGTTAGTGTATATCTGTCCAAATTACTTGATATGTCATCAATGTATGAGCCTCTTTTTTTTCATTTGGGAAACTATTCGAGATGGATAGAAAACTATGTTTGAGTATAACTTTGCCCCTGATATCCCTCGCAAATCTCGCGCCTCTCACAATAATCCTGTGTCAGCTAGTTTTAGAATCCTCAACAATGTGGAAGTGCCTTTGCGACCACATTACGCATAAGCTTGATCTTGTGCACATGCATAACACATCCCTCAGCCTCCTACATTCCAAACAAAAACGCCGCATATACAGGCTATTACGCTAGCTCAAGCCCGCGAACCCACGTAATCCTGGTGAATTTCAATCTGATACCCTAACGTACAATTGATTTGCATTAGTCTTCAAGAAAAACTGACCATAGAAACAAAGAATGCAGTTGCTGGAGTAGGCCATTCGGACTAAGTCTGGACCAAATTAGCACTGAGCTTCCAGAGTAAAACCTTGTCTAATATATGGAAAAGTATCAGTTTGCAACAACTGGAGCCATAACGCATGCATACCTTCATTTTTATCGTAGAGCCTTTGTTCTGAAAATAATGCCCATATGTCGTAATTACATATAGACAAACATTCCAAGAGTATTTATTATGCAAATCAGATAAAATACAACGCAAACCACAATTTCAGCACAATAACCGAGACTGACATTTGCCTGGCTGATCATTCAAAATCCATGCATCAGTATTGTAAACAGAGAATTGTTGATTTCAATGTATAATTAAAAACGTGCCTTCATTGAATTCATACGATTTTCTTAGTATGAGATCAATATGTGTACAACAATTTCAAATCAATTGTCAATGGAACTGGCAGGAAATTTGGGATGTGTGATAATCGATTCGTTAAGATCTATTAATAAAAACATGAAAACATAGAAAATAGATGCAGGAGTGGGCCATTCGTCCCTTCCAGCTACCACCGCCATTCAATATGATCATGGCTTATGATCCAAAATCTGAACTCCGTTCCTGCTCAGAATCATAGAAAGATACAGACATAGGAAAAAAAGGCGCAGGGGTGGGCCATGCGCCCCTTCGAACCAGAACCATTCAATATTTTCATGGCTGATCAATCAAAAACAGTAACCCGTTCCTGCGTTTGCCCCATTAACCTTGATTCCTTTTGCCCAAGGAGATAAATCGAACTCTCTCTTGAAAACATCCAGTTAATTGGCCTCTACTACCATCTGCGGCAGGGAATTCCACAGATTCACAACTCTATGGGAGAAGACGATCTTCCTCATCTCAGTCCTAAATGGCCTACCCCGTATTCTTAAACAATGATCCCTAGGTGTTAATCCTTCTTAATTCCAATGAATATAAATGCTGTCGATCCATGCTTTCATCATATGTCAGGCCGGCCATCACGGGAAATAATTTGGTGAACCGACGCTGTACTCTCTCAATGGCAAGAATGTCATTCCTCAAATTAGGAAATCAAAACTGCACACAAAACTCCGTGTGCGGTCTCACCAGGGCCCTCTACAAATGCAGTTGGACTTCCTTGCTCAAATGGACACACAATGAAGGCCAAATCTGAGGAAATACATTATTGTCTTAGAGGGGGTAAAGAGGAGGTTCACCAGACTGATTCCTGGGATGCCAGGACTTTCATATGAGGAAAGACTGGATAGACTCGGCTTGTACTCGCTAGAATTTAAAATATTGAGGGGTGATCTTATAATAACTTACAAAAAGCTTAAGGTTTGTATAGGCTAGATGCAGGAAGATTGTTCCCGACGTTGGGGAGGTCCAGAACAAGGGACACATTTTAATGATTAGGGGGAATTCCTTTAGGACCTAGATTAGGAAAACATTTTTCACACAGAGCGTGGTGATCCTCTGGAATTCTCTGCCACAGAAAGTAGTTGTGGCCAGTTCACTGGCTATATTCAAGAGAGAGTTAGATGTAGCCCTTGAGTCTAAAGGGGACAGGGGGTATGGAGATAAGGCATGTACAGGATGCTGAGTTGAATGATCAGCCATGATCATATTGAATGGCGGTGCATGCTCCAAAATTCGAATGGCCTACTCCTTTGTTTTCTTCACTGCATGGCATGTGCATTGCCTTTAATTTCAAGACAACGTGTAATACCCATATTCATCATTTGACTTATTCACTGTCAGAACATTTGCTGCACGCATGCACCAAAGGAGCTCTAATGTACGAAGTTCCAGAAAACAAAACAAATCATGTCGTTCAATTTAATATAGAACTGACAGAACGCGCACTGTATGTCAGGGGAAATGTATTTATCACGCATACGGCTCGACTATTCGACTGCCTGTAAAAGAGCATCGATTCTTATCATACCATACTGCCGCATAGTTGTTAAACTATTGCACTTCCTTTGACATTAAAATAGCATCTAGCAGTCTTAATTATGCTTTGCCATTGCGGGTAAGACTTCTACGTTTGATTATATTTTGTGCCAAATATTACAACATATCGTTTAAATGGCAATTTATTGTACTTAAGACGATATTCACTGCAATTGAGCTGTCGTTTGCTCACCGAACTCTTTCAGATTTTTCTTCAGTAGATTTATTTCTGAAAATCAGGGCGAAATGCAGGTGGTCAATCACTATATACTGTTCAGCGAAAAGCACTGAATATTTCCTTTGAATAATTGAAAATCGTTCTAGTCATCTCAATCGTATATTTGTTTAAAATGAAAAACTGGTACGTTCATTTGTGCAGGACTATGGGAAACATTTGGAGTTCAGCAATAGCTTTGCACAACAGTTACCGTTATAATACTAAAGCCAGCAAGTAACCACCTCACTGAATTTAAAAGGAATTATCCTCAGATTCGGAAAGTACAAAATGTTTTCGTTATACGCATAGGCGTACACACACAAACACACACACCGACACATAAAAACGCCCACACACACATACAAACACGGCCTGTTCTCACACTGCATCTCGAAACTTCTGGCAGCAAACTGGATTGTAATAAACAACAGCAGATTTAGTTCCATGACGCCTTTCACATTTCAATTGAACTTCTACACGCCGATTCTTCCATCAAATGGCTCACAATACGACTATTCATCCGTGTATCAAACGTTCAAAGCGTTTACTGTCATATTTTGGAAACGGAACAATTAAATAATTGCTTGCAGCAGCACATCGTGTATGTAAACACATTACTCAACAGATTCCATAATAAACAACAAAAGCAAGGTCAATTAAAATATCAGATGGCGCAAAAACAAAAAATGAGTCAAAATTTTCTAGCACATTGAAGGCAGTTCATTGATGCGAGTTTAGCTGAAGATAGTATTTTTCAATAGTTAGCTGAAGATAGTATTTTTCAATAGTCCGATGGGTGTTGAAAATAAACTGCTCCAGAAACAATACCTTATAATTTTCAGTTTCCTGTAACTTTTTTGCGATGGTTGGCATGAAATGAACACGTGACATAGGTAGTGTTGGCCCTTGATGACGCTAGCTGCCTCTTTGAAGCAGCGCCTCCTGTAGATCTATGTGATGGTGGGGACGTCGGTAACTGCGGTGTGCTGTGTTCCCCACATTTTCATAACCTCCTTTGTTCTTAGGCGTTCGATTTGCCGAACTGTCAATATGCATCTCACCTTACACATATGAAGGTTCACGAGTATAGTAGTGGATATCCCAAAAATCCTGACTCTTCTCAGCTGTAATGGGCATAGTAATGGGTATTGTTCATGATTGCGTGGTACAGCACGGATCTTTCGAGACATGAACGACCAGGCTCTGTACAACGCCCAGCCATGTTATATCATACTTGTGTAAAATCTGCCTTTAGCCACTATTTTTGAAAGAAGTCAGTATCAGTATGCATTCTCTATATATTTGGTTGCCAGCCTAGATAACATGAACCGCTATGAATCATTTTTCACTGATCCCGCTAACGCATTTACAGCAAGGGAATAGTATTACAATAAAATCTGAACGCTCCATTGTGGTTGCTTGATTTCCAGCACCAGCTTACCTCGCGCAAACAATATTTATCATTCATCATATATTTCATTCATGCCGCAATGCAATAATAATGTAATAACGTGAGAGTTGATAAGCACGAGTGAGATAAATTACGCAGGCCTCCCCGGCATTAAGACATGGTCGGGTGCAGATTTGAACTGGTTTTGTAGTAGCCAGCAGCCAACATCTGCGACGATAAAAAATCGTGCTCTCCAAAATATTCGTTTCATTTTAAAATAAATATATTTTGACTGCAGCAATGTTCCATTGCTTATTGAACCATTCTTCACAATCAATTAAACATTTATTAACCATTAATGGCTTAAACATTTCAAGATATTACCTTCATCCTTTGATTTTAACTTGTGCTCTGTCAACGTATTCGTTAACAATATGATAATCATTGTAAAAACATGACAATACAGATTTCTCATCTGTGCCAAAGTAATCACATACATACGCGAACACACAGACTCGCATACACACACTCACACCTAAAAATGTCATTTTGAGATACTACATATTTTCTGGCATGGTAATAGGCTCGAAATGATGTTGTTATCCACGGATTGGAGAATTACATGACAAAAAACGGACTGACTTTGCTAATGCATGAGATTCAACTGCTGTGAATGAAAACAATGTTCCGCCATTTGCTACATTGCTACATTCGGTGACCGTAATGTGGTCTCCTTTATAGAAACCCGATCTAATCCAGACTGGACGAACGTTTCACAGGAACCATGCACTCCGTATGACAATGCCTGTTGGATCTCCAGGTTGTTCCACATTCAATCTTCTCTTTGCAGTCACATACTGATGTTTCTTTCGTTGATCACATCCAATGAAGGAACGCGGCCACGTGCAAACTAGTGTAGCAACATCTCATGTCGCCTTTATTACCACTATCAATTTTTAATTAATGCCCACTATCTCCACTCTCACACCTGCGCACTACGCCTCCTCCCCGCAACCCTAGCTGCAAACACATTTGCCCCCACTGTCCAATAAATAGCAGACGGATAAAAAATATTTCCCTCGGCCTCCAGAGTGGAAGTATGCAGAGACATGCAGAAATCCGAGCGAGTGAGGAGGAAGAATTCAAAAGTGCAGGCGCTATTACTGAGGGGGGGGGGGGGGGGTGTACTGGGAAATCGAATATTTCTGAACGTGAGAAGGTGACCTAGACCAACTGGCGTACACCCAGGTTTCTGAAAGGGGTAGCTGCGGAGACCGTGCGAACAGAAACAGTGTTCTTTCAAGAATTACTAGAATCAGGAATGATACAACTGGACTCGAAAATAGCAAATGTAACAGCACTATTTAAGAAGGGAACGATGCAAAATGAGTGAAAGTATAAGCCTGTAAATCAGACCTCGGTGCTCGGTAAGATATTAGAGTCTATTATAAAGATGAGCTTTCGGGGAACATGGAAGTACATGATAAAATAGAGGAAGATCATCATGGTTTTGGTAAGGGAAATGTTTGCCTGTTGGTTACATTATAAAAAATAACAAGCAAGATTATCAACCGAGCACCATTGATGATGTGTACTTTGATTTTCAGAAGGTCTTTGGTAAGGCATCACCGGCGAGGCGACTACTCGAAAATAAGAGACTGCATGTCAGATGCAAGCTACTAACATGCATAAAAGAATGTCTGACAGGCTAAAGGCAAAGTGTGCGATTAGAAGGTGGCTTCTATGGATTGTTACCGGTGACTTGTGAAGTTCTACAAGCATGTGTGTTTGATCAGCTACTTTTCGCATTACACGCTGATGATCGAGAGATGTTGGAATTGATTACTAGATGATGCAGTGATAGATGAAGGGGCAGATAAATACGAGGAAACAGATATTCCGCAAAGATACTTTAATATATTGGGAGTGTGGGTAAGGAAGTGGCAGATGGAATATAACTTAAAACATATCCAGTCGTGCACTGTTGCAGCAATGATAAAGGCGGAGACTATAATGTAAATGCGGAGTGGATTCCCATAAGAGTAATTTACAGGTAGGGTCTGTAGTAGCATTGGAAATACAAGGATAGCATTCTTATGCGGCCCACGAGAGTATAAAAGCAAGGGCATAATTCTGGGCATTTACATGGCGCTGGTTAGGCCACATTTGGAATAATGTTAGCAATATCTTGCTCTCTTTCCGAGTGAGGTTATGTTAGTATAGGCGACTGTCCAAGCAAGTTTACGAAAATGATGCGGGAGATGATAAGTAATATAAGATGAGTGTTTCTTAAAGAAGGAACTGCACATGTGGAACATCGAGGGTATGCTAAAGGCTGGAGAAACTCAGCGGGTGCTGCAGCACCTAAGGAGCGAAGGAGATAGGCAACTGATATGGGGGGGGGGAGAAGAAAGGAAAAAAGGAGGAGGAGGATCCCGTGGGCTGGGGGAGAGGTGGGAAGGGGAGGAGGCAGCAAGGGTTAACATAATTGAGAACATTCTATGTTCAAGCACAGAGGATGCAGACTCCCCAAGCGTAATGTGAGGTGTTGTTCCTCCAATTTGCTTGCTCTCACCGATCTAGATCAACTGGCATCTAGAGCAGTAGATGAGGTTGGAGGAGGTGCAGGTGAACCTCTGCCGGACCTGGAAGGACTGCTTTGGTCCCTAAAAGGAGTGGGGGGGGGGGGGGGTTAAAGGGACAAGTAGCATCTCTTTCGGTTGCAAGGGAAAATGCCCGGGGAAGGGGTGGAGCGGGAGGGAAGGTTAGAATTGAAAAGGGAGTTGCGGAGGGAGCGGTCTTTGCAGAAGGCAGACAAGGGGGGAGGGAGAGATGGGACGATGTGGCGAGTGTTGGGGTCACGTTGGAGGTGGCGAAACTGGCGGAGGTCTATGTGTTGTATGTGCCGGCTGGTGGGGTGAAAGGTGAGGACCAGGGGCACTCTGCCCTTGTTGCGAGTCAGGGAATGGGGAAAGAGGACAGTGTTGCGGGGATGGAGGAGACCCTGGTGCGAGCCTCATCTATAGTGGGGGAGGGGAATCCACGTTCACTGAAGAATGAGGACATTTGTGATGACCTGGTGTGGAACACCTCATCCTGGGAGCAGATGCGGAGTGGATGAGGTGGATGGGGGTGGATGGGGCTCTGGTACGCCGAGAACAAGGATTGTTCGACGTACCAGACAAAGAGGCAAGCATAACTTGGGCCCATGTGTGTATCCATAGCTACGCCTTGTGTTTGGAGGAAATGGGAGGAGTCAAAAGAGCAATTATTGAGGGTAAGGACCACCTCCGCTGTGCGGATGAGAGTGTCATTGGACGGGTATGGGTTGCTCCTCTGGTCGAGGAAGAACTGGAGGGCTTTGAGACCATCCAGGTGGGTGATGGAGGTGGAGAGTGACTGGACGTCCATGGCGAAGATGAGAGGATGGGGGCCTGGAGAATGGAATACGCGGAGCCGACGGATGGTTTCTGTGGTGTCTTGAACATAGGTGGGGAGGGATTTAACCAAGGTGGAAACGGAGGTGTTCGTTTCGCCGAACACCTCCGCTCGGTCTGCAATAACCAACCCGACCTCAAGGTGGCTCAGCACTTCAACTCTCCCTCTCATTCCGTATCTGACCTCTCTGCCCTTGGCCTCCTCCACGGCCAGTATGAGCAACACCTGGCGGGGAAATTTGCAAAGGCCACTGGGGAGACTTTAACTAGAATGGTTGGGGCGAGGGATGCAAATAGCAAAAGCTAGTAGACAGAATGGGAGGCAGGAAGCAGAAAAGGGAAGCACTCGGACACAAGAGGAGAAAGGAAAAAAAGGAAATAAACAGAGAATAATATATGGGGGGTTTCTTAAATGTGCATATTTTAATGCTAGGAGCATTGTAAGAAAGGTGGATGAGCTTAGAGTCTGGATAGACACCTGGAAGTATGATGTTGTGGCGATCAGTGAAACATGGTTGCAGGAGGGCTGTGATTGGAAACTAAATATTCCAGGATTTCGTTGCTTCAGGTGTGATAGAATTGGAAGGGCAAGAGGTGGAGGTGTTGCATTGCTAGTCAGGGAAGATATTACAGCAGTGCTTTGGCAGGATAGATTGGAGGGCTCACCTAGGGAGGCTATTTGGGTGGAACATAGAAGTGGGAAAGGTGTAGCAACACTTATAGGGGTATATTATAGACCGCCAAGTGGGGAACGAGAATTGGAAGAGCAAATATGTAAAGAGATAGCAGATATTAGTAGTAAGCACAAGGTAGTGATTGTGGGAGATTTCAACTTTCCACACATAGACTGGGAAACACATTCTTTAAATGGGCTGGATGGTTTGGAGTTTGTAAAATGTGTGCAGGATAGCTTTTTGCAGCAATACATAGAGGTGCCTATTAGAGGAAGGGCAGTGCTGGACCTCCTGTTAGGAAATGAGACGGGACAGGTGGCGGAGGTATGCGTAGGGGAGCACTTCGGGTCCAGTGATCACAATACCATTAGTTTCAACATAATTATGGAGAAGGACAGAACTGGGCCTAGGGTTGAGATTTTTGATTGGAGAAAGGCTAACTTTAACGAGATGCGAGATGATTTAAAAGGAGTGAACTGGGACATTTTGTTTTATGGGAAAGATGTAGAGGAGAAATAGAGGACATTTAAAGGGGAAATTTTAAGAGTACAAAACCTTTATGTTCCTGTTCGATTGAAAGGAACCAGTAAAAATTGGAAAGAGCCCTGGTTTTCAAGGGAAATTGGACATCTTGTTCGGAAAAAGAGGGAGATCTCCAATAATTATAGGCAGCATGAAGTAAATGAAGTGCTGGAGGAGTATAAGGAATGTAAAAAGAATCTAAAGAAAGAAATTAGAAAAGCTAAAAGAAGATATGAGGTTGCTTTGGCAAGTAAGGTGAAAGTAAATCCAAAGGGTTTCTACAGCTATGTTAATAGCAAAAGGATAACAAGGGATAAAATTGGTCCATTGGAGAGACCGAGTGGACAGCTATCTGCAGAGCCAAAAGTGATGGGGGAGATATTGAACAATTTATTTTCTTCGGTGTTCACCAAGGAGAAGGATATTGAATTATGTGAGGTAATGGAAACTAGTAGAGTAGCTATGGATACTATGAGTTTCAAAGTAAACGAAGTACTGGCACTTTTGAAAAATATAAAAGTGGATAAGTCTCCAGGTCCTGACAGGATATTCCCTAGGACATTGAGGGAAGTTAGTGTAGAAATAGCCGGGGCTATTACAGAAATATTTCAAATGTCATTAGAAACTGGAATAGTCCCCGAGGATTGGCGTACTGCGCATGTTGTTCCATTGTTTAAAAAGGGTTCTAAATGTAAACCTAGCAATTATAGACCGGTTAGTTTGACTTCAGTGGTGGGCAAATTAATGGAAAAGATACTTAGAGATAATATATATAAGTATCTGGATAAAGAGGGTCTAATTAGGAACAGTCAACATGGATTTATGCCTGGAAGGTCATGTTTGACTAATCTTCTTGAATTTTTTGAAGAGGTTACTAGGGAAATTGACGAGGGTAAAGCAGTGGATGTTGTCTATATGGACTTCAGTAAGGCCTTTGACAAGGTTCCTCATGGAAGGTTGGTTAAGAAGGTTCAACTGTTGGGTATAAATGCAGGAATAGCAAGATGGATTCAACAGTGGCTGAATGGGAGAAGCCAGAGGGTAATGGTGGATGGCTGTTTGTCGGGTTGGAGGCAGGTGACTAGTGGGGTGCCTCAGAGATCTGTGTTGGGTCCTTTGTTGTTTGTCATGTACATCAATGATCTGGATGAAGGGGTGGTAAATTGGATTAGTAAGTATGCAGATGATACCAAGATAGGGGGTGTTGTGGATAATAAAGAGGATTTCCAAAGTCTACAGAGTGATTTAGGCCAGTTGGAAAAATGGGCTGAAAGATGGCAGATGGAGTTTAATGCTGATAAATGTGAGGTGCTACACCTTGGCAGGACAAATCAAAATAGGTCGTACATGGTAAACGGTAGGGAATTGAAGAATACATTGAACAGAGGGATCTGGGAATAACCGTGCATAGTTCCTTGAAGGTAGAATCTCATATAGATAGGGTGGTAAAGAAAGCTTTTGGTATGCTAGCCTTTATAAATCAGAGCATTGAGTATAGAAGCTGGGATGTAATGTTAAAATTGTACAAGGCGTTGGTGAGACCAAATCTGGAGTATGGTGTACAATTTTGGTCGCCCAATTATAGGAAGGATGTCAACAATATAGAGAGGGTACAGAGGAGATTTACTAGACTGTTGCCTGGGTTTCAACAGCTAAGTTACAGAGATAGGTTGAATAAGTTAGGTCTTTATTCTCTGGAGCGCAGAAGGTTAACGTGGGACTTGATAGAGGTCTTTAAAATGACGAGAGGGATAGACAGAGTTAATGTGGACAAGCTTTTCCCTTTGAGAATAGGGAAGATTCAAACAAGAGGACATGACTTTAGAATTAAGGGACAGAGGTTTAGGGGTAACATGAGGGGAAACTTCTTTACTCAGAGAGTGGTAGCGGTGTGGAATGAGCTTCCAGTGGAAGTGGTGGCGGCAGGTTCGTTGGTATCATTTAAAAATAAATTGGATAGGCATATGGATGAGAAGGGTATGGAGGGTTATGGTATGAGTGCAGGCAGGGGGGACTAAGGAAAAAAAGTTGTTCGGCACGGACTTGAAGGGCCGAGATGGCCTGTTTCCGTGCTGTAATTGTTATATGGTTATATGGTTAACACCACAAATTGGAGGAACATCACCTCATATTCCGCTTGGGGAGTTTTACATCCTCTGGGCTTGAACATTGAATTTTCTCAATTCTGTTACCCGTTGCTGTCTCCTCCCCTTACCACCTCTCCCCCAACCCTCGGGCTCATGCTCCTCCATTTTCCTTTCTTCTCCCCCCCCCCCCCAAACCTCCCGAAGAAGGGTTTCGGCCCGAAACGTTGGCTATCTCCTTCGCTCCTTAGGAGCTGCTGCACCCGCTGAGTTTCTCCAGCCTTTTGTGTACCCTAAGATGAGTGTTTGATGGCTTGAACCGGGATTCGATAGTGTATAGAAGGAGATTTACAGCTTGTTCTTAGTTAAGGCGTCTACTTTTACTTGTGGAATACATGAGCATGTGGTTGGGAAAGGTTGAGAAATACATCAGTCACGATAAAATGGCAAAGCAGACTGTGCTCTCGTATCTTATTGACTTTTTGTATAACACCTTGTCCAACGTTGCCCAATTAGGTCCGTCCACAATTATTTCCACTTTTGACTCTACCTCATCCCACCCCTTCAATCGGACATTTCACTGATTTCCGCCACGTACTTGGCACGCTTTTCCATCTTTTTGTCCCCAGCCTTTGTTACTTACACCACTCCTCTGCTAATCAAAACCCTGCTGAACTGCATCCACCAACATAATTACATATTATACTGACACACCTCTTATGCGACGTTTTACACCCTATTACATGCAGTTATCAGATGTCCTAATCAAAAATGTCAGCTCTGCATTCCCTCCAGAATTTGTCTGCGGCGCGTTCGGTTCCTCAGCACTTTTTGTTTTGACGAGCCAATATATTAGTTTAGCTGCAAAAGATAAATTCTATATTATGTCAGGAAATAAATGGTCCTTTAGGCAGAGCAACGGCTTTCTTTCTAATGATTTGGACCTAATTTACATTCCAGTGCATAGGAATGTTTCAACAGTACCAAACTTTATTATCCACATGGTACCTTTGTTTACCTTAACGTCTGAATGATTTGCAACATATTCAACTTTCACAGAGAAATGGAACATCTTCCAAATAAAAATTATGCTTTACGTATCCTCTGGACAATTGTTTTGAAAAGAAAGCACACAGTCAGGCCTACTAAGAATGCATGACAAATTATTTTTCTCACTTGTGTATTTTAGTTCTTCCTGACAGTGTATTCGATCTGAAGCGAGGGAAACGTAACCGCAAATTAGGAAATAATAGAAAAAATGTGTGTGCACATTTACTTTGCATGCATTGAAGAGATTTAGACCATATATCTGAACAAGAAAATAACACATCTTGCATCATATGTCTAGAAGCCCGAACAATGCAATGAAATAAATTCCGAAAAGTATTTGCTTTGGGATTTGAACCTATGTGCTTGATAGGTGGCTACATACTTAAGAAGGGATATAGTACCGTTAACACCCAGTTATTCTGATTTAATTTTAATGTATCAAAACGATTTATGTTGTTTAAAGTTTATTTTTCCGGTGGCGTCAAATTTAGGGAAACTGAGTTATCAAGCGATTATCTATTGCACCCTGCAGTTTTCAATTAATTGTGAGGAAGCTCCACTCACTGACCAAAACGACCGGGCGATATATATTAACGTATATAATTGGAAGTCTCGGCAATTTGACCCTTCATGAATGTTCTGATGTTTGAAATGTTCACGATTTTTAATCTGAATCAGTAACCTCTTCCTGTTACTTGCTGACATGTCACCTCGTTTCATCATTAAACATGAAGCTATCTGTTTTTAAATGTACAATTGATCACATTCTACATTTGATCACATAGATAAATCCACCAGTTCAACAAACAGTGTGAGTGGAAATGTATTCCCAGTTCTGGATTATATGACTTAGCCCTCTCCGCACATTGTGGCCGATTGTACAAAATGTATCAATTTTATTCAGCATCTTACCTCATCATTTAGTCCACTTGAAATTGTGTAGCATGACATAACATCATTTGCTTTTCCTATGACAAGGATACTTAATTGCTCTATACCCTTCCTCAGAGAATGATACTACTATGTTTCTGAAAATTAAACAAAACGTGCAGGTAATACTGAAATACGCATCCGACTGTGATGTTCAATTACATAAAATTGTCACCTTGGCGTGGTGGAGAAGCTTGTGTGGACCTGAGATCCTCAGAACGATGCCTTCTGGAGCTATTCTCCTGGTAGGGCTACCCATGCGGTATGGTCTAGTGTGAGGTCTCTGTCAAAGAGCAATCCAACCAAGACCTCAACGGTGGAACAGGCGGAGGACGATGGCTGACCTCAGTGGAACAGTCACAGCGGCTTGGAAGGCGGACGAATGGTGGAATAGAAAAGGGTCTCCGGTCGTCTTCGAATCCATGCCGTTGGATCCTGACCCAGATCCGTCAAGGATTATGTGATGGCTGTCTGTGCAGCCGGATCCACACGTTAAAGAATATTATCCTGGAGACACCCCTCGTCAGCCCTGAACGAAGGGGCCTAAGACCACTGCACATGAAATATTATAGGTTTGAAGTGCAAGGAACCTTCTTCCTTCTAAAAGACTGGTTGATTCTGCATATATTTTCATGAACTGGTGCAGAAGCACATCCTTGTATAACTGCATATCATTTTTCAATATAAATTAATTGGGATATTATTCCTGCCACTTGATGTTTGCCAGCATATTTAAGTTTATAATTATCGATATTATGTTGCACGCGTCCGTTCGATGCCCAAGGATTTTATCCCAGTGGAGCGTCACTATCAATTATGCGCAGGAATATCTGGAGCAAATCGCTAATAGTTGTGAAGCTATTAATATCCAGGTATATATTGACTTTTATTTCTACTTATAATTTTTTAATTATTTAAAATATTCAAACGGAAAAAATCAAGACCATTCACTGACAATGTGATAGAATGTTAGATTGGTTTAAATGTTTAACGAGCGAATTTTCTTCTGCAGTCGAACATGTTAACAGTAATGTCATTATTATTCTTCGAAAAGTCACTTTTAAATATTTGGATCTCATATATTGAATTGTATCTGATTGTTGTCCGGTGGAGCGTACGAATCCACTGCTTTCAGCAGAATAATATTACACTTTGTTTAAATTTACACGAGAGACAGAGATATAGCTTTGATACAGGCTCTTCGGCCAACCGAATCCACGTGATCCGGCGTTCACCCTGTACACTAACATTATCAAATACATTAGGGCCAATTAACAATCTTAAGGAAGCCAATTATCTTGCAAACATGTTCGTCTTCAGGGTGTGTGAGGAAACCAGATCACCCGGAGAAAACACACGCGGTCACAGGTAGAACGTACAAGCTCCGTAATGTTAGCCTCCCCACGCAGTCAGTATTCAACCTAGATCTCTGGCGCTGGAAGGAGGCAACTTTACCGGTGCTCCTACTCTTTGCAAGAATTGCAACAATCCATGGATTCTAATATATCGGACATAGAAGAACACGAAGTGAATCTCATCAATTATGTCGCATTTGATTTTAATAGAATGGACAAAAATAACGACTGTACTGGAATTATATTGAATACTGCATTTGTAATATTGGTACAAGAGGTGTGAACGCGAAACACATCATGGCCCATGTAAGACATGCAAATAGTTTGTGCAGTAAAGGACTAGGATTTGTGCAGGGTTCGCGTTGGAGTAATTATATATTTCCAATGTAGCATAGGTTTGGAAAAAATCTACTTTCTCGGAAGAAATGTGATTCGAAGTATCCTCCTTTGGAATTCTATTTCAATAGCAGGTATGTCAGGGAATCATTGGGATGACAATACCGCGCACAATGAAATGTTACCAACGTTTTTAGTACACGAGATCATTGTATAGCGTATAATGAAACCTACCAGACTTTAATTCTTCTGTGATCACGTACGTAGAAAGAAAATAAAGAAAGGGCAGTTGGATGAATGTGCAATGGCATATGGAAATCATATTGTCTTCGGGCGGTAGCGCCTATCGCACAATTTACAACAAGAGTAAATAACTGAGCTGTTTGACAATGTTGATTGATGCATAATTTAAAGTAACAACAAAAATAAATCTGCATAACAAGAGTATGTTGTTGGAATTTACACGTTGTTGCAAGAATGTATTCATGATCTTCCGCAAGTAACAACGGATGTGATCGAGCAGAATGAATATAGTTTGGCCCGTGGTGAAATAAAAGGACCTGGATGGAAGTATTCTCACCTGGATGAAGCAATTGGAAGATAGGACGGAAAAAGGTGCTGCTAAGGAGTGCAGAAATGGGTAAACAAACAGAATTTCGAATCATTGAGATCTGTTTAAGGGAGAAGTATCCTGTACAACGGGGAGAGATCAAGTCCGAACAGTCTGTGATGTATGTAAACGATTTGGGCGTAGAAAGTGGACGGGACGGTTCCTACGTTTCGAGACGACAGGAAAACCAATGGATATGCGGGTATTGATGAAATTATACGTGAATACCGCGGGGTATCGATCAAAAACACATGTGCGATAACATGACAGATATAACTGACTGAGCAATTGTGAGGTATAGTTATTTGGAGAGAAGCTGAGATATTTAATTACATTGATATACAATGGGAGCATGGGGTCCAAGTCCATAGCTTTCTGAATGTGGCGTGAAATTGATGTGAGTAAATCGGTGGATGTTGTCTATATGGACTTCAGTAAGTACTTTGAT
Organism: Raja brachyura; assembly: GCA_963514005.1. The sequence continues at coordinate 17,432,406 of OY740804.1, read as the reverse complement.
AAGCTTCCACATGGAAGGTTGGTTAAGGAGCTTCAATTGTTGGGTATTAATGGTGGAGTAGCAAGATGGATTCCACAGTGGCTGAATGGGAGATGCCAGAGAGTAATGGTGGATGGCTGCTTGGCACGTTGGAGGACGGTGACTAGAGGGGTGCCTCAGGGATCTGTGTTGGGTCCACTGTTGTGTGTCATGTACATCACTGATCTGGATGACGGGGTGGTAAATTGGATTAGTAAGTATGTAGATAATACTAAGATAGGTGGTGTTGTGGATAATCAAGTAGATTCTCAAAGTCTACAGAGAGATTTAGGCCATTTGGACGTGTGGGCTGAAAGATGGCAGATGGAGTTTAATGCTGATAAGTGTGAGGTGCTACATCCTGGCAGGACAAATCAAAATAGGACGTATATGCTAAATGGTAGCGAAAGGAGGAATGTAGTTGAACAGAGGGATCTAGGCACAACTGTGTGTAGTTCCCTGAAGGTGGAATCTCTTGTCGATAGGGTGGCAAATAAAGCTTTTGGTGTGCTGGCTTTGGAAAATCAGAGCATTGTGTATAGAACTTGGGATGTAATGATAAAATTGTACAAGGCATTGGTGAGGCCAATTCTGGAGGACGGTGTACAGTTTTGGTAGGAAAGAGGTCAACAAAATAGAGGGAGTACAGAGGAAATTTACTAGAATGTTGCCTGCGTTTCTGCAACTAAATTACAGAGAAAGGTTGAACAAGTTATGTGTTTATACTTTGGAGCGCAGAAGGTTAAGTGGGGACTTGTAGAGGTCTTTAAAATGATGAGATGGATAGATAGTGTTGACGTGGATAAGCATGTTCGATTGGGAGTAGGGAAAATTCAAACAAGGGTACATGATTTGAGAATTAAGGGACAGAGGTTTAGGGGTGACATGAGGGGGAACCTCTTTATTCAGAGTGGTAGCTGTGTGGAACGAGATTCCACTGGAAGTGGGGAGGCAAATTCGATGTTATCATTTAAAAATGGATTGGATAGGTGTATGAACGGGAAAGAAATGGAGGGTTATGGTCTGAGTGCAGGTAGATTGGACCAAGGGGGAATAAGTGCTCGGCACAGACTAGAAGGGACGAGGTGGCCTGTTTCCGTGCTGTAATTGTTCTATGGGGATATGGTTATATGGTTATATGTCAATTGGTAGAGTGGTAAGAAAGTGCATCATATGACAGTCATTATCGGCAACGACTGTAATATTCCACAAGTTATAGTGCGACTTTATTGGACTTAGTTTCGTCCGACTTTGGAGCATTGTGTGCACTCTCCTGCCTTCACGACTCTCTGGATGAAACTTTTTCTTCATTTCCGTTGTATATGATCTACGCCTTGTTCTTAAGCTGTGGCCCATGGTTCTGCACTCCCCAAACATCGGGAACATATCTCCTGCCTCTAGCGTGTCCAATCCCTTAATTATATTTTATGTTTCAATAAGATTATGTCTCATCCTTCTAAATGCCAATGTATACAAGCCCAGTCGCTCCATTCTTTCAACACATTACACTCCAACGACCTCGAAGTAAAATAGTTGCTCGTGCCTATGAGGCAACCATGCTCGTAATTCAGAACAGAAATATGACGTTTTACAGCTAGATTAATCTATCAGCTGCAAACACCAAATGAATTGACCAGGTTGACGCCGTTACACATTTTTTTACAGTTAGGAACAATGTATTCAGATGAATATGTCCTGTATAGCAATAAATGAGCAAAGAAACGCAACATTAAACCATTCCCCGTATCGCGCAGCAGATCAGTCCCATTACCAATCACACCAAACGCGGTAAATAAAGCTGTTAAAACTCCCGCAAAACAGCAGATTATTAAAATATCTGAAAGTTATAACACACTTGGGAATTCGAAAGGAAAGGAATACATTCCGAATGATAGTTATAATTCTGTGATCTGTTCCATGACTTGCTAAGTTATGTGAATGCTTTTATTACGATGGTGCTTTTATTACTTTAAGATACGCTTCATCAAAAGAGCATCGTGCATTATATTGGACAAATTAATGTCACCTGATTTTGCTTCAGTCATATTTTGATGCCATTTTAGTGTCCTGTAATCTGCTGTAATGTCAGTGGAACTTTGACGTGTCGATTAACAGTGGTTAGCCATATCCTTTGGTGATTTATTCAGAAATTAAATTATCATTACGGTCATTTATGCAATGTAAGTGCAACTTGGAAAATAGTGCATTGTTCTGATCGATGCACTAAGGGAACGGTCTATATAGACTTAAAATATTAAATAGGTTTAAACATATCTTTTATCTTTCACTATTTTTTCGTTTTGTTTCAAAAACCCAAAATGAGAGAAGGTGTTTCCTAACTCCTGCGTCAGTTATGTCTATTCACATATCGTAGTCAACTCACCTGACACTTTGCTCAACTTTTCTATATCTTATATGTTTAAACACGAAAACGTAATCAGTTTTTACTGATTGTACAACATTCAAATCCAAATCTTTTAGTTTGATTATTATTATTACAGACGACTCAATTAGTCCAAGCATTATGTCCAGATATATCAAAATAGATTCAATTACATATCAAAGCAATTTTTTCTCTGCTGTTTGTAAAGTATTTCCACTAATTACAAAATATCAAAACATACATTTAATCAATGACTATATCTGACTGATTTTTCGCCATACTTGAATCTTTGTCTTCGATATTCTTTTCTGCGAAGCATGGGAACTGTTTATCTTTGAGCTTTAATGGAACAGAATGTATTAATTGAGGTACTTTGGAAATGCTATTATAGACTATGCAGGGATACATCGTGTAGTAATGTATTATGCGCAAAAGCATTATATAAATTTCATTATTAACATTTTGCTCAACATTTTTATTTTTCACAATGGAGAACAACGTATATTGTTTTCATGAAAACAAATTCTACCAATATTCATTTTAATTATGCCAAAGATTTGTAAAAAAAAAATAATAATTAACTTAAATGAAACTAATTTCAAAGCCACTTTCAGCTATTCTGTTATTTTTGCAAGGAAGACTAAACACACAGCACACCAGAAATGTACACACAAAAATTACGAACACGGTAATTAAATACGGAGTTTGTGACGGGGACACGCAATTGTCCAGGGAGGGGAGAGAGAGGAGAGTGAGAAGAGGGGAGAGGAAGAGAAAAGGGGAGAGAGAGGAGGAGAGAGATAGAAGAGGGGAGCGAAAGAGAAAAGGGAAGAGAGAAGGGAGAGAGATGGGGGGAGAGAGAAGAGGGAGAGAGAGGAGGGGAGGTAGAAGGGAGAGAGAGAAGGGAGAGAGAGCGCGGAGAGAGAGAAGAAGGAAGATAAAGTGACAAGGAGAGAGAGGTGGGGGAGAGAGGGGGAGAGAGAAGAGTGGAGAGAGAGGAGGAGAGAGAGAAGCGGATAGAGAGAAGGGAGAGGGTGAGATGGGAGGAGGAGAGAGAGAAGGGGAGAAAGATAGAAGAGAGAGAGAAGCGAGAGAGAGAGGGGGAGAGAGAAGGGAGAGAGAGAGGAGAGAGTGAGAAGGGGAGAGAGAAGGGACAGAGGGAATGGAGAGAGTGAGGAGGGGAAAGGGAAGGGGAGAGAGAAGGGGGAGAGAGAAAAGGGGTAGATAGAACGGGGAGAGAGAGAAGGGGGAGAGGGGGAGAGAGGAGGGAGAGAGAGAGAGAGGAAAATAGACAGGTGGGGAAGATACAGTGGAGAGAGAAGGGGGAGAGAAGAAGAGAGAGAGAAGAGTGGAGATAAAGAGTGAAGGGGAGAGAGAGGGCGGAGAGAGAGAGAAGTGAGAGTAGAGAGAGAATGGGAGAGAATGGATAGAGAGGGGGAGAGAGAGAAGAGGGAAGATAAATAGAATAGGGGAGAGAGCGAAGTGAGAGAGAGAAGGGAGAGAGAGTGAGGTGTGAGAGAGAGAAGAGGGGAGGGAGAAAGGGGAGACAGGAACGTGGGGGTCATTCCACCACACAAGCCATAGATGACAGGGCAATCTGAAGCCAAGCACCAAGTTGTAAGCGGCCGAAGGTACGCATTCCTCGGGACAACCCCCAGCTCCCACGGGCATTCTCGCGCGCTGTGGGTCGGGCAGAACGGAGGTGTGGGACAGTGTTCATCCCTCCATAGTGAAATGATGGACGCGGGGGTGTGGACCAATCGCTGAGAAGTCCCGCCCCACGGGAACGTCATGGCCGTTATTTGACATTACTGTGGAGCGTCATTCGGTCCTTTGGATTGTACCCGCCTTTGACGTAGGTGGCGTTTCGGCAGAGCCGCCTTTCGGTGAGTTGGCTGTTATGCGTCCCGCCCTTTCGGTTAGTTTGCATTTAAGCATCCCACCCTTTCGGTTAGTTGGCGTTTCGGCTTAATTTCCATTCGATTATTCCACGCTTCGGCTTCTTTTCCATTCCGTTAATTGGATTCCACTTATTTTTTTCGGCTACTCGTCCATCGGCGCCACTTCCGCACACAGGTCAAAGTGGCCTTCGTACTTATCCACCAGCGGCGAGTTATCCAGGTACGGCTCTAGGTGACCAGACGTTCCCTGGTCGAGCGCGCTCACCACGCAGTGGTAACCGATCTCTACGACCGTTACTCCGCACGTGTGGAACTGTGTGTCACCTGTCGGACCATACCTGCGCGTACGAGGTCCAGAAGGTAGTTACCTTCAGGGAAACGGCGTTCACCTCGGCCTGGATGGGCGTTAGTGGTGTGCACCTTATTTTCCAGAATTACATTTCTGGACGTCGGGGTTACCAATGTGGCGGGGACACGTAGATGTTCAGCCAGGAAACACGCAGGACACAACGTTTGTGCGATCAATTGTGTGTTCCTCCGTACAGCTCCCCCTCCTACCACGGGGCACGGTCGTTGCCCGACCTTATATACCGCCCACGGAGCCCCGTGTTCCATTAATTGCCGTTCATTTCATCCTCAAACCAGCTCTTAACACGTACCACGGGGCACTGGCATTATGTGCCAGTATGTATTCCCGACTTTATGGGCCGCCCGCGGAGTCCCGTGACCCGCAGCCCCCGTCAACGTGACACCCGACTCCTCCCTCCAGAGGCGATGGTTCGTACTACGTGTGGCACACCACCAGTTGCTGCCACAACATCTACTTGGACATGGATCACCAAATTCAATAGATCTTGACACTGAAGATATTGTTTGTCTATCATGTTGGAAATGCACTCTAATAAAAGGCTACGGATTGTGAGAATAATATAGGAATCCAGCCACACTCTGAATACTATGAATCCATCTATTCCACTCTTCAGGAGCTATTACACAAACCATATAACCATATAACAACCATATAATAACTACAGCACGGAAACAGGCCTTCTCTGCCCTTCCAGTCCGTGCCGATCATTTATTTCCCCTAGTCCCATCCATTTGCACTCAGATCATAGCACTCCATTCCATTCCCGTCCATATACCTATCCACTTTACTTTTAAATGTTAAAATCGATCCTGCCTCCACCAGTTCTGCTGGAAGATCATTCCACACAGCCGCCACTCTCTGAGTAAAGTAGTTCCCCCTCGTGTTACCCCTAAACTTCTGTCCCTCAATTCTCATGTCATGCCCTCTTGTTTAAATCTTCCCTATCCTCAATGGGAAATCGTATCCACGTTAACTCTGTCTATCCCTTTCATCATTTAAAAAACCTCAATCATGTCCCCCCTTAACCTTCTGCGCTCCAAAGATAAAGACCAAACGTTTATATAATTTCGAAAAATGGATTTAATCTAATATACTTAATCAATTACTTACTGTACTTTTGCTGTAATCCTTCGACGTCTATCGAAAATATAAACCAAATCCATGAACATTGATATGTGAATATCAATAATGGGAATAACCTTTGATACAAGATAATGTCCAGTAAAGTCCGATCCCATTTAATCCGGGCATCTCCAATGACGTAGATAGTAGGTTCTAGGAAATGCCTCGTCCTTTTGTAAACTATGATTACTGAAGTTGGCCTACGATTCTATCACAACCACTGGAGAACATAACCGTAATTGACTGTAACGCCCATATCCTCGTGCAACAAACATTTGGTTGATATGGACAGGCTTTGTCTTTTGTTTCAAAATAAATGTACGCACGAGATGGGAATAAGCAAATTCCGAAATAGATGCCTATCGACAATGGACAATTGGTGCAAGAGTAGGCCATTCTGCCCTTCGTGCTAGCACCGCCATTCAGTGTGATCATGGCTGATCATCCACAATCAGTACCCCGTTCGTGCATTCTCCCGTTATCCCCTGACTCCGCTATCTTTAACAGCTCTATCTAATTCTCTCTGGAAATCATACAGAGACCAGTCCTCCACACCTTCTGAGATAGAAACCTTTAGAGACTCACAACCCTCTATGTTAAAAATGTTTTCCTCATCGCCGTTTAAATGGTTAATTCTTATTATTAAACTTTCTCGCTGGTTCTGGACTCCCCCAACATTGGGAACATGTTTACTGTCTCTAGCGAAATATACCTTTCAATAAGATCCCCTCTCATCCTTCTAAACTCTACATTATGCAAGCCCAGTCGCTCCATTCCATCAAAATATGACAGTCCAGCGATTCCGGTATTAACCTCGCAGGAATAACTTTGTTCTTCCTCAAATTTGGAGACCAAAACTGCACACAATGCTCCAGGTGTGGTCTCAGTAGAGTCCCGTGCAACTGTAGAAGGACCTATTTGCTCCTGTACTCAACTCCTCTTGTTATTAAGGGGAACATGCCATTCGCTTTCTTCACTACCTGCAAGCTTACTTTCAGTGACTGATGAACAAGGACCACAAGACCTCGTTGTACTTTCCCATTTAACAAACTTGACACCATTTAGATCATAATCTGCATTCCTGTTTTTTTGCCACCAAGTGGATAATCTCACATTTACCCACATAAAACTGCAACTGCCATGCATCTGCCCACTCACCCAACCTGTCCAAGTCATCCTGTATGATCATAGCATCCTCCTCACAGTTCACACTGCCACCCAGCTTTGTGTCATCTGCAAATTTGCTAATGTAACTTTGATTCCGCTCATCGAGATCACTAATGTATATTGTAAATAGCTGCAGACCCAGCAACCAGCCTTGCGATAACCCTCTAGCCACTGCCTGCCATACTGAAAGGGACCCTTCAATGCCTACACTTTGTCTCCGGTATGCTATTCAATTTTCTATCCATATCAGCGCTCTACCCCCACTATCATGTGCTCTAACTTAGCCTACTAATCTCCGATGTGGGACTTTATCAAATTATTTCTGAAAGTCCAGGTTCAATGCATCCTCTGGCTCTCTCATATCCATTTTCCTAGTTAGATGCTCAAAATGCCCCAGAAGATTAGTCAACCAAGCTTAGCGTTCAGGATGTTGCTGAATTATGCAATTTATATCAATTCTAGTATTGTTTGCTCAATAAGTGCGCCATCTGATCGAGCTTCCAATATATGGAATTTGCAAGAGGGAATATTTCGTTTACTTACAGAAACAATGCTCGTATTTTTCTTCGGTCTGGCCATGGTGCTGCTGTTAGAGCAGTTGCCCCACGATGCTAAAGAGCATGTTTTTTTTCTGACTTCGGGTGTTGTCGCTGTTCATTCGCAGTTTCTCACAGTGACTGCGTGAATTTTGTTGTGGTGCTTCGATACCCACACATATCCCCAAACCATGCGATCATATTGGTCAACTGCATATGTAAATTGCCCGGGTGTGGTGGGGGTAGACGTAAAATGGGTTACAATAAACAAGCGTGGCCGGGTGGTCGTTGGTGGGTGTCTGGAATGCGCAAGTGATGGTGGAGTCACACATGCTAGATCAATTTAGTCTTTCCGACTGCCCCAGGAAAAAGGGACATATCAATCACGTGCAGGCAGAGAAGATTGGTTTAACTTGGCATCATGTAAGATACCGGTATTGTGGTCCGATTGGGATTTTTACTATGCTATTCTGTTGTATCGTTCATGTTCTATCGATATAGCATAAAACGTATATATGACCTAAACGTATTAATACATTCCAAATCAGTCTAACATTGCACATAATTGACCTATGAAGCATGAAAGATAAAAGAAAAACTGAGAACTGCAGGCTACCTAAACTAATGCATGTTACAGATCAGTTCATAACATTCTGAGCGGTATTTGAAAGGTATGATAATTTCAGAATGTGAGCAAGCGGATAATGCACCTTATGAAATATAGATGCCTCCGCAAATTAGTCCAGCACATCTGCGCTTATTTGCAATTAGTTTACTGCCAAATGTACTGAGGTGCAGTGAATAACGATTGCTACGTGCTAACCAGACAGCGGAATAGCAATGCCTGATTGCAATCGAACCATTCACGATGTATATATACGTGTTAACGGGAATTATGTGAATAACGTTTGATTCAAGATAAAGTCCAGTAAGGTCGGATTAAATTTAGTCCGAGCTTCTCCAATGAAGTAGAGAGTAGCTTCGAGCAAATGCCTCGTCCCCTTGTGAATATGGTGCGCACTTGTAATATCTAAATACAAGCTGCAGACACCAAGGGAAGGGAACAGGACGGTGCCGTTGCCCAAATCAACAATAAGGAACGATAGAAGCACAGGAATCTGGCCGGCATGTGGAAGAATAAGCACAGAAGCTCAAAACTAAACTGAACACTATCTTGCGCAGCAGATATACCCCATAACCAATTACATGGAAGACGGTTAATAACACTTTCAAAACTACCGCAGCACAGCAGATTAATAAAATATCCAAAACTCATAGCAGACTTATAAATTAGAAAACATAAATCTAATTTGAATGATATATAATTATGTGGTTTATCCTCTGACGTGCCAATTAGTTTCAATACCTTGATTACTTTGGTGCATTTTACTTTTATGGAGCACTTTACGAAACAAAAGCATCTTGCGTTATATTGGAATGGAGTATCAATGACACCGGATTTTGCTTCAATCACTTTGATGCCATTTATCGGGTTATATATACTGCTGGAATGTCAGATTCATTGACAGTGGTTAGCAATAACATTTGGGGTGTTGATCTGAAAATAGGTTACCCTGCAGCTTTTTGGGTGGGATGTTATCGATATGAGCTTTATTTTACCGAGCAGCCTCACTTTTTAACGGCGATGCCAAACTTGTTGGTTGCACAAAAAGCTGGAGAAACTCAGCGGGTGCAGCAGCATCTAAGGAGCGAAGGAGATAGGCGACGTTTCGGGTCGAGACCTTTCCTCAGACCAAACTTGTTGTTTATTGCTAGAGTTACTTTCTGCTTTTTGTGTTTTCAGGGACGGCTGTTTTCTCCATTTCATTGCCCCGAAAATTTGTTTTACTTGCTTTGGCCTACATATCCGGTCACCAAATGTTAAGGGCGATAATGAATATATATGTTTTTGGCTTTCTGTGGAGAAGTCATAGGTTACTAATTTGCGATTTAGTGATGCGTTAAAGAAAACGATTAACTAAGGGAGGCGAGTGCGAGTGTATATTTTCGTCAGTAAGGCAGTTCAAAAAATTCCACACGGTTGGGGTACCTGAATGTCAATGCAAATTGGATCAAAGCCGAGCAAGCTACATGTTTCGACGATTTGTTTGCTGATTGGAGGTGGATGAATTACGTCGTCTGTTAGCATGCCTTTGGGCAGTGTTGTCCCAATGGAATCAGTGTCAGGACATGTATGGCCTTTGACGTAATGACTTGCATGTAAAAAGTAGGAAATATGAATGCTGACAGTGCGGAATAGAATAAATTTGCATTGCTGCGAGCGAGAACAAGTTAGGCTCAGGACACATAATACAAAATGTCAAGGATGTTGGACAGTGGCAACTTGATAACTTGAATATACTCAACACTTGGAGGCACAATGACACTGTGGGCGGCAAAGCGGCACAGCTTCTAGAATTGGTGCCTGACTGCGCCGGAGACCCGCTTCGATATTCAACTAGGTTGGTGGCTGTGTAGAATTTGTGCACTCTACCCGTGACCGCGTGATTTACTTCCGCTGCTCTGGTCTCGTCCCACGTGCAGTTTATGCGTTAGTTGGTCTCGGTAAATCACCTCAGTGTGCAGAGATTGGATGTGAACGTGGGATAACATGGAACTAGCCAGAGCGGATGATCGGTAGACAGCGTAGGTTTGTTTTTTGCCAATGTGTCTGTTTCCCTGCTCTATCTTTACGGTGATAGAGTCAAAAGCGAAAAAAGCTATGCAATAAACTATCGGTTGCTTGGCTATGTTCATGAGTAGGAGGAGGCATTAAAGTGGCGACGCTTGTGGATTGGATTGTAGTTAAAATGAATTGTTTATCGTCTTGCGGTGTTTTATTGCAATTTTTTGGAACACCATTTAAATACAACTTGAACATTGTGCAGAGTTCCGATCGGAAACGACATATATACACCTTAAATATTAGCAGGAATTAACTGCAGATACTGGTTTAAATAGAACGTAGGCACAAATAAGTTGGAGTAACTTAGCAAAAGATATCATCTCTGGAGAGAAAGAATGGGTGACATTTCGGTTCGAGACCCTTCTTCACTCGATTCTTCTCGACTAGAAGCATCCCCCGTTCCTTCACTCCAGAGATGCTGCCTGGCCCGCTGAGTGACTTCAGCATTTTATGTCTGCCGACTTCAAATATTACATAGTTTTCAATGATCATTCATGTTTCGCTTTTGGAGTAAAATAATCATGGAGTGATACTGTATGGAAACAGGCCCTTCGGCCCAATTCGCCCACCATGTCCCAACTACACTGGTCCCACTTGTCTGCGCTTGCTCCATATCCCTACATCCCTGCCCTCACCATGTACTTGTCTAACTGTTTCTTAAACAATGAGATAGTCCCAGTCTCAGCCACCTCCTCTGGCAGTTTGTTCCATACACCCACCACTCTTTGTGGGATGAAGTTATCTCTCGGATTCATTTTAAATATTTTCCCCTTCACCTTGAACCAATGTCGTCAGGTCTCGATTCCCCTACTCTTGGCAAAATACTCTGCATCTGCCCAATCTATGTTATCATATTTCTGCTGGGTATCTTAAGTATGCGAGTGTGAGGATAGCTCCTCTCGTTATTTGCTTTACAGGCTTTATGATTCATTTCTTGTTACCAGACTCAATGTTGTATTTTCTGCTAGTGCCTTTATTAAGGACAAAGCTGGTAAAGTAGACAGCCTAAACAATTACAGACCCATAGCTTTTGCCAGCATATTGTGGAAAGTCTCAGAAAGAATTCTGCTTGATAGAGTAAATGAATTTGTTAGCTCCAGAGATAAACAGTTTCGTTTTAAAACTAACCATGACACTGACTTGTGCATATATGCCATAAAGGAGGTTGCAAACAAATATAGAGGTAAAACCTCTTTACTTATTATGTGCTTTACTGATGCTTGCAAATCCTTTGTTCGTGTTAATCATAGAGAGCTGTTTGTTCAAATGAGTGAGAGAGAGGTGCCTAATTGTGAGAATTCTGATTTACTGGTATGCCCACCAGACAATGCAAATAAAATGGAGCAATAGGGATTCAGCCCAATTTGGGGTTAGTAATGGTGATAGATAGTAACGGTTTTGTCCCCAGTCCTTTTTTAATCTTTATATATATAATTATCTCTCCAAGCAATTGAAAGCCTGCAATGCTGGGTGCATGACTGGCAATATTTTAGTGAACCATATTATGTATGCAGATTATCTTTTGGCCTTGAGTCCATCCAGCGCTGGTCTCCAGCAGCTCCTTACTACATGTTCTGTGTATGGTGTGGAACATGATATTCAATATAATGCTTGTATGGGTGCTGATATGATCTTCAGAACCAAAGAGGATAAATGTCGAAAATATACAGATTTTAAATTATATGACAATAAACTTAGTGTCTGTGATAAGGTAAACTATCTTGGACTATATTTATTACAAAAAAAAGACAGATGTTGAGAATTTTTGACCACATTATCTACCTGCGACTCTACCTTCAAGGAACCATGCACCTGTTCTGCAACACTTTCATTATGCCTACCATTTACTGTGTAGGTCTTGCCCTTGTTCGACATCCCAAAATGCAACACCTCACACGTTCTGTATTAAATTCCACCAACCATTCCTCCGCACACCTGACCAATTTATCCAGATGCTGCTGCAATCGTCCACAACCATCTTCACTATCTGCAAAACCACTAACTTTTGTATAATCAGCAAACTTGCTAATCTTTCCCTGGATTTTCTAATTCAAATCATTGATGTAGATGACAAACAGTAACGAGCCTAGCACCGAACCCTGAGGCACCCCACTAATCACAGGCAGTCCATTCTGAGAAGCAATCTTCCACAATTGCCCCAGTGCTTCGTTCCATGGAGCCAATTTGTTATCCATTCAGATATCTCTCCCCGGACCCCATACAATCCAACATTCAGTAGTAGCCTAGCATGTGGCACCTTGGCGAATGCCTTACTGAAGTCCATGTACACAATATCTACAGCTCTGCCCTTATTCACGTTTTTGGTCACGTCTTCAAAAACATCTACCAGATTTGGGAGGCACAACCTCCCATTTATAAAACCATGCTGAATATCCCTAACCAGCCAAAATGCCTGTATATCCTATTCCTCAGAACACTTTCCAGTAACACATCGACTACATATGTTAAGCTCACTGGCCAATAGTTCCCAGCATTTTCCCCGAAGCCCTTCTTGAAAAGAGGCACAATATTTGACAACCTCCTGTCTTCCAGCACCTCTCCTGCATTGACGGATAACACTAGTTTCCCACTATGTCCCCGGATATATCAGATCTGGCCCTGAAGATTTTTCTACCTCCAAACACCACAATACCCTATGTACTTCTTCGACAGTAGCCCTGACTGCTCTCAAGACACTTCCAGTCACAGCTCTAATTTCCTACGTCGTACTGTCTTTCTCCTGGGCAAATACAGAGGAGAAATACGAATTTATGACCTTGTCCATCTCCTCTGGCTCCGCACAGAGGTAACAGTTTTGATTTCTGAGAGGTCTCACTCGCTCTCTAGTTATCCTTTTCTCCCTTATATATCTATAACATATTTCTATTTGTTCTTATTACTACCCGCCAGCGTTATCCTACGGCCCCTTTTTACCATTCTGATGGTCATTTTAGTTTACGCCTTAGTTCCCGAATCTACTCCATCTATACATTTGATCCCACTGGCCTATACCTGTCCCATGTATCCATTTTGTTTTTGACTAAGTCTCAATTTCTCTCGTCAGCCAAGCTTCCTTAGGTTTGCCTGATTTGCCCTTCACTCTACCGTGGCCATGCACATCCTGAGCTTTCTTCAGTAAACTTTTAAAAACGTCCCACTTGGCCGATGTTCCTTTCCCCTCCAATAACCTGCTCCAGTTAACTTAAGCGAGACCTTCTCTCACACCCTCGAAGTTGGCCCTACCCCGATTGAGCATGTTAACATGTGGACCCTGTCAGTCCCTATACATAACTATCTTAAACATAATCGAAATTTGGTCAGTCGTCCCAAAAGACTCATCCACAAACACGTTATTACCTTGCCCTTCCCAATTTCCCAATGCTACACCCAGAGTTGCCCTCTAACGTGTGGGGACCTCCACATTCTGATTAACAATACTCTCCTGAACACTTTTAAGAAATTGCACCCCATGTGAACCCTTCGCACTATGATTATTTCCCAGTGTTTATGGTGAAAGATAAATGCCCTACTACAAAAACCTTATTTGACCTGAAGCTGTCTGTAATCTCCCGGCAATTTTGTTCTTCTAACTCCCGTTGACTTTTCGGGAGTTTCTATAGTTTCATATTCCCAAAATCAAAGGTGTTTTTCATTTATGCGCCGAACATATTACGTAGCCACGCACACGATTATTTGCTCACGTTCTCTATTTCTTATATTTAAACACAAAAACATACTCAGTTGTTATTGATTGTACATCATTCAAATCTAAAACTTATAGTTTGATTATCATTATTCCCGAAGATTCATTTACCCCAAACATTAACTCTAGACATATCAAATTAGATTCAATTACATATCAATGGCATAGTTTTAATCTGGTGTTTGTAAAGTGTTTCCAATAATAATCCGATACAACTTGACAAAACATATATTTAATGAAGAACAATACCTCGCTGAATTCTTCAATTTACCTGAATCTTTTTCTTCCATAACTTTTTCTGCGAAGCAGGCGACAGTGTTTACCTTTCAGCTTTATCGGAACAGAATGTGTTACGTTTGCACTGTCGAAATGCTATCAGTGACTATATAAGAATGGCATTGTGTAATAATTTGACATATGCACAGGCTTCATAAAAAAATCCGTGTTGATCATTTTGCACAACCTTTGGATTGATATTCTCGGAGAATATGGAGAACAACGTATATTGATTTCATTGAAAACATACTGCAGCAAACTATTTTAAAATGTTGTCAACATCCAATAATTCAATTCAGTGGATCTACTTTTACCGACACTTCCAACAATTCGCAAGCAATAATAAACACACAACATAAGAGAAAGCTTCACAAAAAATTACGAGCGCGCAATTAAATTCGGTGATCCACGAACGGCAAGGATCCCCAAACATTAATAGTTCTTATCAGTTAATATATCGCTTTTCCCAAACATTCGTGATAAATATGCACTCCAAGAGAAGACAAATGATTCTGGGAACAATTTGGGAATCCAATCATCCCCTGCACATTAATAAATGTAATCAATTCCTCTTCCTCTAACGAGTTACTGCATGACCGTTGGGAAACAATATGTAAGTAATACACTTAATCAATTACTTACTGTACTTGTACTGTAACCCTTCAAAGTCTAGCGAAAATGTAAAGCAAATGCAAGAAATGTTCAGAGCTATTTAAAATATTTCTGCGATTCCACCATAGTCTCTGGAGGGCGTAATTACCTGGGAAACGCATTTCCACGTGCAACAAACATTCTGTTGATATCGAAAAATGCTCGATGGACTGCGTCTTTTGTTCCGAAATAGTTTTACGCACGAGATGGAGTTACGCAGCTACTCAAATAAATACTTAGTGTTCAGATAGCTGCTGAAATATGCAACTTACATCCATTCTAGTATTGTTTGCTCAATAATTGCAGCATCTGATCTGGCTTCCAATAAATTTAGTTTGCAGGAAAGAATATTTAGTTTTACTTAGCGAAACAATGCTCATAATTCTCTTCGGTCGGGACATTGGCGCAGCTGGTCGAGTTGCCTCCACGCAGTGCTAAATACCAGGGTTCGCTTCTGACCTGGTTTGTCTGTGTTCAGTCACAAGTTCTCCGGGTGCTTCGAATTCAACCCATATTCCAAGAACCTGCGAGCGTGTAGGTTAATTAGCACCTGTAAATAGCCCCGCTTGTTTAGGAAGTAGAGGACAATGTCGGAACATCGAAAAGTGTGAATGGGTTATCGATGGTTAACGTGGCTCAAAAGGTCAAAAGAACAGTTTCCATGATATATCTATAAGCTCTACACATTTTCGTCAGCAGGAACATACAAAACACTGATAAATGTTTTGTCTAAACAGTCATTTCAAACTGCAGTTGTGCACAGAACAAGCCAAATTGGTTCTCATAATCCGAAGAACTACTGAGGAAATGACTCAACATTCGGGAAAATTAATAATCTATAAAAATAAAATGGGTGACCTTGTGCAAACTTCTCACCCTCTCCTCGTGTATACATTCAGACTTTTGATTTCCAACAATCTATCTATTTCTGTTAAACAATATTGAACGACTGAGTATTATATTTGTATAAATAGGTTGGCATTGATAATGATTACTCTGAACAATTTGTCAAAACAGCTTTCACGGTAATCTTCAACAGCGTGCACTTGCTTTACGTTCCTCCATCAAATGGAACTCAAGATGCTATTTAACGAAGTTTAATCTCACCTTAGAGCACAGTTTTAATGGCGGAAGGATAAAGGGAGATACCCAGGAGGATCTCGTGGGGATTTTCGGGCTAGGTTATTCCGTGCATGCAAATGCATTAGTGTCGTTGAAAAAGCTTTTAGATAGTCACAGGGTTGTGTGGGTCAGCTGGAATCTACATGATGTGCAGACACATGCAACTACTTTCCCTTAACATCTTATCCGATACAGACCAGTAGGGGGGCGCCGCACGATGGCAGCCTCGCTAACAGTCCGACTGTCTTTTCGTCCTTTTTTTGTTATTTTTATTGTGTTTTCAAAGTATGTGTTCAGGTTCTCTGGCTTGCTTAAAGTGGAAGGTGGGGAAGAGGGTCGTGGAACATTTTTTTCAATGTCTTAACTTGCCGGAGATGCGATTGTTTTACGGGTGGTACCGCCGGTCATTCTGCGGCCTAACTTCACGGGGCGAGAGGCCTTGCTCGGGACTGACTTTGAGCACACCCGCGAGGACGTGGACTAATACGATCCCTTGCCTGAGATCGACGCCCCAACAGCGGCTTGCTGATATCACCATAGAGGGGCTCGCGATCTCGGGTAGAGACCGAACTCGGGAAGCTCAAAACAGCGCCAAATGTTTCGGCCAGCCCCGACCCGTGGTCAGATCGCCAGGCATTGGTGATCGCCCCCCCCCCTGCCCCGATGCAGGAGTTTGATCGCCCCGACGTGACGGCCTTTACACTGCCGGCTACGGGAGCCAATGTTGCCCCGTCAACGGAAGGCTTTAGGACGCCGACAGCGTGAGAACAAAGAAGGGAAGAGATTTAACTATTTTTCGCCTTCCATCAAAATGAGGAGTGTGGAGGAATCAATGTGGTGGATGTTTACGTCAAAATGTACATTGTGTGTTCCATTGCTTTTTATTGGTATGACTGTATGGCAAATGAAATTGCAGGTATTTGGCAAAACATACATGGCTAACAAAAACAAATATGGTTATGGTGATGATTAGGTTGTTGGCTGAAACACCTGCTCTTCTGTTGTAATATTCTATGCTATATATTCCAATGGAATTATATATCTCCATCATTAACACGTGGACAACCATGCTGGTGCATGAATTGCTACAGTGAACGTAGGTGTTGCTCCACGATCATATTGAAGAGCGTGTCATGATCAAATAGTGTAGTGGCCTCCTTCAATTATCTTTCATATTGATATGTGTACGTAGAATCCTAAAATCACAATATTCCTTGAGTTAATGTACTTTGTAGCCGGTGACATACTCAAATTCACTTTCTACGTTAGTATTCTTCGATTTTTCTTATTCAGTAATGTAACGGGGTACTGTACATCAATCCAAGAAAAACATTCAAAAGTTTGATATTGTCACTTCTATACAATTTGCTTGTTCTTCATTTTTAAACGCCAGTGACATTCTTTATGTATGTCTTCCACTGTGTACGTACTCTACGACGAAGTGCATGGATTTAGATTGAGACGTTCGATTGTTAATATTATTAACCGAGAAATTGAATGAAAATACAAAGTTCTGTGATAACTGAGGAGATAAAGTATCTTCTCTAGAAAACATGTGTAAGATACTTTTCCGATCGGGTGCCGTCCTCAGTCTGTTTGTGGTGGCGAATGGTACGGGGGGGGGAGTGGGAGCGTGGACGGGGAGTACAAATCCTTGCGAGGAATAGATGCATACTGTTGATGGGGCAGTTGCTAGGCCGATAGTTAGACAGAAGCCAGAGATAAAACGACTAACGACGGATACAGGAGTAGGAGATGTAAATGTTGGGAAAGCAGATGATGGAATGGAGGTGCAAGGGGAGCGGAAAGTGGAGGTTGGTGCAACTACAGTTGGGACCCACGGAATGGGGAGGGATAAGTATGATGTAAACAAACATGCTGGAGAAACTCAGCGGGTGAGGCAACATCTATAGAGCGAAGAAAATAGGCAACGTTTCGGGCCGCAACCCATCTTCAGACTGAAAAGTATGGGCTGTTGTTTTTTGGCTAGTGACCTATATTTGTAGAATTTAATGCGCATAACGTTGGAGTGCAAGATTCGCAAGCGGAATATGACACGTTGTTCCTTCAACTGGATTACGGGCTCACTCTCTGTCAATGGAGGAGGCCAAGGTCAGAATGGTTAATACCGGAAATGCAAGATAAAAAAACATTAGAAACCGGGAAATACTGTCAGCCGGCACACTAAGCGAACGTTTAAGGAGATATTGTCGCCCAGTCTACGCTTTCTCTCGATCTAACCCTAATGCAAAGGATGTGACATCAGGAATAGTAAATGCAGTACATAAGGTGAGTGCATGTGATTGTCAAGGACAAGGGCGTACCCTGGATGTCTGTTAAGGAGAAGATATACGCAGGGTCAAGTTTTTCATCCGCTGCAGAGTTATTACTCGGAGAGCGATCGGCTTGGGTAGGAAGGAAGATTATCTCTATCTATCGAATGAGTAGCAATTGATCAGCCCATTATTCAATATTTTTCCTGAAAAGGAATAATGGCAGCGGCCATGCATTTCTCAATTTTAAGGAAATCCTTTATAACATTGCATACGAATCAGTCTTAATAAACATCGTGCAAGGTGGGTTGATTAATTCACGTGAAGTTGTGCCAGTTACCTTTGCTTTTATCGTTAAACATTTCCTCTGTTTTGATAAAATACACATGCCAGATATGTTGAACGAAGAGTCACATTTCATTTGGTAAAACGTAGACTGAGAATGGAGTAGCAAGCCAGTATATAGTAAACTAATATCAATAATGACAATGACCATCATCACTGGGGGATATGCGTTGGTTGCCTTTCGGGTCGGAACGCTTCTTCAAACCGCGGAGGATGTTCGAAAGAAAGTGTGGGCAGGTCAGATTGATAGGTGGATACAGGTGACTTGGGTTTTGATAGGTAGATGTTTGGCCAAAGATCCGAGGTGAAGAAACATTTGAGACTAAAGGATAAACGATGAGATTTTAAGGCAGACGTGTTTTTATTGTACAGCGGCATTTGCATTGCATTATCTCTTCAATGAATATTTCTAATTTCAGTCATGATCAAGAAAGCACGCAAATGCCTCTACTTCTAGGCAGGCTTTGGAATTACGTCATGCATTGAACGATCATAACCAATTATCAGAGTTGCGTCAGAGAATGCATATTTCCTGCGTATATCACAGTCTCGTTGGGAACAACTACATGCAAGAGCACAATAAATAGATGAGAGTTGTGGACCTGCTCCGGATTATCACACAAACGAGCTTCTCTTCCATTGCCTCCATCTGCGCTTAACGATGCCTTGGCAAGACAGCCAGCATAATCATTGACCAGTCTCAACCCGGTTAATAATATTTCTCCCATCAGGCAAGACGTACGGATGTTTGAAAACGCACACCTTCACATTCACGAACCATTATATCAACTCAGGTTCAGTTGTTAAACTGTGGCACCTGCTTCCTGCCGACTTGATTGTATACATATATTGATTTTATTTGACAGTACATAATTCACAAATTGTTTCAATGAACTCGGTTGATCGGACAATAATAACTAAGCTATACTAAGTTTGCAGTCCTTATTTGTACACATACATAAATTTATTGTAACACATATTGTAATATGTTATCCCCTTTGTTCACTACTGATGCATTTTGCCATTGTATCTATATAATGGCAACACATGTATCTATATCATGAATGTATCTATAACATGGAAACATACCTCCCTGCAACAATCTAATGTCGCTGTCAAAATCGAAACTGGCCATGAACCTACGATCCAATGCTTCATTGATTCATTAACAGCGAATTTCCATCAAGCATCAGGCTCATAAAACACACAGAACAACCCTAACCACAAGTCAACCTGTGAATCAATTTTGTTTTTAGATGCACAGGATATTTTGCCCAGTCTAGGGAAAACGACAATTAGAGGACATAGTTTTAAGTTGAGAGGGGAAATATTTAATAGCAATCTAAGGGGTAACTTTATCCACAAAAAGGCTGATAGGTGTATGGACGGGCTGCCTGAGGCTGGTCCTGTTGCAGCGTTGAAGAAACATTTAGATAGGTACATTGATAGTACAGGTCCAGAGCAAAATGTGTCAAACGCAGGCAGGTAAAGCTAGTGTAGATGGGACAAGTTGGATGGTATGGGCATGTTGGGCCGAGGGAGCTGTTTCCACGCTGTAATACTGTATAACTCTAAAACGATTTACATTGCTTAAAATTAACTGCATAATTCTGTTCGGATAGTTACCGACTGGCGGGCCGGTGCAGCCTTGAACCTTTCTAATGATAATTTACTCTATGTTTATTTGCCGTGTTGTTCTGGTAATGTGAATGCAAAGCAGCAATAAGCAAGACGAATGCAATTGTTCTGCCAACGACAATCATATATTCTTGACTCCTGACTTTATTTCATCAAGCACCACATGTCGCTTGACCTTGCCTGAGGTATGCTAAAGAAGGGTATGACACATTCCTGGGATAACTCACATATACCCTTTCATGGTATTTCGCCCATTGCCATTTGAAAAAAACTCAAATTATTATATATGTACGACATTCCGTTGGAAAATCGATAATGGGTCTGCCTTACTGAATATCAGCAATAAAACACCGATTTCAATTATTGAGACGGGTGACTCTTTTGTTCATGCTTTGGATATTTATATATGTCCCAAATTAAGTGTATACAAATAGTTTACTTTCCATGTTTTTATATTTTGGAATACCATTCTGATTTTCATTATTTTTTCCGACCGTCGTTCGTTTACCGAAACTCTCGTAGTCAATACAATTTCCTGTACTCTGTGTTGAATAAAATATCCCCCTTTCCACCCAAAGTCACCCTAAACCAACATGTAGATGAGCCAATGAGAGAGCAGGCTATTCTAGACTGGGCATTGAGTAATGAGGAAGGGTTAGTAAGCAGTCTTGTTTGCGGGGCCCCTTGGGCAAGAGTGACTATAATATGGTTGAGATCTTCATTAGGATGGAGACTGACATAATTAAGTCAGGATCAATGGTTCTGAACTTAAACAAATGTAACTTTGAAGGTATGAGAAGTGAATTGGCTAAGATAGACTGGCAAGTGATTGTTAAAGGGTTGACAGTGGATGTGCAATGGAAGGTATTTAAAGACTGCATGGATGAACTACAACAATTGTTCATCCCACTTTGGCAAAAGATTAAATCACGGCAGGTAGTGCATCCATGGATAACAAGGGAAATCAGGGATAGTTAAAAAAAAAGAGATGAAGCACACAAATTAGCCAGAAAAAGCAGCCTACCAGAGGACTGGGATCATTTCAGAGTTCAGCAGAGGAGGACAAAGGGCTTAATTAGTAAAGGGAAAATAGATTATGAAAGAAAACAGGGAGGGAACTTAAAAACTGACTGCAAATGTTTTTAGAGATATGGGAAGAGAAAGAGATTAGTTAAAACATATGTAGGTCCCTTGCAGTCAGAAACAGGTGAATTGATCATGGGAAATAAGGACATTGCCGACCAATTGAACAACTACTTTTGTTCTGTCTTCACTAAGGAAGACGTAAATGATCTGCCGGAAATAGCAGGGGACCGGCGGTCAAATAAGGTGGAAGAACTGGATTCAATGGATTAAAGGCCGATAAATCCCCAGGGCCAGATAGTCTGCATCCCAGAGTACTCAAAGAAGTAGCCACAGAAATAGTGGATGCATTAGTGATATTTTTTCAAAACTCGTTTGATTCTGGAGTAGTTCCTGAGGATTGGAGGGCAGCTAATGTAAACCACCTTTTTAAGAAAGGAGGGAGAGAGAAAACGGGGAATTACAGACCAGTTAGTCTAACATCGGTAGTGGGAAAACTGCTAGAGTCAGTTATTAAATATGGGATAGCAGCACATTTGGAAGGTTGTGAAACCATAAGACAAAGTCAGCATGGATTAACGAAAGGTCAATCATGCCTGACGAATCTTATAGAATTTTTCGAGGATGTAATTAGCAGAGTTGATAAGGGAGAACCAGTGGATGTGTTATATCTCGACTTTCAGAAGGCTTTTGACAAGGTCCCACAAAATAGATTAGTATACAAACGTAAAGCACACGGTATTGGGGGTTCGGTATTGATGTGGATAGAGAACTGGCTGGCAGACAGGAAGCAAAGGGTAGGAGTAAACGGGTCCTTTTCAGAATGGCAGGCAGTGACAAGTGGGGTACCGCAAGGCTCAGTGCTAGGACCCCAGCTATTTACAATGTATATTAATGCTTTGGGCGAGGGAATTGAATGTAACATCATCCAAGTTTGCGGATGACACTAAGCTGGGGGGTTGTGTTAGGTGTGAGGAGGATGCTAGGAGGCTGCAAGGTGACTTTGATAGGCTGGGTGAGTGGGCAAATACATGGCAGATGCAGTATAATGTGGATAAATGTGAGGTTATCCACTTTGGTGGCAAAAACACGAGGGTAGATTATTATCTTAATTGTGGTAAAATAGGAAAAGGGGAGATGCAACAAGACCTGAGTGTCATGGTACACCAATCATTGAAAGTAGGCATGCAGGTGCTGCAGGCAGTGAAGAAAGCAAATGGTATGTTAGCATTCATAGCAAAATGATTTGAGTATAGGTGCAGGGAGGTTCTACTGCGGTTGTACAGGGTTTTGGTGAGACCACACCTGGAGTATTTCGTACAGTTTTGGTCTCCAAATCTGAGAAAATAGATTATTGCCATAGAGGGCGTACAGAGAAGGTTCAGTAGACTGATTCCTGGGATGTCAGGACTTTGATATGAGGAAAGATTGGATAGACTTGGCTTGTACTCGTTAGAATTTAGAAGACTTATTTCACATTAAGAGTGGTGAGTCTTTGGAATTATCTGCCGCAGAAGGTAGTTGAGGCCAGTTCATTGGGTATATTTGAGAGGGAGTTAGATGTGGCCCTTGTGGCTAAAGGGATCATGAGGGATGGAGAGAAGGCAGGTACAGGATACTGAGTTGGATAATCAGCCATGATCATATTGAATGTCGGTGCATGCTCGAAGGGCCGAATGACCTACCCCTGCACATGTTTTCTATGTTTCTATGCTTCTAAGTCAGCAACGGACGGATCAAATATATTTCTTTTTTTTGAGGTAATAAATATTCATTGAGAAGTAGATATTGACTTAAATACTGCCAGAGGATCTTTATTATTGCTGCATGTGGCCCTCCCCTATTAATCGGACATTGAGGTAATTCACCGAAAACGCTGCCCTTTGGATAGTTATGCCTTTGTTTAATGTATTCAGGAATTAATAATTTCAATATGTCCTTCCCTAGATACGAACCAGCAGAATTCTGCATCGACGTCATGAGGAACTATTCTTCCAATATATATTCAGGATTGGCACTGCCAACGGATTCTACTATTTAAAAAAATAATTGTCGTGTTGCATTGTAGTGATTGGCAAAAAAAATCCTTTTGCATTAATGGCATTTAATTTATGGTATTTTAATCGCTTCTCTTCACAACAACACTGTGTGCAATCAAATCATGCTACATGCCAGCCCACTGAAAGGGGCGGTAAAACCCGAAACATCAACACACTAGATCCTCTTAAAAAAACATACTTTGGCCAAGAAATTTGCAGTACAACTATCTTCAGCAGTTCTTGCTTTCTCTGTAGAAATGACCATCTGCATTCGAGGCGTTCAATTGATTTTCTTGTGCGAGGTAGACACATCCTTTAAGCTAAACTATATCCGATAATGAAGCTGCATCGGGCAGCCCGTGTCTTATCGGTCCGACAGCCCTTGCCCTCAAGGCAGAATAACACGCTACTATATCGCCCGTAATCTCGAAGTCTGTTTGTCTTCCTTAAGAGTTTTTTTTTGACAAATCATTACTAGATTGCGTTGACTTTCGCGGCAAAAGTTACATGCAGTTTAATAATTTTTCACAACGACATACTCATAAAAATACTCATCTTCCAGCTCTGTTATTCCACGGCGGACATTCCTCACCTAATAAAATTCGTTCATCCTGAGACCTGTTTAGATCTATAATGAAAGTATCAAAAGGCATTTGGGGAAATAACGCATATAACAGTGGCAAATGTTTTCTTAATTTTACTTTAATTTGCGAGAAGAAAATTTATATCACATAGTTCACATAAGTAATATGGTGCCTGAATTTTGTCACAAAATGAACTACACGTAAACCATGTCCTGCTAAGGGCCATCAAATAGTTACGGGGAATGTACATTGCATTCTGATTATCAGGGAAGTTTAAGTTCAAATATTGCTTTGGCGTTTATCGTTTATATTGATATCAGAATAAGGAGGACGGATTGCACGTTGACGATCACATTGCCACAATTAGACAAAGCTGCCACATAAATTTGCCAATACTTCGTAAGTGGTATTTTGGTAAGTCTAAGCACGTTCGGAATTTCACTGTGAAAATCAAAGTATTCTGCAGGAGGCATCGAAGATATATCATTTTGTAAAGAAGCCTGGAAATCTGGTGGTCATCAGTAAAGGCATTGATTAGAATGGGTCAGTAAAGGCATTGAGTAGAATAGGCAAGGCATTATGTTACCATTGGTTATGGCGAATCGTGTCAATGGTGGTCACACTGTTATGGGAAAATTGTGATTAAGCCGCAAAGGATACAAAGTACAATGGACATCTATTGTCACATACATCAATTGGTGCAGTGAAATTTGAGTTACCATGCAGCAAACAAATAAGATAAACACAACACCATAGAGTTTAACATTGAAAATGAAAACTTCCCCACACAGCGGAATCGACGTTTCCCACTGTGAGGGAAGGCAACAAAGTTCAATCATCTCCTCCTGTTCACCCGTGTTCGGGGCCTATTGAGGCATCCGCAGTCGCCGCAACGATGGCCCGATGTTTCAGGCCCTCTCGCCGGATGCTGGAACTCCGGCGTGGGAAGAACCCCCCAGCGGCTTGGAGTACCGATTCAGCCGCTTCGGACCGGAGATCACGGCTCCCGAAGTCCATAAGTCCATATATCCATTTCATATATAACAATTACAGCACGGAAACAGGCCATCTCGGCCCTTCAAGTCCGTGCCGAACAACTTTTTTTCCCTTAGTCCCACCTGCCTGCACTCATACCATAACCCTCCATATCATTCTCATACATATGCCTTTCCACTTTATGTTTAAATGATAACAACGAACCTGCCGCCCCCACTTCCACTGGAAGCTCATTCCACACCGCTACCACTCTCTGAGTAAAGAAGTTCCCCCTCACGTTACCCCTATACTTCTGTCCCTTAATTCTAAAGTCATGTCCTCTTGTTTCAATCTTCCCTATTCTCAAAGGGAAAAGCTTGCCCACATCAATTCTGTCTATCCCTCTCATCATTTTAAAGACCTCTATCAAGTCCCCCTTAACCTTCTGCGCTCCTGAGAATAAAGACCTAACTTATTCAACCTATCTCTGTAACTTAGCTGTTGAAACCCAGGCAACATTCTAGTAAATTTCCTCTGTACCCCCTCTATTTTGTTGACATACTTCCTATAATTGGGCGACGAAAATTGTACACCATACGCCAGATTTGGTCTCACCAATGCCTTGTACAATTTTAACGTTACATCCCAGCTTCTATACTCAATGCTCGAGCTGGGCGCAGCTCCATCACGGCGATCCTCGGCAAAATATCCCAGGTCTACGCGATGTTAAAGTCAGCGCCGCCCGCGGCTAGACCCTACGCAGACCGCAGCTCCAGGAAATTAAACTCGACAATCCCAGCACTCCGGAACTCCAACTCGGCGACCCCAGTAAGACATCGCCCGCTCAGCGATGGGACTTCAGTGCTGCGCCGCTGCTGAAGTGGAATCTCTGGCCCGTGTCCGGCAGGAAACGCTGCACCATTCCAGATGTTAGGCCGCGATGAGGGGGCGAAGATGCGGCTCGGAAGAAAGACGCATCCTCGTCCAGGTAGTGACTGACTAAAAGAGTTCCCCCATCACTCACATAAAAAGACTAAAAGACCTCCAAAACACAACTTTTTAACAGGCTAAAAATAAAAACATGGATGAAAGAACGAAAAGCTGCAGGAGAGACTGCCACACTAGGCGGCACCACAAAGCGAAACGTTTGCAGATATGTTTTACAAGGGTGTTGTCAGGATACGACTGCTTAAGCTATTGGAAGAGTATGGGTGGGCTAACATTTTATTCATTGCATCGCAGAAGCCGAGGGTGGATCGCATAGTGGTGTTTAAAATCATAAGGGGAATAGCTAGAATGGGTGCATATGGAGATTTCACCAGGTTATGACAATAATAAATGAGTGACATCGGTGTCTGGTGAGAGTAGATCGATTTAGCATAAACTTGAGCGGCATGGTATGTATACAGAGGACCGTGAGTATATGGAAATAGCTGCCAGAGAAAGTCGTTGCGACAGGTACTATAAGAACATGTAAAATACATGTGGGCACGTAAATTGATACGAAATGTTTTGTGAGGTTTGGGACATACGCGGGTAACTGGAGCTAGCCTAGATAGGCCGTGTTGGCCACACATATATAAACGCGCGAGCGCACACACACGCACACCAAACACACAGGCGAACACAAACACGCACACACACACACACACACACACACACACACACACACACACACCGCAATACGGCATGCTGTTGCTTACCTTGCTGTATTTTTTCTGCGTATCAAGATCAAAACATTTGAGAAAATGTGAGTACACATAATGTGTCATGGAACGATTATTGCTGTGAATTTAACAGAATTAGGTAAATATAAGCATATCGCAATTTTAGTTTTAAAAATTGAGAATCTGGATTTGAGGATAATTCCGAAATGACACTTAATAGATCGTATCTTCTCACGCTGAATATCAGAGACAATTATTCCTATTTTACATTCTTGCAGAGCAAAACCAGAGTAACAGTCGTTCACATATCACCAACCAACGTGAGATTCCAAAAGAAAGTACCGACTAAAATTATAAACAATACTTCCGAGATTAATACTTAGTGATGTCATGTTTATGAACGCGGAGACTTCCCATTATGTACATTTCTACGACTTCGATCTTATTCGTAATATTTCTCATCCATATCTCAATCCTTGAAAATTCACTATCGGTGTTCTCCTATTCCTTGATAGTCGCCTTCCACATAAGAGTAAAGAATGTTTAATTGTCATATTTACCGGCAACGGAACAAGGAAATCACTATTTGTTGCAGCTTTAGAAACCCGACAATGCAATAATGTACCGATAAAAAAAAGATTAATCTATCCCGCAATGAGTTATTAACAATAATATAGACAGCTATAATAATTGCGAACTAAAGGCGGCAGTGTCACCAAATACAAAGTCCGTAGATTATCAAGATTGTGGGCTAGTGGGCAGTGGTGTGCATTTTCAACAGACCAATGGTTGCTGGAGAGATGCTATTCTTAAACATATTTGTCACGGTATTTCTGGCTCAACTGTCGCTTTCTTGGTGCTAGTGCCGAACCTATATCGTGGACAGGGTAATTAAGGCATTTGGCTGCCGTTTTCAAACCGCATCGCTTATCGACCACTTTTATGCTGGGAAGGTCAGTACCTATGTTGAATCGGTAATGTCCAACACACTCGGCAGTCTACTATGTTATTGCTTGTTCGCACTTCCAAACGAGGCTGTTTTGCGACTCGTGAGTCTGCTCACTACCATACAAGGAGCATAGTTAACAGAGTATTCATCGATATATCGATCTCCTCCGTCTCTAAGGATGCAGAATTGTTGAGGAGCGTTCTTTGCATTTGCTTTAATCTTCCGGACAGGACCTATCCTCAGAGATGCATGCCTTCAAATATTGATTCCTCCTACTGCACTACCATCCATTTGGAGATAGATTCATGGGTGTCCCGCGCACCTTTAATTAAGTCAACAATCAGCTGATTACTCTTCATATCAGTCTCCTGATCTGAGGAAAGACATTTTTGCCATAGAGGGAGTACAGAGAACGTTCATCAGACTGATTCTTGGGATGGCAGGACTTCCATATGAAGAAAGACTGGATAGACTCAGCTTATACTCGCTGGAATTTAGGAGATTGTGGGGGATCTTATAGAGACTTACAAAATTCCTCAGGTGTTGGACAAGTTAGATGAAGGAAGATTGTTCCCGATGTTGGGGAACTCCTGATCAAGGGGTCACAGTTGAAGTATAAGGGGGAAGTCTTTTAGGACTGAGATGAGGTCATTTTTCACACAGAGATTGGTGAGTCTGTGGAATTCTCTGCCACAGAAGGTAGTTGAGGCCTCTTTATTGGCTATATTTCAGAGGGAGTTAGATGTATCCGTTGTGGCTAAACGGATCAGGGGGTATGGAGAGAAGGCAGGTACAGGATATTGAGTTGGATGATCAGCCATGATCATATTGAATGGCGGTGCAGGGTCGAAGGGCGAATGGCCTACTGCTGCACCTATTTTCTATGATTCTATGATTCTATGAAAGCAGAAAGGGGTGTAGATGGGAATATTTGACTCGTGGTGGGATCCAGTTTGAGGTGGCGAAAATATCGGAAATTATGCGGCTGCTTCTGGAGTGAAAGATGGGGTCAGCGGGGCAAAGCCTTGTTACGACTGGCGGTTCTAAGTAGAGCGGAGCTACGGGGTACGGTGGACACACGTGCGAGGTACTCATGTATGACAGGAAAGTGGAACAAATACCTCCGCTCTTGCTCCCCCTTCCGCACCCCAGTCGCAACAGGAACAGAGCCCCCGAGTCATCAACTTTCTCCGCATCAGCTTTACTGTCAATCTTCCGTGTAAAGCAGCATCTTCAGTTCTCTCTTACGCTTAATTCGCAACAAGTATTCTTGAAATGTAAACATACTGTCACGGACAGGGACGTGGTAAACAATTTTACAACATGTTAGACGAACGGGATGTTTATTGGTGGATATTGGGCAGCTGCTTCGACGTGGGATAACCGGCGGCAGTAAAAATGCCGACAATGGATGGCAACTGTGCAAACGTTACATACAAAGGCTGGGGATTCTGACTGAGAAATGAGGGGGTCAATAAAAGAAAGAACGAATATTGTAACACTGCAAAAGTTATCACAGACGTGCAGGGACATTTTGAATGAGTGACAGGGAAACCGTGTTTGACTAATCTGGAAAGTCATTTCATGTGGTGACAGGGATAATAGAAATACAATGCATTTGGACATGTATTGAGTTCCGTAACTGCACATACATGACGTTGCCTAACAATATTGAGGCATTTGGAAATGGAAGGTGTTTATCAATTGAGGCGGCAAATGAACTCACAAATTATCTGCATGGATGTTTTGCGATGGCTAATCCTTTACATTGCAGGAATTGGTGCTTTCGGCCTAATATTCCAGGTCAACTATTTGGCTGCTTGGCGAAATTGCATATTTCGTATTGATATCAAATGTGTACGCATTTTACTCATAGACAAAGGTATAAGTAAATGGTTCCAGTTATAACTGGTAAGATGTCCTGTTGATTTGGAATATCCAGATGGAAGACACTGTTGGAAATAATTGCATCCACTTTGCTGCACATTAGTTCATACGTTTATACGTTCACGATTTCTAAGAGCAGAATTACGCCATACGGCCGGTCAAATACACTGAACCATTCAATCTCGGCTAACCTATATTTCGCACTCACAACCCGATTATCTTGCCTTCTCCACATAACCCCCGACACTTTTGTATATCTAGAATCTGTCAATCACCAACTTAAATATATCCATTGACTAGGCATCCACAGTCGTCTGTGGCAATAAATACCACAGATTAACCACCCTCTAATTAAATACATTCCACATCGTCTTGTTTATAAAAAGACGTCATTTTATTCTGAGCCTATTGCCTTTGGTGCTAGACTCTCCTGCTCTCGAAATCCTCTCTGCTTTCACTCTATCTGGGCCTTTCACTGTAATTTCACTCGTACGTTTCAATAATGTCCACACTTATCGTTCTAAATTACAGCAAGGAGAGGATCTTTACCTTCATACGCTCATCATATATGAATCCAATCATTCCGGGATCATTTTCGTAAACCGTCTCATGGCCTTCTGCAATGGCAGCACACCCTTCCGATGATATGGGTTCCAACATTGCTCACGATAATCCACGTGTTCTCTGACCAGTTCCCTTCAAAGCCTCAGCATTATATCCCTGTCTTTGCCTTCTAGCTCTTACAAATGTAATGTCAGGATTGCTTTTGCCATCATTGCTAACGATTCGACTTGGAAACAATTGTTTGCAGTATTCTGCACAAGCAAACACAAGTCCCATCGCACCTCCGTTTTGTGAACATTTAGAAAGTAATCTTCGCCTATATTCCAACTTCCAAAATTTACAACTCTGCACTTTGCTACACTGTATTCCATCTGCTACTTTTCAGACTCTTCTGCAAAGTCCCCACATTCTCTACACTACCTGCCCCTCCACCTATATTTGTATAATGTGCGGGCTTGACTACAAACAGTTAATTCCTCTACCAAATCAATGGACAAGACAAATAATAGCGGCCCTAGCCCTGGCGGAACACGCTCGTCTCTGGAATCCAACCAGAAACAAATTCCTTTCTTCTCACACTTTGCCTCCCGCCATTCGGCCAACCTTCTATCCTTGCGAATATGTTCCTTCTGGTACCATGGGCTCTCAAATTCTTTAAACGGCTCACATGCGGCACCTTACGAAGATCCTTCGGAAAATCCAGGTAAACCACATCTACTGATTCTCCTGTGTAAATCTTGCTGTTTACTTCCTTAGAATAGAAAGTATACCATCATTATTTCCTCATTAGGGAAACCCCTACCACATCTTTAACTTAGATTGCGAGATACTGCTGGACTGTGTTTTAAATGGACTAAAATATGTTTGCAAACAAGTATTTGAAAGGCTGTACAAATGTGTAACAGGTTTTCTGGATTCCACATTGCAAAAATTGTGCGTTACCATATCTGAACAAAATTGAACACATACCGCAAATAATGTACAGTATTGGAAACAATTACAAAGGATCCTAATTATAATGGAAATGAGTGTTAACCATTGCTCGATGTATTCGATATTAAATTCGGCATATTGCGCTATATCCACCTAGGGAATACGCGGTTCTGCCTCCTGCCTCTTTGAATATAAACTCAATAGATGCCCTCCACCCGTATAGTCATTCAATGGTCTCAACGCTTCAACTGTTGACTTCCCGATAAAATATAAAACTCATATATAATATCAACTGCACCTGAATTCATTCAAGACTAACACCATTAGGAATATTGTTCACCTGTTATTTCACTTTGAAAGGATGCAGGTAAAAACTGTCAATGCTGCAAGTAACTATTGACGTGCAGGACACTTTCGTGCAGTGGGAAGAATACTTTGTCTTGGTTCTGTTAAAGTTGCAACACCCCGACACACCCATCTTCAATACAAGTTGTTTTCATAAACTGGACATAGCATATGCTCACCTAATTCTTTTGATTTACTATGCATGTCTTCAATTTCTAGAAATAAAAATAATTTCAAGGTCATTTATATTTCAGAGAATCTATCTGGATTCATCGTTAGCGTTGACAGGCAGCGGTTCCTTGGAGGTTAACGTTGCGATATGAATGTGAAGGGCAAAACAGATACTAGTATTTTATTGTAAATACTGAGCATGTCGTACCGTACTGTTTTGGATGATATTGCTACAGTTCCCGATCTTCGACAATAGGTGGTGCAGAGCAAACAACAAAACATAGCACATTTGGAAATGCTTCATAATTTTCAAAAGCTCCGGCGCCTGCGAGAATGATTGTAATTGGCACAAATATTAAATATTGACCCTGCACTATTACCAGAATCGCACAATGGCAGCAGAGAATTTGTGCTCAGGTACCATCGGGATGTTGAAAAGCCAGGCCAATTAATTAACAGGCGACAATAAGAAGCAGGGAGATTAGTCCAACACAGATTTAGTGCTGCTAATTTCTAATGCAAATAAAAAGTGTGTTAGACTTAACGCATTTAAAGTCTTCCGCATTGTGTGATTCATTGAGATCGTAACTGATTTCTCCAAATTAATATTACGTTGAGGATGACTTTTATCTGCGCCAAAATAACACAATACTTGATCTGTAGTTGTCTCATAGAAACCTAGAAACATGGGGAAATACGTGCAGGAATAGGCCATTCGACCCTTTCATCCAGCAGCGCTAGTCAATATCATCATGGCTGATCATTTAAAATCAGTACCCCATTCCTGCTTTTTCCCCATAGCGCTTGACCCTCAGAGCAAAATCTAACTCTCTCTAGAAAACATCCAGTGAATTGGCTTACACTGGCTTATGTGGCAGAGTATTCCATAGATTGACAACTCTCTGAGTGAAGAAGTATTTCCTAATATCGATCCCAAAATGCCCTGCATCTTATTACTAAACTGTGAGCCTGGTTCTGGACTACCCCAACATAGGGAACATTTTTCCTAGCCTCTCCAATGTTTATGAATTTAAATATTTCTATCAGATATCCTCTCCTCTTTCTAAATTCCAGTGAATATTAGTCTAGTGGACCAATGTTATTTATCATACTGTATGTCAGTCCGCCATCCCGGGATTTAAACTGGTGATCCTAAGCTGCACTCTTCAAATTAGGAAACCAAAAATGCACACAATGCTCTGGTTGCGGACCACAATTACACATAATACACCAGGAGCAGTCTCTGCACAACCGCTGTAGGACATCCTTGCTCCTAAACTAAAATCATCACGCAATAAAGGCCAACATGCCATTAGCATCCTTCACTGCCTGCTGTACCTGGATGCTTATTTTCAGTGACTGATGGGCAAGCACACACAAGACTTGTTATACATCCTCTTTTCCTAATCTGAAACCATTCGGATAATAATCTGCCTTCATGTTCTTGCCACCAAATGATACTGCATCTGCTTTATATCTGCCCAACCCAACCAAACCCAGTCACTCTGCAGCCTCATAGTATACCCATCGCAGCTCACACTGCCATCCAGCGTTGTGTCATCCGCAAACATGCATATGTCACATTTAATTTCCACGTACAAATCGTTATTATTCATTGTCAATAACTGGGGTCCCAGGACCGAGCCTTTCTGCACCTCATTACTCACTTCCTGCCATGTTGTAAATGGCCGGTTAATTCCTAATGTTTGCGTCATGTCTGCCAACCATGTCAATACACTGCTCCCAATTCCACGTGCTCTGATTTTGGACACTATTCTCTAGTGTGGAACCTTGTCAAAGGCTTTTTGAAAGTCCAGATACATCATATTCATTGGATCCGCCTTTTCCATTTTGCTTGGACATCCACCAAATATTCCAGATTAGCCAAGCATGATTTCCCATTCATAAATCTCCATGATTTTGACCGGTCCAGTCCATGCTTTCTAAATAAACTGGTCTGACATTTTAATAATCGACAAGCAGCTTGAAAAGCACCGATGTTAGCTTAACTGGTCTATAATTCGATTTTTTCTCTCTCCCTCCTTTCTTAAAAAGTATAGTTACGTTGGATCAGTTCCAGTGGACTGCAGGATAGCCAGAATCGAGTGAACATTGGAAAATGACCACCAATGCATTCACGATTTCTAGGGCCATCTCTTTGAGTACTCTGGGATGCAAACCTAAGAAGCTTTTTGAGTCCATTTTTATATTCGCTGCAAGCTTTCCCTCACGCACCCCCCCCCCCCCCCCTTAACTAACCCCTTTGTCCTCCTCTTCACCCAGTCCTCCCGTTTGATGCTTCATGTGGCCATTTTATATGCATTTTCCCTACGTTTATTGACATCGTTTATTTCCCACGTTTGCCAGGGTTGAGCCGACTTTCTCGCACCATTTTCCTTGCCTGAGAGGGCAGAAGATTTTTTGGGGGTTAATATATGCGATCTTTAAACATTTGCCATTGCATCTCCACCGTCAACCATATGTATAAGTTGCCAGTCTATCCTAGCCAATTTCCGTATTTTACCTTCAGAGTGTCCTTTCTTTAATTTCACGACCCTAGTCTCTGACTTAACCGTATCACTCTCCATCCCAATGCAGATTTCTACCATATTCTGGTCCCTTTTGCCCAAAGGCTTTGTACAATGTTGTGTTTGAGGGCTAATAACTCTACATCGACTCTTGTTGTACCGTGTCGATAAGTCGTCTATTCAAGCCAAGATGGCTGCAAGTGTCATTCAAAGAAAACATAAATATAGGAGCAGAGCCCTCTTGTGTCGACTGTAAGGACATACTTCCATTGCTACTACATATGTTCCCCTACTGGTAAATGAAGGCAATCATTTAAGTCCAGTTATCACATCAACTATAAGTCCATAAGAAATCAGATCAAAGTCCTTTCAAAATTCATGCCCTCCATTAATGAACGGAAGTCCAAAAAAAAAACTGCTCTGTGAATATAACGGTTTATGGCTTCACACCTGAAAATCTTGCAGATACTGAGGTCTCCTCTACTGTCGCTGAAAGCGCCGAGCGGAATTTGGCTGCTCATCGCGATCGCTGCCTTGACTGGATATGGGGAAAGGAAAAGCGTCTGCATTCTTCCTATCTCTGTCTGCTTGCGATAAGACGCCTCGTGTTTCATCTGGTGTCATCTTGGAGGAGGTACACGTTCTTACACCTTCTCCGATTGATCTGTATTGGCTTTGAGTGTGCGCTTGCGAGATCATGCTGTCTGTTTGGGCGGCTGATTCGTACCCAGTCGCCGACCTTGAACAGCGAAGCTCGTACTCTGCGTTTGGCATCACAGTACGTTTCCCCTTTCGCTTTTTTTGTGTGCTATAGTTTCCACTCTCGCTTTTGTGTCTGGATTTGGGCGCAATGGTGGTCGAAGAGCATTCAATTTTGTTCGCAGCTCTGCTGGCGTTTTCCCAGTCAGCGTGCACGTTGTGGATCTGTAGGATCGGAGGACGATGTGCATTGGTTGTGCGAATGATTTCCCCTCCGACATACTCACTTTTACGCTGCCTTTGATCAGGCGATTGAAACGTTCAACCCTGCAGTTCGATTGGGTGTTTTATGGGCGACATCCGCTGATGTTGAATGTGGTAGCTCGCAAGGAAAGTGGAGAACATTTCAGACGTAAAATATGGGCCGTCGTCTGTCGTTGTAACATCCTGCAGTCCCCACTTGGTGAGCAGCTTTTTGAGAATCGTGACCATTGATCTTGTTGTGACTGAAGAAATAATTGCAATCTCAGGCCACTTGTCCAAACATCATGTTCCACAAGCAGAAACCGCTGGCTTCATGGTGCAGCTTGCACCTCACCGAAGATGTCGACTTACAATTGCTTCCATGGTTTGTCCGGGCATGTGGTTGGCTGAAGACGGGCAGGACGTGTTTTTGTTGACTTCTCGCTAATTGCGCATGCCTCACAATTTTTGACGAAATTTTCTACGCGACGATCGATTGCTGGCCACCACACTGCCTGGCGACACTGTTGTTTTATCGTAACACGCGGTGTTGCACTAATTTGGGTATGACCACTCGAGTTCCGCGTGTTACTCATGTATTGTCAAACACTGCCAGTTTGTGGCGTAACTGCTGGTACGGAACCAAGTCGTCGGTTATCTTCTTGGGTCAGTCTGCCTTGCGATACTGGCAGACGGTTTGCAGTGTGCTGTCAGCTGTTGACTCTGCATTCAGCTCTTACCGCATTACTCGATGTGCCACACGTGCAAAATCACCGCATGAAGTTGATCAATGAAGCGTTGCAATCGTGTGTGCGTGCGGGTGACACCATTGGGACGCGACTGAGCATGTCCACGATACAATTCCGTGAACCTGCGAGGTATTCTACTTCCAAGTTGTACTGATAAAAGCGATCGGACCACCTATAGATCCGGAGCTGACGATGTCCTGAGCCTGCCTTGCCCAGTAAAGTAGTTAGCGTTTGGTGATCCGTACGAAGAATGAATGGTCTCCCGTATAGGTCTACATGCCAGTGTTCACACACGTAGATTCGTGCTAATGTTTAGCGTTCCCCGGTGGAGTACTTGCGTTGAGTTGCATTCAAGGGAAGGGACGTGAATGCGATTTGTCGTTCGCTTCCACGAATGGACCGCGATAACACTACTCTAATCGCGATAATGGAAACGTGTGTTGTGTCCTATGTTTCAGCACTTGGGTCGAGTGCGTGAGAATATGCGGAGATGCTATTTTGTCTTTCAGCGTGTTGAACGCGATGTTCTGCCAAATTCACCATTCCCACTGTTTGTCTTTCCGTAGCAGCTTCTGTAGCGGTTTTGCAATCTCCACATATTGCGGCGCAAACCTGCGGTAGAAGTTGGCGGTGGCCAGTAATGAAGCTAACTATTTCACATTAGTTGGGGTGTGGAGCCCGTTGATTGCTTGGACATTGTCCTCTATAGGCTCAACTCCAGTCGCTGTCGCTCTGTTCCCGAGAAAATCGATCTCAGATGCTGAAAATTTACACTTTTTTACGTTCCGCAGCAAGTTGTGTTGCGCGAGACGAGCTAACACTGCATCCAATCGTCGATCGTGTTGCTCCTTGTCCCTGCCATGGACGACAACATCGTCGAGGAGGTTGAGTGTTCCGTCAATGCCTGACAGAACTGACGCCCCGATTTTCTGAAATGCGCTACACGCTGAGCACAGTCCATGTGGGATCCTACGTTACTGAAATATTCCTTCATGTGTGATGAATGCTGTCAACGCCCATCTGCATTTCGCTAGTGGTGGTACCTGAAGGTAGCCTCGGCCCATGTCTAGTTTTGTGAACACTGTTGAACCGTGGAACGGCGCAGGTAGCTCTTGTATTGTTGGCGGAGGATATTTGTCTGGAAAGGTGGCTTTGTTGACCGATTTGAGGTGGATGCAAAGTTTGAGTTCACCGTTCTGACGTCGCGCGATGACAAGATTTGGTATCCAAAGGGGTGAATCGATGCGTACAATGACAACATCATTTTCGTGTCGCGTCAGTTCAGTTAAGACATCCGAGGGAATGGAAAACAGTGGACACCGCAGGCGTTGCGAAACAGGCGGGACTGATGTGTCCACAGTAGGTGCGTTGCAACACCCTTTAACTACCGTAAAAACCCGAGAAAAGAGAAGGATACTCATGCCCATAGTATGCGTCGTTGATCACATTAATGTTCGTGCCAGTTGAGTCCTGAAGCTAGTCGATGAAACAAATTGACTCCCATCAGATTATTTCCTCTGCGACGTATACAAACAAGTTACTGCGGATGCAGAAATAATCACACAATGACACAAAGACCTGGAGTAATTCAGCGGATCAGGCAGCATCTCTGGAGAACGAGGATAGTTGACGGTTTCTACAATCAATCTAAAGCAGGGTACCAACCCGACTCGTCATCTACCCATTTCCTACAGATATACTATCTGAACTACTGAGTTTCTCCGGCACTGTTTGTCCTTCAGTTGTAAATGTCCGGGTTCGTCTTCCAAGGAGGGGTAGACAATACCTGTATTATATAATTTAGCTTCCCATTTGCAGCTGCTTACAGACTACATGCAGCACTTATATGCAACTCGTTACCGCACCAATATGGAATCTGACGTCTATGCTGCTCGCCAGTGATATCCAGTGACTTAAAAATATCTTGAGTTAAGAAAACACGATATACACTGAGAATCCACACACTCGAGATATTTACATTTTTGTTTACCGAGGTCAATGAACCCATAAGACTGCATGGCTGTGGAGTGTCGGAGGAAACCGGAGCATGCAGCGAAAACCGACGAGGTCTCGGGAGAACGTAAAAATATCATACACACACCACCCCTAGTCAAGATAGAATCCGGGTCTCTGGCGATATAAGGCAACAACTCGATCACCCAAATTGCCGCCAAGTGATTTGAAACCGGAAGATAATATATATTAAGTTAAGTCTCTATATTGTAGGTAAGTAAAATAATACCTTCCTGCTTAGTAAAGTGAGGTAAATAAAAATATTTGTTGTTAAATTCGTGGCTATCATCATATAGAGTGACAGAATACACTCTATATAATGGGTTGAAAATATTCCAATAATTTCTCATGCGAACGCAAACAATGCACCAACAACCGTGCTCCACATAGTCCAGTCTGTTCGTGGAATATACCATCTTATATTCAATGATTTTAACTCTTGGTCTCCATAAATATCGTTCAATGAACTGCGCTTGTACTATGTTCCATCATGAAGCATATCCTTATTTTTCTTACAAACGAATACTGAAATATGGACAGTTTTAACATTAACCTAAGCTGTACAGTGCACTTCAGCGTTTTCCCCGCGTGGAACATATTTTGCCTTCTGATCGTTGTCAATTACTTTAGCATGATTGCGTTGGCATCACTATAATACCGAATGAGACCATGCCTAATGGTTGGATACGGAATTGAATATTATTTCCATATATTGGCATGGAACTGAAAAGTGGGAATGGTGTAGCAACACTTTTAGGGGTGTATTATAGACCGCCAAATGGGGAGCGAGAATTGGAAGAGATAATATGTAAGGAGATAGCAGATATTAGTAGTAAGCACAAGGTAGTGATTGTGGAAGATTTCAATTTTCCAAAAATAGACTGGGAAACACATTCTGTAAATGGGCTGGATGGTTTGGAGCTTGTTAAATGTGTACAGGATAGTTTTTTTGAGCAATACATAGAGGTATCGACCAGAGAAGGGGCAGTGCTGGACCTCCTGTTAGGAATGAGGCAGGTCAGGTGACGGAGGTATGCGTTGGTGAGCACTTCGGGACCAGTGATCACAATACCATTAGTTTCAATATAATTATGGATAGAGTCAGAACTGGACCTAGGGTTGAGATTTTTGATTGGAGAAAGGCTAGCTTTGAGGGAATGCGTAATAATTTAAAAGGAATGAATTGGGACATTTTGTTTTATGGCAAGGATGTAGAAGAGAAATGGAGGACATTTAAAGGGGAAATTGTAAGAGTACAGAATCATTATGTACCTGTTCGGTTGAAAGGAAATAGTAAAAATCGGAAAGAGCCATGGTTTTCAAGGGA
Organism: Raja brachyura; assembly: GCA_963514005.1. Next base: position 17,393,459 of record OY740804.1, on the reverse strand, counting down.
AATTGTACACTTGGGTCGAAAAAAGAGAGATATCTTCAATAAATATAGGAGGCATGGAGTAAATGAGGTGGTAGGTGAGTGTAAAGTATGTAATAGGAATCTTAAGAAAGAAATAAGAAAAGCTAAAAGCAGATATGAGGTCGCTTTGGCAAGAAAGGTGAAAGTAAATCCAAAGGATTTATATGGCTATATTAATAGCGAAAGGATAACGAGGGGGTAAAATTGGACCATTAGAGAGCCAGAATGGACAGCTATCTGCAGAGCCAAAAGAGATGGGGGAGATATTGAACAATTTATTTTCTTCGGTATTCACCAAGGAGAAGGATATTGAACTCTGTGAGGTAAGGGAAAAAAGTAGAGTAGCTATTCAATTTAACATAAAACACATAACAATTACAGCACGGAAACTATGAGATTCAAAGAGCAGGAAGTACTGACACTTTGGAAAAATATAAAAGTGGAGAAGTCTCCAGGTCCTGATAGAATATTCCCTAAGACATTGAGGGAAGTTAGTGTAGAAACAGCAGGGGCAATGACAGAAATATTTCAGATGTCATTTAAAACGGGAATAGTGCCGGAAGATTGGCGCACTGCGCATGTTGTTCCATTGTTTAAAAAGGGTTCAACGAATAAACCTACCAATTATAGACCTGTTGGTTTGACGTCGGTGGTGGACAAACTAATGGAAAGGATACTTAGAGATAGTATATATGAGCATCTGGATCAACAGGGTCTGATCAAGAACAGTCAACATGGATTTGTGCCTGGAAGGTCATGTTTGACAAACCTTCTTGAATTTTTTGAAGATGTTACTAGGGAAATTGATGAGGGCAAAGCAGTGGATGTTGTCTATATGGATTTCAGTAAGGCCTTTGACAATGTTCCCTATGGAAGGTTGGTTAAGAAGGTTCAATCTTTTGGGTGTTAATGGCGGAATAGCAAGATGGATTCAACAGTGGCTGAATGGGAGATGCCAGAGGGTAATGCTGGATGGCTGTTTGTCAGGTTGGAAGCCGGTGACCAGTGGGGTGCCTCTGGGATCTGTGTTGGGTCCACTGTTGTTTAACATGTACGCAAATATCTAGATGATTGGGTGGAAAATTGGATAAGTAAGTATGCAGATGATACTAAGATAGGTGGTGCTGTGGATAATGAAGTAGATTTTCAAGTGTAGTTTAATGCTGATAAGTGTGAGATGCGGCATCTTGGCAGGACAAATCAAAATAGGACGTACATGTTAATTTGTAGGGAATTGAGGAATGCAGTGGAACAGAGGGATCCAGGAATAACTGTGCATAGTTCCCTGAAGGTGGAATCGCATGTAGATAGGGTGGTAGAGACAGCTTTTGGTGTGCTGACCTTTATAAATCAGAACCTTGAATATAGGAGTGCTGAAGTAATGTTAAAATTGTACAAGGCATTTGTAAGACCAATTCTGGAGTACGGTGTACACTTTTGGTCACCTAATTATAGGAAGGATGTCAACAAAATAGAGAGAGTACATAGGAGATTCACTAGAATGTTGCCTGGGTTCCAGCAACTGAGTTATTGAGAAAGGTTGATCAAGTTAGGTCTTTATTCTTTGGAGCGCAGAAGGTTAAGGGGGGACTTGATTGAGGTATTTAAAATGATGAAAGGGATAGACAGAGTTGACGTGGATAAGCTTTTCCCATTGAGGGTAGGAAAGATTCAAACAAGAGGGCATGACATGAGAATTAAAGGACAGAAGTTTAGGGGTGACATGAGGGGGAACCTCTTTACTCAGAGAGTGGTGGCTGTGTGGAATGATCTTCCTGCAGAAGTGGTGGAGGTAGGATCCATTTTTACATTTAAAATAAAGTGGATAGGTATATGGACGGGAACGGAATGGAGGGTATGGCCTGAGTGCAGGTAAATGGGGCTAGGGGAAAATAAATGGTCGGCACGGGCTGGAAGGCCGAGAAGGCCTGTTTCCATGTTGTAATTGTTATATGGTTATATAGGTATATTCCGTCTGTCTAATGGTATTTTGTGTACTGGGAGTTCACGGCCCTGTTACTTTTCCAAACAACGATATTTTACCACTTGAATTAATTTGGCTATGTGGGCGGTTCCAGTCCATGCATGAATGACCGAAAAGTATTGTGAACATTAAGGAGCATTAGGAAGCAGCATAAGAGATTCCAGTTTGGCAGAATCAATTTTCCTAGACAACACCAAACTAGAAAGCACGGTGAACACGGAGAAAGGTAACTATGGCACACAATTCAATTATTGATTAGTAAACAGATCAAAACCGAACGGATCGATGTTCTCAATAACAGATTAATAGTGACAAGAGGTGGCACACTATCGAAACAGGTGCACATTTATAAAAGGCATTTATAAATTTGTGCCATATACAGCATGTGTTCAACGTAAATATGAGTGTATTTTCCTCAGTACATACTTGCATATATAGGGAACATACTCAGCGTTTCTAGGAGGTGCAGGCACCCGTGTCAAAACATTTAACATTTGAAAATCGTTCGACATGGGAAGTTCAGACATTTCTCATATTAAAAGAGATTGCCACAGACATAAATGAACCCTTGATAAACACCGAAACTATAGAGGATGATACGTGACCACAACAACTAACGGCAGCAAAGTATCCATGCTAACGATACGGCGCTCTTTCCGCAAATTTTAAAGGTCCTATACCTTTTCAGATCAATACAGGATACCAGTGACAATATGTTACCGAGTGATTAGGTCATACAAAAAACAATTGGACAATAAGAGCACTACGACTACTACCATGAAATAAACGCAAGCGCTCAAACATGCTGTAATCTATTTACTGCAATATGGAAGGGGGAAACGATGTGGGTAGTGAGTGTGCCACACTAGTTTGACAAAAGTGCAAATTAATCCATGCTTCTCCTATTCCACTCAATTATTTAGTCATTCATTTGTTCTAATTTACATAATGATCCGGTGGAGAGAATGAAATATAAGGTTCACTAGCTTGACAATGTCTCCGAAAACAGATGGGAGGCTGTGTTGCGATTAGGTTAATATGATTTATTTAACAGGACAAATAATTATTCGTGGTGAAACAGCCAAATGAATAATAAGTTTCACAACCTCCACTCTGACTGCACAACCTCCTCTCTGTGATTCACCCTTCCCTCCAACTGTACGACCACATCCTTACCCAGACCCGATACCACAGCCATGTTTGGGCTTGCCTGTGCTGGGCTTGCCTGTGCCTCCATCTCGTACCTCATGGTTTCCAGCTCGTCCCCTACCTCCCACTTCGGACCCAAGCAGAACTATCGATACCGACTGGCTATCTGCCACCGTACACGGAAATCCTCCTTCCGGGCACTGAAATCCACTCTCCCTGCGTGCTCTTCCACTTTGCGTCTCACTCACCGAGACCTGCAACGGACCCCAAGGTTACTTCGACGATTCCTGGCCCCACATTAACTCCGCCACGGACATGAATCCAGCCCGTCTCCAGGCCGCTCCTGCCACCGACACTCCACGACTCGACCGCCGGCAGGCTCCGGGCCCCAACTCTTCCCCGCGCTGCCTGCCCGCAGCCCGCGGCGTCCTCTTGGCCACGAGGCGCAGTTCCAGCACTCACCAGGATGCCGCCTTCGCTGGCCTCCACGTCGATGCTGCCGCCGACCTTCGCCTCACTGCAGATGACGCCAAGTCTCGCTGCCTCACCAGTAACTCTGACTATCTCCCTCTCCCCTATTCCTCAGACTATCGCCACCATAATGCGAACGGCTAACATCACCGCCCACCGGGGCCACCTAACATCATCCCACTCGGGCCTGCTCACCCCGCCGTCTCACTGTGCCCTTCGAACATAGTCACTGGAACAGGGCCCAATCACCATGCCGCCGCAGAAGACACTTCGAACCTCGCCACCCCACCGACCATCCACCTACCGGGACCTCCCACGCTTCACCCGTTGACCCGGACTCTACTGCCTGCGGACTTCCACCATCGATCGCACCGACCCTCGCCACTCCACCGTCCTCCAGCAGCCCGCAGCCGCCTTACCCTCAGCACCGGTTCTGAAGCGTCCACGCTGCAGACTCCCAGCGTCTTGATTTGAGTAAGCAGGGTCCTAGTGCTAGTCTACTTTTACCTGGTAACATCAGTGCTTGTTCCACAGGGTCTTCCCCATCCTCCTCAAACCATGTGACCCCAGCACCGCCATTCAATGTTATCATGGCTGGACATCCCCAATCAGTACACTGTTGCTGCCGTTTCCCTATATCCCCTTGTTGATCCCTTGTCCAGTATCCAACGGACCCCATTCTCATGGCCCCCTCACCTCATAGCCATCTTCTGGAATAAGACCTTTTTTTAAAAAAAACTGCAGGCGTAGCATCAACCGCCTCAACTTCTCCACTCACCTATCTCACTCTAACCCCCCCCCCCCCCCCCCCACACCTGAACGTACACCAATCGACTCTCTCCACAACAACCCAGACTGGGTTATCAAACCCGCTTACAAGGGAGTTGCCGTGATAGTCTGGCGCGCTGATCTCTACAAAGCTGAGGCCACGCGCCAACACACGGATACCCCCTCCTACTTATCCCTGGACCATGACCCCACTGACGAGCACCAGGCCACTATCTCAAGCACCATAACTGACTTCATCAACTCACGTTCCCCGCCCCCCCCCCGAGCCTCCAACCTCATCATTCCCCTGCCCCGCACGACCCGATTGTACCTTCCCCCCAAACTCCACAAACCTGACTGCCCTGGTAGATCCATTGTCTCTGCCTGTTTGTGACCTACTGAACTTATTTCCACATATCTCGACCCCATCCTACCCCCCTGGTTAAATCCTTCCTGACCTATGTTCAAGTCAGACACTCTCGGTCGTCTCCGGGCATTCCATTCCCTAGACCCCCGTCCCCTCATCTTCATCAACGTCCATGGACGTCCAGTCACTCTACACCTCCATCCCTCAACAGTATGGTCTCAAATCCCTCCGGTTCTTCCTCGAACGGGGAACCAACCAATCCCCGTCCACTGATCTCTCATTCGGCTAGCGGATCTGGTCCTTACCTTCGTTTGACTTACTTTTCGTTTGACTCCTCCCATTTCCTCCAAATACAAGGCGTAGCTAGGGTCACGCGCATGGGCCCCAGCTATTCCTGCCTCTTTGTAGGATACGTCGAATATTCCTTGTTGGGGACGTATCAGGGCCCCATCCCCGTCCTCTACCTCCGCTACATCAACGATTAATTTGGTGCTGCATCCTGCACCCACACACAACTCACTAACTTCATCAACTTCGCCACTAACTACCATCCGGCACTCAAATACAACTGGGCCATTTCCAACACTTCCTTACCATTTCTTGACATCACTATCTCCAAAGCTTGTGATCGACATATGACCGAAATCCACTATAAACCCACTTACTCCCATTGTTATCTAGACTACACATCTTCCCACCCTGCTTCATGTAAGGACGCCATCCCCTACTCCCAGTTCCTCTGTCTAAGTCGTATCTGCTCCCAGTATGAGCTGTTTCACATCAGGGCATCGGAAACCTCCTTATTGTTCAAGGAAAGGAGGTTCCCCTCCCCTACTATAGATGAGGGTCTCACCACGGTCTCTTCAATACCCACTCCCTATCCCCCCACTCGCAACAAGGTCAGAGCTCCCCTAGTCCCAACCTTCCACCCCACTAGACTTCACATGCAACAAATAATCCTCCGTCATTTTAGCCACCTATAACGAGACCTCACCACTCGCCACATATTCCCATCACCACCTGTCTGCTTTCCGCAAAGACCGCTCCCTCCGTAACTCCATGGTCAATTACTCCCATCCTACCCGCACCATCCTCTCCCCGGGCACCTTTATCGCTTCTCCTCCCTCCCCATCTCCATTCAAGGACCCAAGCAGCCGTTCCAGATGCGACAGGGGTTCCCCTGTCCCTCGACGAACCTCATCTATTGCATCCGCTGCTCTAGATATCAGCTGATCTACATCGGTGCGACCAAGCACAGGCTTGGTGATCGTTTCACGGAACACCTCCAATCGGTCTGCATCAACCAACCTGATCTCCCTGTGGCTCAGCACTGCAACTCCCCCTCCCATTCGGAATCCGACCTTTCTCTCCTGGGCCTCTTCCATGACCAGAGTGAGCATCACTGGAAATTGGAAGAGTAGCACCTCATATTCCGTTTGCGCAGTCAGCTTCAACATTGACTTCTCCAATTTCCGGTAGCCCTTGCTGTCTCCTCCCCTTCTCAGCTCACCCCCAGCTCTCGCGCTCCTCCACTTCCTTTCTTCTCCCCCCCCCCCCCCCCACCCCGCATCAGTCGGAAGAAGGGTTTCGGGCCGAAACTTTGCCTTTTTTCTTCGCTCCATTGATGCTGCCGCACCCGTTCAGTTTCTCCAGCACTTTTGTCTAGTCTGAAGTCTGCACCTCTGGAGAGGAACTAAAATTCAAATTAATGGAAAATGGGGGCAAATGGGAGAGATAGCAAATAAGTCAAGTCACTTGGGTCGCGTAGTTCTCCTTCATGAATCACCATAAAAGCTAAGCGACAGCTCAACACATAATTCTGAAGGCAAATAATATTTTGGCCATATTTGCAAAAAAACTTGGCGATTACGTGAAGACGTGTATATGCATCCGTGCTGTGAATTGATGAGGCCAACTGGTAGCACAGCGCACATATTTTCCCATTTCAGACATAAAGTATATAGAACCATTACGTGCAGACCGTTGGCATTTCACTGGACTCTAGTTTGGATTGTGAGAAATACAGATGCGAGCGAATATGGCGCATCAGGCAAATTTCCAGTGTCCCGAATACGTCATGGAAAGTAGGCGGGGTTCCCGATGGACCCGTGAGGTAACTGAAATTGCAACTTTTCAATCCTCGGGGACTATTCCGGTTTCTAATGATATTTGAAATATTTCTGTCATAGCCCCGGCTATTTCTACACTAACTTCCCTCAATGTCCTAGGGAATATCCTGTCAGAACCTGGAGACTTATCCACTTTTATATTTTTCAAAAGTGTCAGTACTTCTTTTATTTTGAAACTCATAGTAGCCATAGCTACTCTACTTGTTTCCCTTTCCTCGCATAATTCAATATCCTTCTCCTTGGTGAATACCGAAGAAAATAAATTGTTCAATATCTCCCCCATCTCTTTTGGCTCTGCAGATAGCTGTCCACTCGGTCTCTCCAATGGACCAATTTTATCCCTTGTTATCCTTTTGCTATTAATATAGCTGTAGAAACCCTTTGGATTTACTTTCACCTTACTTGCCAAAGCAACCTCATATCTTCTTTTAGCTTTTCTAATTTCTTTCTTAAGATTCTTTGTACATTTCTTATACTCCTCAAGTACCTGATTTACTTCATGCTGCCTATAATTATTGTAGATCTCGCTCTTTTTCCGAACAAGATGTCCAATTTCCCTTGAAAACCTTTCTCCAATTTTTACTGGTTCCTTTCAACCGAACAGGAACATAAAGATTCTGTACTCTTAAAATTTCCCCTTTAAATGTCCTCCATTTCTCCTCTACATCGTGTGAACTATGGAGAGCAATGAATGCAGAAACATGCATTTTAAAACAGTTCCTGGTGAACACTGTTTTGTCATTCTAACAATCATATTGTTATTGTGAATCTGTGAAAATATGACTGGGTATTATATTGGTATACTTAATGGATATTTATTGCTTCTTTACTTGCAAAAACTCTAAAACTTGCAGATTTCACATTGAGGATGTATCGTGACATTTGTTATTAAACTATCTCGGAGCTGTGGATAAGCTTTGGACAGGCATTTGGATCCGAATGAAAGTTAGTGTTCAAAATCTGAGGAGTACCGTTTCCTAGAAGCGAGGGCGACAATAGGTGATAATAATTGGATACCCCAATATCGAAGTAGTACAAGAGTAAAAAACCCTGTGTTTTATATAATTGCTATATTCAATAAATAAAAAGAAAAGACCAGCTTTGCAACCCAGTGCACTTGATGCAACAACAACAAACTCGTGTGTCGAATTAGAAACTATTACTTGGACCACAACTGCCTTCTTGCCGTCCGTTCTTATGGTCCCACTGTGCATAGCAGGGGCCCCAGAAGAGATGCGAAAATCATTTCAGTAAAGAAGAACCTTGCTGGTTTGCAAAAGCAAATCCGTCTCTGCTTATGCCACTTGTATTAGGGCAAAATGCAAGAACGCCGAAGCTGTCAACTAAGGACATGAGGTGCAAATGCGGTATGGATATTGGGTTACTGTTCCTTATAACTAAAATGGTAAAAAAAAAGGTAATGGTGATAATTAATTAACAGATAGAAGGCAGTCACATATCGTAAACGCGAAGACTGTGTGATAGATTAAGAACGTGTACGCTGACAAAGTCATATATAAACAAAAACTCTGGAAAAAAAATGTTTTCAGCTTCATTATCCTCGCGCAAAGATCGTAGAAAATGTTTGCACCACGGTGATATTTCAGCACTTCTGGCTAAGAAGAAAATAAAGCTTCAAGTTACTGTTCAACAGGAAGCAATACCTACCTTTGTCTTTTGCATTTAGCTTTTGTGCTGCGTTGATGTGAAGTGTACATGAAAAGAAGTGAAAATTAGTTAAAGCAGCAAGACTAAAAAGTTGCCTATCGGCAGCTAAACCGGCGTCTTTAATATTTAGCAGTGCCCTCCTGCCCGTCGAAGAAATTCGCAACCTGCGATTAATACTGGCGTCCATTTATTTGCCATTGTTAAGTCTCTAAAGTGAACGCAGCATCGGTTCATCACTGTGAAATATGTTTTACGCAGCATCGACTCTGGAAGCCTCGGGAAATCTAGTTGCACTGATCCAGAATGAAATCCAACATCCACATACCATTTAATTATTCCCCACTTTCTCTCCAGAGGTCATAATTTTAAATTACACGACTGAGTGCACTTGCAGATCGTCACAGTCTATGTTTTTTACGTCTTTGCATGGCTTTTATTTTGCGCATTGTGTGCCTCTGTGGGCAATGCATGGACGAATGCATGGAGAGGGTGCGGAGGAGGTAAATCGGAATGTTGGCTAGATTAGCGTGCTTAATTTTACGGATTGGGTGTACAAACTCGAATTGTTGTATATGGCACATCAGAGGTTGAGTGGAGATCCGATATACGTTTCTGACATTATGAAAGGCATAGGTCCTGGAAAGAGCCACAACCTGTTCCCCAGGCAAGCAATGTCAAATATTATTGGACAAACATTTAGTTTAGTTTGCTTTATTTATAGTCCAGTGCACTGGGGTACAGTGAAAAGCTTTTGATTGGTGCTAACCAAACAGCGGAAAGCTAATACATGATTATTATCAAACCATTTAAATAACAAGGCATGGAGTTTCGTGCAAGGTCAAGCCAGTAAAATCCGATCACAGATAGTTTAGGGTCATGAATGAAGTAGATGGTAATTCAGGACTGCTCTCAGGTTATGGTACGGAGGTTCAGTTGCCTGATAACAGGCGTGAACAAAAACTGTCCTTGGATTTAGAGTTGTGCGTCGTCACATTTTCATGCCCGATGGGAGAGGGCAAAAGACGGAGTGGCCAAAATGCGACTCATCCTTGATAATGCTGCTGGCCGAGGCAGCGTGAGATATAAATTGAGTCAATGGACGGGAAGTTGGTTTGTGTGATGGTTTGGGATGCGTCCAAAATTTGCTGCAATTTCTTGCCGTCTGGCAGAGAGCTATTGCCAAACCATGTTGTGAAGCATCCTGATAAAATGATTTGTGTGGCGCATCTGTAGAAGTTAGTGAGAGTTGTTCGGGACATGCCGAACGTCTTAAGCTTTCTCAGGAAGCAAAGGCGTTGGTATGCTCTCTTGGTCGTTGCTTCAATATGGGTGGTCCAGAAGACGTTGTTGGTGATATTGACCCCTAAGATTTGGAATTTTTCAATTATCTACTTCGTCGCCATCACTGCAAACTACGGTATTTGTACTGCATCCTTTCCTGACGTCGATCGCTATGACCTTTGTCTTGCACGCATTGGGAGGATGGTTATGCCCCTGTCCCAATTAGGAAACCTGGACTTAAACCGCTGGAGACTTTCCGCCCCACCCAAGGTTTCTGTGCGGTTCCCGGAGGGTTTTGTCTGCCTCCCTAATGGTCGAAAGTGCTTTCCGTTTTAAAAATCTTTTCGTCGAAGCTGGTTGCGAAACTAGTTGAAGGTGGTCGCTGGAGGACAAAAACCTCCGGGAACTTCCTGGAACCGCACGGAAACCTTGGGTGGGGCGCAAAGTCTCCAGAGGTTTCCATTCAGGTTTCCCAAGTGGGACAGGGGCGTTATAGCCTCGAGAAGTTGAAACGATCTTCTCGATCTCCTTCTTGTGCGCCGTCTAATTATTACACATTATCGGGCCCACAATGGTAATGTCGTCAGCGAATTTGAAAATTAAATTAGTTTTGTACATAGCTGCACAATCGTGTGTGCACAAGGAGTAAATAAAGGATCTGAGAACGCATCCGTACGAAGCACCGGTGTTGATGATTATCGTAGAGGATTATCCACTCTTACTTGACATTGGGGCAAAAATGTAGTATTGTTTTTACTTTAATTGCGTCAAGGAACTCTAGATTTTTAGTCAATATTTTTTTGTTTTTGGAATTGGTAGTCAAATGCATGGTTGGGAACGATCATCATTTCTTGGGGTATTGGCATGACGAATCATTTAGCTGATATGACTATTTTTAAAATACTGACACACGTTGATGTTTCGAAAATCGAAGATTACTACTTTCGAGCTGTTAAATCATTTCAAATCACTTTTAACTTTACGTGTCTGATCTACAAAATCTTCTGAATGTCATTGTATAATTTCATACCTAAATCTGCAAATTTTTCGTTGCACTCCAAAACTTCTGAAAGGTAAGAATTTGTGATAAGAAAGATGAACATTTTGGCAGTACTGCGTTGTCCTGCTCTTTCCCTGCGACGGAGTATGACCATTTATACATATATTACACGCGCGTCTCTACTAGATTTCGCGATCAGTTACATTAAAATCGCTTGAAAAAATGGTCATTGTAGATATGCAAAGCACTTTATAGCTAGAGCTGATATTTATTTTGGTAATTGTGTTGATATTGGTTCATCATTTTCATGTTTGTCGAGATACAATGAGTTGAGTTCAGCTTAGTTGATTATCACTGTACGGAGGAACAGTGACAAACTTTTCTTGCGTGCCAACCAGTTTGCGGAAAGACGGGTCTGAAGAAGGGTCTCGACCCGAAACGTCGCATATTCCTTCTGTCCATAGATGCTGCCTCACCCCCTGAGTTTTTCCACCATTTCTGTCCACCAGCGGAAAGACGTTTCCAATCGAGCCATTTACAATGTACATATATATGGTAAATGGAATAACGCGAATAGCATTTAGTGAAAGAAAAATTCCAGTCAAGTCTGATGAAAGATACTCGAAGGGTCTCCAATGTTCTAGATAGTAGCTCAGGGCCCATCATTAGTTCTTTGATGGTTGAGTGCCTGAGTTCAGCTGGGAGAAAACTGTCCCTGATTACCGACGTGGGTGTATTCACACATCTACACATTAAGCATGATGGGAGAGGAGAGAAGAGGGAATTACTCGTCCTTGATTATACTGGTAAGTTGCGCTCTTGGTTGGAGCAGTTTCACAACTATTCTCTCATTCTTCTCGCAAAATGCTGTTTGTTTGTTATTACGTCACATATGCCATTCCAGAGCATAATAAAGCCGTACGCTAATAATGTAGGTCGTGCATATATAATAAAATACATAAGAAAGGTTTGTGGTATTATAGTTGCCAGTTCACTGCTGATAAAACATCAGGAAAAACGCCCATGGATCCCAATAAAGTAGTTTGGGAGATCGGGGCCAACAACTTAGCTTATGAGAGGACTAGTTATTATCTGATGACAACGAAAAAGAATCAGGTGTTTTGTACATTAAATAATTATGATAATTTGTCTGAGGGGGAAGAAGAAGAGAGAATGAATATGTTTGATTATGTTGGATGCTTTCCTAAGCCAACGTTAAAGTGTGTGTTATGAAGTTTACGGCCAATAAACATAAATCCGACGTAGGAGACCCTGTCCCCAGATCTGTCATCGATGAATGCAAACCCTGGGTCTTTTTGTCCATCGCGGAGTTGGTCCGACCGTGGACTAACTGTAAATGGATTATAACTGTAAGATGGCTGGAGCGAATGGGCGCAGTGGTCAGCCTTTTGCAGCAGTGCATGATGGTGCGTATGAGATGGATTTGACATTGGTTATCGAGGCAAACTATATTTTACTGAACTGCATTGTAACTTTATTATTATTGTTGAACGAAATTTAGTTCTTAATTCATCAGTACGGTCAATTGCAAATAATCCAATTTATTGTTCTTAAATATATTCACATCACATATAACCCATATTCTAGGTAACCATGCAATGCACTATAATCGCAAGTGTACACATTTCCAATGCTATAAGAACATTGCCCCGCCTATCCAAATATACAACTTGGACATATGTGCATTCCATAATTCAGTTCCTTACAATTTGTGAAAATCTTGCATGCATCAGGACTAACAGAGTTAGATAGAGCTCTAGGAGCAGTAGAATCAAGGGATGCGGGGAGAAAGCAGCCACGGGTTATTGATTGGGGACGATCAGGCATGATCACAATGAATGGCGGTGTTGACTCGAAGGGCACCTCCTGCACCTATTTTCAATGTTTCTAACATGATAACCACGAAATTTACATTTAGTTATTTGCGTTTCTAATCGTACGAAGTATGTACCATCGATACCAATGAGAGTGAAAGGTCGATCAATAAGAGGTATAAGCGACGATTGGACATCATAGAATCATGATCCATCCTCAGGTATTAATTAATTTGCAAAAATCGTTAATACACACCGATGCATTTTTTAAACAGATTTTCTATAACTGTTCCTTCACTGAAATGTATTTATCTTCAACGATTTTCGCCAAGTATTTTTTTTGCCGGATTCAATTTTCCTCTTATATGCCAATTAAGAGCCATGTTTATTACTTCTGGATGTCGGCCATGTACCAAAAGCTAAACAGGCCAAAAACCCTCACCCAATGTGATGTGTAAAGTATGACATGTACAACCTGCAACTCTTTCGATAGCTCAGCATTTTAAGGATATTTATTTTTCTGTAAATATTTCAAATTGTGTTTTTATGATCACCATAAAGGAGAACATACGGGACCCTTTGTCTGAGAGTTTTGAGTCAGCTCATCCCACGATATCAATGCATTATTTCACACTGCCGTTCTATACTCTCTTGAAAATGTACTTCGCGAATACATTTGAATGACATATCTTATCCGAATATTCAATTCCGGAAAATAACTGTGGAGAAAACGTATCAATGTCCAGTTGTTAACATCATCCGTATTATAAGAGTATATTACATATTTAGTTGTTTGACAAACTCCCGTATAGACGGAAAATGTCTATTTGATTCTCATCCCAATCCACACGTCCATATCTTCATTGTACAACTATGCATAAATCACTTGAATTATATTAATTTTGATATTTATGCTCATTACAACTACAGTGGACACGGGCAATCTCTTCCCTGTAATCCCCCGATACATTAAACTACTACCATTATCTTTTGCTTTCAGCTTGTCCTCTATTAATAAGGTAAACATAAATCAAATTATTTTTATACATTGAAGTTATGTAGATGCTCGGCTATTTCTTTCACGGAACGGAGAAATTTCAGTCTGTATTAGAAACATAGAGATATAGAAAATGTGTGCAGGAGTAGGCCATTCGGCCCTTCGAGCCTGCACCGCCATTCAATATCATCATGGCTGATCACCCAACTCAGTATCCCTAACCTGCCTTCTCTCCATACCCCCTGATCCCTTTAGCCACAGGGGCCACAGCTAACACCCTCTTAAATATAGCCAATTAACTGGCCTCAACTACATTAGGTAACATAGAGCACGGCTAAGTGGGGAAAGAAATAGGAAGTTTAGTTATGGATATTTAGAAAAGACACACCCCCAATGATATAAATGTGTTTTAACTACAAACGTTCAGAGTGTTATTTTAAAAGTAATGCAGCTGATTCTGACATGTTACCCTCACATCGAAATGTGGCTGTGTACTACATGCAGCATTCTAAATGTGGTCGTAATATTTTGCGTGTTGTTTATTCTCTTATTTTCGAGCATCGCATTTCTGGAAATGTCAGAGAAAGGCGAGCAGAACAATACATGGGCAAATTGTCTAAGTTGTATGTGGACGATATTGTAACTGGAAGGAGCTCCAAACAGGGTGTGAAATTCACTGAATAAATGCAATATCAAACGTAGCTATTCATATATTATAATATGTCATACCTGCTTTTAGTAAATCATCCTCATGTTCCAGCATATCTGGAATGCAAGAGAAATATGACATTGTTGTATTAGCTTCTATTTGTGAATGCTTTACGATCACAATAGACAATAGACAATAGCTGCAGGTGTATACCTTTCGGCCCTTCGAGCCAGCACAGCCATTCACTGGGATCGTGGCTGGTCATTCATAATCAGCACCTCGTTCCTGCCTTCTCCCCCTCTCCATTGAATAAGCTATACCTAAGAGCTCTATCTAGCTCTCTCTTTAAAGCATCCTGAAAATTGGGCTACACTGCTTTCTGACTTTGAGAATTCCACAGATTCGGACGTTGCTAGGTTAGTGTAAACGTTTTACTTATTGTCGCTTTATCGGCTTGTCAGATTACTTTACAATGAAAAATCCGATATATATAAAGACTTTCACAGCATGTACATTTTATGATTGTTATTGCATTTTCCACAGTCTGTGTTTGGAAGTTTCGTTTGCAATGTCAATGAAACAAATAAGATCACAGTGCGCTTACGCACCTGCTGCGTTATTTGGGACATTGACTCGTTAATGTGGAAAACTAAATTTGATCAACTTTTTTTTGTTGTTTATAAGTAAACCTCACTGTAACAGTTAGTTACTCCAAGATCCAACTTTATTTCGAAGCTTAACGAAGTTTTAAAATGTTTCAATTTTATTTTATCGACACGAGTACAAGTTAAGGTAGAGTGATATGTGAATACCATACAGCCATACAAAAACGGCCAACAAAATACACAAATATATAAATGTTAACATAAACATCCACCGCAGCGAATTCACCACATTCCTCACTGTGATGGAAGGCAAAACATTTCAGACGTCTTCCTCTTTATTTTTCCCGCGGTCGGGAGATCCTTCCGACGATCAAAGTTCTCGCAACTCCCGCCTCGGGGCGATCGAAGCTCCCGCGTCAGAGAGGTCGAAACTGCCACGGCTTGGAGTTCCCATTGTCGGTTTCTAACCAGAGACCATGGACTCCGTGATGTTAAGTCCGCAAGCACCCGCGGTTGGAGCTCCGTAGTGGATCCCTGGCAAAGGAATCATAGAAACATGGAAACATAGAAAATAGGTGCAGGATTAGGCCATTCGGCCCTTCGAGCCTGCAGCGCCATTCAATATGATCATGGCTGATCATTCAACTCAGTATCCTGTACCTGCCTTCTCTCCATACCCCCTGATCCCTTTAGCACAAGGGTCACATCTAACTCTCTCTTAAATATAGACAAAGAACTGGCCTCAACTAGATTAGGTAACATAGAGAATGGCAGGGAAATCCAGAGACTCACCACTCTCTGTCTGAAAAATGTTTTCCACATCTCGGTCTTAAAGGAATTTTCCCTTATTCTTAAACTGTGACCCCCTTGTTCTGGACTTCCCCAACATCTCGAACAATCTTCCTGCATCTAGCCTGTCCAACCCCTTATCAACTGGCTGATAGAGCGTTATGGATCGCCGGTTACGTGATGGTAAGGCCGCAGTCGTCCGCGATGGACCTCTGACAAGTCGGCCTCGAGCAAAGGCCCCCAACTCTTCATGTTAGGCCGCAGTGCGCACGGAGATACAATACGGAAAACATTGCATTCCGTCAGGTAAGAGATGAGGAAAAGCCCCACTCCCACACACCCAAAACAATCTAAAGAAAACTAAAAAATACATTTAAGAAATAAACTATTTAAACACAAGAAAGGAAACGACAGACAGATATCTGGCGAGATAGCCATGGCTGGCGTCACATTCTTGCGGATATTCCACTGTAAACTAATAGAATATGGACAATATGTTCATCATGGCAGTTAAAGCGTGGGCTGGCAGGCAAAAATTGATATCCGAATGGAATTATTGTTGATATTAGTACCGGAATTCAGTGAAAAAAAATTGTAATTTCAAACAAATTACGGCACATTGGGCAGCGGGTGGAAATGCGGCCTCACAGCGCAAGAGACATGGGTTCGATCCTGACTGCGGGTGATGTGTGTGTGACGTTTGCTCGTTCTCCCTGCGACCGGTGGGCATTCTCAGGGTATCACGGTTTCCCCCCACATTCCATGGACGTGCAGCTATTAAGGTCATTTGGTTCCATAAATCGCCACGATGATCCAGGACAGCGAAAATATGTAAGTGTGAAATGTGATCGGTGCGCACAAGGTCGGCCGAGGTGCCTGTCCTGGCGCAGTATCTCCAAACGAAATCATTGCATGCATTTTTTCAATCAAACCACACAGCAGGTTATACAAAAGTACAAAGAAACAATGTGCATAAATGAGAGACTCCGCACGTCTTGAGCTATTAACGCAACAAATCTCTGCGGGTGGTACCTCTACTTCTTGCCCTCAGCTTTCCGCCTAGAGAATAAATAAAATCCTTAAATGAATGATTCGACGCGCGTTGAATTGTTTTAGCATATTTAGATCAATATAGCCGAACTCTTTCGCAGGGCCGATATTTGTGATTCGATCTCGAAATACAATGTGATTGGGAAAGCATTTTATTGCCATGGCGTTTGGAAGGAGATGTAAACGTGGAGGAACAATGATGAACATTGTAATGTATACACAGGGTTGTATATATACGTGTAGAAACTGACTGATAGAGCATTATGGATTAATTATATTATAAGGCAACGGTTTGAAAATAAATGTATGCAAAAACACCAAGAGGGTAATGCACATACTATTTCCCTAATTTTTATATGAGAGACGAATTCCTCACAAGGTAACGCGGTAAACATCACGTGCTATTTGCATGTAATTTTAACGGAGCCAGCACTTAATTCTCACGTCACTCACCTCAATATGTATAGAATAACCGCGATATACAAGGGGCTTTTATAAGAACGGGATATGCAATGTAAGGTACAGAGGAAGACAAGTGGCAAAATGTTATAGTTATTTTACTTTATAAATCAATTATTTTGACTGTATATCAGAACGCTTTGAAAATACATTGAACGATAAGATCGGTAGTTATTTACATGAAAATACAGAGCATAATTACTGTGGGAAAATATCCGTTGCTTACGTAAATCTCTCAGAGCTTGCTCGCAGACGTTCAGTTCTGAGGTGAGATACATATCCCAACGGAAAAGGAAATACCGTTACGCTGTGCATCCACAATATAAAGTTATGGAATTAGGGAAATGTTATAAAAGGATATATGAACGTCGGAGTGAACGTAGGCAGTTGAACAA
Source organism: Raja brachyura (assembly GCA_963514005.1). The sequence continues at coordinate 17,375,845 of OY740804.1, read as the reverse complement.
GTTAAAAATATATCAGTACATGGATCGTGGAAGTATTTGGATTACTCACCATGTCAGGTGCTGATAAGTGCAGAAGTAAAAGGACATGTGGGGTGAAGACGTGGTTGTGCAGCTTGTCAAGAGGCAAGCATTTCATGTTTTATATCAATGTGAGGTTCCCTGGGCAGAGATGACCCGCACGAGAGGAAATGGCTGCACCTGAATTGGACGGTGCAAATATCCAGAGTTAGGGGTTTACGAATTGTATACAGGACCGTTTAAACTAGATTGGCATGGGGGAACAATAGATAATAAACAATACACAATAGGTGCAGGAGTAGGCCATTCGACCCTTAGAGCCAGCACCGCCATTCAATATGATCATGGCTGATCATCCCCAATCAGTACCCCGTTCCGGCCTTCTCCCCATAGCCCATCCATTCGCTATTTTAAGAGTCCAATCTATCGCTCTCTTGAAAGCATCCGGAGAACCTGTCTCCACCGCACTTTGACGCAGATAATTCTACAGACTCACAACTCTCTGTGAAAAAAAGTGTTTCCTCGTCTCCGTTCTAAATGGCTTACTGCTTATTCATAACGTGTGGTCCCTGGTTCTGGACTCCCCAACTTCGGGCACATGTTTCCTGCCTCTAGCGTTTCCAAATCCTTAACAACCGTATATTTCAATGAGGTTTCCTCTCATCCTTCTAAACTCCAGAGTGTACAAGCCCAGCTGCACCATTCTCTCAATATATGACAGTCCCGCCTTCCCGAGAATTAACCTTGTAAACCTACGTTGCACTCCCTCAATAGCAATAATGTCCTTCCTCAAATTGCGGGACCAAAACTGCACACAATACTCCAGCTGTGTTCTCCCTAGGGCTCTGTACAACTGCAGATGGACCTCGTCGCTCCTATATTCGATTCCTCTTGTTGTAAAGGCCAACATGCCATTCGCTTTCTTTACTGCCTTCTCTACCTACCTGGTTACTTTCATAGACTGACGAACAAGGACTGCAGAAACCGTTGAACCTCCCCTTTTCCCAACTTGACACCATTTAGATAGTAATCTGCCTTCCAGTTTTTGCTGGATAACCTCACATTTATCCGCATTAAACTTCATCTGCCATGCATCTGCCCGCTCCCCCAACCTGGCCAAGTCACCCTGCATTGTCATAGCATCCTCCTCGCAGTACACTGCCACCCAGCTTTGTGACATCAGCAAATTTGCTAAAGTTACTTTGAATCCTTTCATCCAAATCATTCATGTATATTGTAAATAGCTGCGGTCCAGGCACCGTGCCTTGCGGTACCCCACTAATCACTGCATGCCAATCTGAAAGGGACCTGTTAATCCCTACTCTTTGCTCGTGTCTGCCAACCCCTTCTCTATCTATGTCAGCACTTTATGAGGGTATATCATCCGAGGACGTACACACCAAGATAAATGGGGATACTGTGGATAGGGTGACCTATTTTAAATACCTGGGAGTCCACATCTCTCAGGACATGACGGACATCACACACAGCAGCATTCACGAGCAAGGCAGCGTCTTTACCATCCAAGGCAATTGAGGAAATTCAGAGTGGCTCTGAGGATCCTGCAGTGCTTCTACTCAGCGACTGTGGAAAGCATCTTGTCCGGAAATATCACGATTGGTTTGTGAACAGCTGTGCCACGATAAGAAGGCTCTGCAGAGAGTAGTACGTTCGGCCGAAAACACTATTGGAACTACACTCGCCTTCCTGCAGGAACTATACATTAGAAGGTGCAACTCTAGAGCCAACAAGGTCATGGCAAACTCCTTCCACCCCAGCAACGGACTGTTCCAGCAGCTACGGTCAGGCAAACGCCTCCGTTGCCATGCTGTGAGAACGGAGAGGATGAGAAGGAGTTCTTCCTAGAGGCCATTAGGACTGTAAACTCCCAGCTCTCCAGGGACTAACTTTAACGTACCATTTTACTGTTGTCTGGTGTATTTTTAAGATTGATGTTTTCTTTCCCTTTTTCTTCCATCCCTCCCACAAATATGTAATATGCGAATATGTGATTATCTTTGTAGTTTATTTGTTTGTTTTTGCACAATTCGCGAGCATTGCCACTTGCATTTCACTGCGCATCTCGTATGTGTATGTGACGAATAAACTAGACTTGATTTGACCATGTGTCTTAATTTTGCCCACTAATCTCCCATGTGGGACCTTATTAAACGCTTTCTGAAAGTCCAGGTACACTACATCCACTGGCTCTCCCTTGTTCACTCCCTAGTTACATCTTCAAAAATTCCAGAAGATTAGTCAAACATTATTTCCGCTTCGTAAATCCATGCTGACTCGGACCGATCCCGTTACTGCTATCCACATGGTTGGCTATTTCATCTATTATAATTGACTCCTGCATCTTCCCCACCACCGATGTCAGGCTAACTGGTCTATAATTCCCCGTTTTCTCTCTCCCGCCTTTATTAAAAACATTAGCTTCCCTCCAATCCACAGGAACTGAACCTGAGTCTGCATAACAATGGAAAATTATCACCAATGTACCACCAATTATCACCAATTATCAGTCCCATCGGTCTATCCAAAACCATGTCCTGCCAAATGTGCATTTCCTTCAGATCCTCCGTCACCCCAGATATTTTGGCCACTACTATATCAGAAATATTATTTGCGTACTCCTTAGTTAATACAGATCCAAAGTACCTGTTCAACTAATCAGCATTTCATTGTTCCCCATAATAAATGCATATTTCTCGGTCTTCAATGGTCCAACTTTGGTCTTAACTATGTTTTTCCTCTTCACACACCTGAAGAAGCTTTTACTATCCTGCTTTATATTCTTGGCTAGCTTACCTTCGTGACTCACCTTTTATCCTCGTATTGTCTATTTGGTTATCTTCTGTTCTTTAAACATTAACCAATCCTTTTGATTCCCGTTCATCTTTGCTACGTTGTAATTTTTCGTTTTAATTTTTATAGTCCCTGACGTCCCGTGTCAACCATGGTAACCCCTTTCTCCCCTTGGAATCTTTCTTCATGCTGGGAATGAATTGATCCTGCGCCTTCTGTATTATTCCTAGAAATACCTGCCATTTTTGTTCCATTGTCATCCCTGCTAGTGTACCTTTCCAGTCAACTCTGGCTAGCTCCTCCCTCAAGCCCCCATATTCTTCTTCGTTCAACTGTAACACTGACACCTCCGATCTACCCTTCTCCCTCTCCAATTGTAGGTTAAACCAGACCATGTTATGGTCACTACCTCCTAATGGCTCATTAACAAATCCCGTTCATTACATAGCACTAAATCCTTCATTGCATTCTCCCTGGTTGGCTCCAATACAAGCGGTTCTAAGAACACTACTGGAACAAGAAATATGCAGGTGAGGAAGATGGCAGATTGGGTTCATATATTGCAATCAAAGAATGGACGATCAACTAACAAAGCAGACTGGTCCAGGGTGGGAGCGGAGGCGAGTAGGAACGTTGATGGGGTAAACACATACAGGGCGGCCGAACCCCCCGGACTGCTGCGACGAGTTTCCACATGAAGTAAAGGCAGATCTCCTTCCATTCACCGGAAAGGAAACTATTTAACCCAATTTGAGTGTGTTATTTATATACTCGATGCTTGGGCGGAAAGGGAAACACCGTCTCGCACCTGAACTAGCCAGAACATCGGAGCAGCACAGCAGGGGAGCGTACCAAGACTGCTCGGCCGACTGGAAGCACCCATAGACGGCGATGCGAACGCAAACACCGCCGTGGATGCTGGGGTGGGTTAAAGGCTAGGTTACAATTAACCCCACACAGGCTATCGGTTCCTAGCCTTTTCCTCGCCAACGTACGCTCACTGGCGAACAAAATAGACGAACCGGCTACGGATTACCTCCTACAACTGGATTAACGACTGCAGCATCATGATCTTCACAGAAATATGGCTTAACATCGAATTTCCTGACAGCGCCATCGAGCTAACCGGGCGTCGTATGTTCCGAGCGGACATAACACAATACTCCGGTAAGAACAGATGTGGGGGTCTGTGCATTTATGTAAATAAAGCTTGGTGCACGGACACTACCATCATCGAGAGTCACTGCTCAGCTAACCTAGAGTTCCTCATGGTTAAATGCAGACCGTTCTATCTGCCCAGCTAAATTGCTTCTTTTCCCGCTTTGAAACATCACAACAGCAGCACTCATGTGCTACAACTCTGCTCCCACCCTTACCTGGCTCCTGCACTACTCCACTCACTGTAAGGGAGCACGATGTCACACGGGTGCTCCTGGCAGTGAACCCCAAGAAGGCTGCCGGCCCAGATGGAGTACCGGGTAAGGTGCTCAAAGCGTGTGCCCACCAGCTCACCGTCATCTTCACCAGAATCTTCAATCTCTCCCTGGACCAGGCAGTTATCCCATCCTGCCTAAAATCAGCCACAATCGTCCCAATGCCGAAGAAGTCTCCCATCACCAGCCTAAACGATTACCGTCCCGTGGCCCTCCCTCCGGTAATCATGAAGTGCTTCGAGAGATTGGTCCTCCAGCACATCAAGGACTATCTCCCTCCAGACTTCGACCACCACCAGTTCGCCTCTCGCCCAAACATATCCACAGAAGACGCCATCACCGTAGCTCTCCACTCTGTGCTGAGCCACCTGGAGCAGGGGCAGAGCTACGTTCGGTTGCTCTTTGTGGATTACAGCTCAGCTTTCAATGCTATGATTCCGGACATTCTCATCGACAAACTGGTCACTCTCACCCTCCCCACTCTTATGCCTGGATAAAGGACTTCCTCACCAACCGGCCCCAAATTGTGAGACTCGGCCCCCACCTTTCTTCCACTCGCATGTTGAGTACCGGCTCCCCGCAGGGCTGTGTGCTAAGCCCCCTCCTATACTGTCTCTACACCCACGACTGTAGTCCGGCCCACAACAACAACCGAATCGTGAAGTTTGCTGACGACACTACAGTAGTCGGACTCATCTCAAGGGGAGATGAGGCAGCCTACAGAGAGGAAGTCCTGAAGTTGACAGCCTGGTGCTCAGAAAACAACCTGGCTCTGAACACCAAGAAAGCCAAATAGCTCATTATCGACTTCAGGAAGCACAGCACCGACTTAGCCCCCTTATACATCAACGGCGAGTGTGTGGAGAGGGTCCACGCCTTCCGATTACTCGGCGTCCTCATCTCCGCTGACATATCCTGGACAGACAACATCACAGCGGTCATCAAGAAGACTCAGCAGCGGCTGCACTTCCTGAGGGTCCTCAGGAAGCACAACCTAGACTCCAACCTGCTGCTGACCTTCTACCGCTCGTCCATTGAGAGCCTGTTGACATACTGCATTACAGCATGGTACGGCAGCTGCACCATGGCAGACAGGGAGAGGCTTCAGAGGGTAGTCAGGGCAGCACAGAAGATCATCGGCTGTCCTCTCCCCTCTCTGATGGACATTTACACCTCCCACTGCCTCAGCAGGGCGAAGAACATTATCAAGGACAGCTGTATATAGCGCTGCAGAAACTGTGCACCGTATACCCCATTTTGTCTTGTTTTTGCACTGAGTAGGAGCAGTTTTTAATCTCACTGTACATGTGTATAGTGACAATAAAAGGCATTCTGATTCTGAGAGTTTACTTCCACTGTTGTGACTGCAGCCTGTATTCCCCCGGATTCTAATGCTAAGATTGCAATGAAAGAACTGCATACTGTCATTAGCAAACAACAGACTCGCAACCCCGAGGCAGCGTTCATTGTTGCAGGTGACTTCAATCACTCCAACTTGAAGACTGTACTCCCCAAATTCCACCAACATGTCTCCTTCGCCACTAGAGAAGCAAGATATTGGACAAAGTTTATACCAACATGGCTGAAGCCTACAAAGCCGTCTCCTCCCCCACCTTGGACAGTCTGATCACCTCTCATTGTTGCTGCTCCCAAAGTACTCCCCACGCATCAGACGTTTCAAACCCACAGTGAGGCCAGTTAAATTTTGGTCAGAGGGAGCGGACTCCACACGTTAGCAGCGTCTTGGAAACACTGACTACAATTAGTTTGCAGCTCAGGCCACCCTTGACTACCACACGGACATTGACTCATATACTTCCACAGTTTTGGTCTTTATCAACTCCACCATTAACAGTGTCACCTCCCTGAAACGGATTAACACATTCCAGAATCAGAAGCCATGGATGAACAGAGAGGCAAGACTACTGTTGAAGGCACGTGACACCGCTTCCAGATGCTCGAGCCTACAGTTTATCCAGGGCTAACCTCAAGATGGGCATGAAGAAGGCCATGCACAGCTACACGCTAAGGATCGAGGAGTACTTCAATAACACCACCGACCCCCAGACGCATGCGGTAAGGCATCCAGGCCATCACGGACTGTAAACCCACCAACACCACCCCCACATCTAACAACAACTCCTTCCTTGAGGAGCTTAACCAATTTTATGGCCGTTTTGACAGCGACAATCAAGAGAAGGCCATCAAGGCTGTGCTTCCTGCTGATCAACAGCCCCTCACACTAAATCCCATCGACGTGACTGCGGCACTGAGCAGGATCCCCGGGCGCGTCCTCAGGGTCCGTGCTGCACAGCTGACAGAAGTCTGGACTGACATCTTCAACATGTCACTTGCCCAAGTAGCTGTTTTTAAAACCTCCCCCATCGTGCCGGTGCCAAAACACTCCACTGCGGCGAGCGCCAAGGACATAGAGGTATAGGCCAGAGAAGGGGCAGTGCTGGACCTCCTGTTAGGAAACGAGGCAGGTCAAGTGACGGAGGTATGCGTCGGTGAGCACTTCGGGACCAGTGATCAGAATACCATTAGTTTCAATATAATTATGGAGAGAGTCAGAACTGGACCGAGGGTTGAGATTTTTGATTGGAGAAAGGCTAACTTTGAGGCAATGCGTAATGATTTAAAAGGAGTGAATTCGGACATTTTGTTTGATGGGAAGGATGTAGAAGAGAAATGGAGGACATTTAAAGGGGAAATTGTAAGAGTACAGAATCTTTATGTCCCTGTTCAGTTGAAAGGAAACAGTAAAAATCGGAAAGAGCTATGGTTTTCAAGGGAAACTTGACACGTCGAAAAAAGAGAGATATCGACAATAAATACAGGAGGAATGGAGTAAATGAGGTGCTAGATGAGTATACGGAATGTAAAAAAGAATCTTAAGAAAGAAAAAAAGAACAGCTAAAAGAAGATATGAGGTTGCTTTGGCAAGAAAGGTGAAAGTAAATCCAAAGGGTTTCTACAGCTATATTAATAGCAAAAGGATAACGAGGGATAAAATTGGACCATTAGAGAGCCAGAAAGGACAGCTATCTGCAGAGCCAAAAGAGATGGGGGAGATATTGAACAATTTATTTGCTTCGGTATTCACTAAGGAGAAGGATATTAAACTCTGTGAGGTAATGGAAAACGTAGAGTAGCTATGGAAACTAAGAGATTCAAAGAGGAGGATGTACTGACACTTTTGAAAAATATAAAATTGGATAAGTCTCCAGGTCCAGACAGAATATTCCCTAAGACATTGAGGGAAGTTAGGGTAGAAATAGCAGGGGCTATGACAGAAATATTTCAGATGTCATTAGAAGCGGGAATAGTGCCGGTGGGTTGGCGTACTGCGCATGTTGTTCCATTGTTTTAAAAGGGTTCAAAGAATAAACCTAGCAATTATAGACCTGTTAGTTTGACGTCAGTGGTGGGCAAATTAATGGAAAGGATACTTCGAGATAATATATATAAGCATCTGGATAAACAGGGTCTGATCAAGTAAAGTCAACATGGATTTGTGCCTGGAAGGTCATGTTTGACAAACCTTCTTGAATTTTTGAAGAGGTTACAAGGGAAATTGATGAGGGTAAAACAGAGGATGTTGTCTATATGGATTTCAGTAAGGCCTTTGACAAGGTTCCCCATGGAAGGTTGGTTAAGAAGGTTCAATCTTTGGGTGTTAATGGCGGAGTAGCAAGATGGATTCAACAGTGGCTGAATGGGAAATGCCAGAGAGTAATGGTGGATGACTGTTTGTCAGGTTGGAAGCCGGTGACCAGTGGGGTGCCTCAGGGATCGGCGTTGGGTCCACTGTTGTTTGTCATGTACATCAATGATCTAGCTGATTGTGTGGAAAATTGGATACGTAAGTATGCGGATGATTCTATGATAGGGGGTGCTGTGGATAATGAAGTAGATTTTCAAAGTCTGCAGAGAGATTTGGGTCATTTGGAAGATTGGGCTTAAAGATGGCAGATGTAGTTTAATGCTGATAAGTGTGAGGTGCTACATCTTGGCAGGACAAATCAAAATAGGACGTACAAGGGAAATGGGAGGGAATTGAGGAATGCTGTGGAACAGAGGGATCTAGGAATAACTGTGCATAGTTCCCTGAAGGTGTAATCGCATGTAGATATGGTGGCAAAGAATGCTTTTGGTGTGCTGGCCTTTATAAATCAGAGAATTGAATATAGGAGTAGGGAAGTAATGTTAAAAATGTACAAGGCATTGGTAAGACCAATTCTGGAGTATGGTGTACAATTTTGTTCGCCTAATTATAGGAAGGATGTCAACAAAATAGAAAGAGTACAGAGGAGATTTACTAGAATGTTGCCTGGGTTCCAGCAACTAAGTTACAGAGAAAGGTTGAACAAGTTAGGTCTTTACTCTTTGGAGCGCAGAATGTTAAAGGGGGACTTGATTGAGGTCTTTAAAATGATGATAGGGATAGACAGAGCGCACGTGGATAAGCTTTTCCCATAGAGGGTAGGAAAGATTCAAAAAGAGGGCATGACATGAGAATTAAGAGACATAAGTTTAGGGGTAACATGAGGGGGACCTTCTTTACTCGGAGAGTGGTGGCTGTGTGGAATGATTTTCCTGCAGAAGTGGTGGAGGCAGGATCGATTTTAACATTTAAAAGTAAAGTGGATAGGTATTTGGACGCGAAGGGAATGGAGGGGTATGCTCTGAGTGCAGGTAGATGGGACTAGAGGAAAATAAATGGTCGGCACGGACTGGAAGGGCCGAGAAGGCCTGTTTCCGTGCTGTAATTGTTATATGGTTATATGGTTATATGAATTCCGCCCAGTTGCAATTACTCCCATCATCACTAAGTGTTTCGAGAGGCTGGTCCTGGCTGCTCAAAGGCTGCCACCCTCCCACAGTGGACCCCTATCAGTTCGTCTCCCGTAAAAACAGGAGTACGGAGGATGCCATCTGCACGGCACTTCACTCCGCCCTTTCCCACCTCGACAACAGAGACACCTCCGTGAGAATGCTGTTCATCGAATTTATCTCAACATTTAACACCATTATCCTCTCCAAACTGATCACCAAACTCATCGACCTGGGCATCGACCCCTCCCTCTGCAAATGGATACTGGACTTTCTAACCAACAGATCCCAGTCTGGTAGGTTAGACAACCACACCTCTTCAACGCTCACCCTGAACACCGGTTTTCCACACGACTGTGTGCTGTGCCTTCTCCTCTACTCCCTCTTCACCTACGACTGCACACCTGTACATGGTACTAACACCATCATCAAGTATGCAGATGATACAACGGTTATTGGCCTCATCAGCGACAACGATGATTCGACTATAGGGAGGAGGTGCAGCTCCTAGCAGCATGGTGCGTTTACAACAACCTGGCCCTTAACACCATAAAGACCAAGGAGCTCTCTGTGGACTACAGAGAGTCTAGGGGTGGCACACACAGCCCCATCCATATTAATGGGACGGAGGTGGAGCGTGTTTCCAGCTCCAGGTTCTGGGGGTCAACATCTCTGATGACCTCTCTTGGACACACAATACCTCAACACTGATCAAGAAGCCTCACCAGCATCTCTTCTTCCTGAGGAGCCTCTACCTCTGTGCCATCGAGAGCATCCTTACTAACTGTAATACTGCAACTGCTCTGTCTCTGACCGGAAAGCACTGCAGAGGGTGCTGAAAACTGTCAACGCATCACCCGTTCCTCACTCACCTCCATTGAGTCTGCCCAGAAAAAGCGATGTCTGCGAAAGGCGCGCAGCATTGTCAAGGAATGTTCTCACCCCAACCACAGACTGTTTACCCTCCTCACAACTGGGAAGCGCTGCAAGTGTCTCCGTTGCGGACCAGCAGTTGAGGAACAGCTTATTCCCTGCGATTGTTACCTAACTTAACTCTGCACCATGGTGATTGCCAGTCTCCCCCCTCCCCCACCCTCGGACACTCCTTCCCCCAGTGAGTTATTTCCCACCCCCCCAGAAAATTGCACTGCTGCTACAGTATATATATATATATATATATGTTACTGTTCCTTTATTCTTTGTTCGCACTTCTGGGTGAGATGCTAACTGCATTTTGGTGTTTCTGTACTTGCACACTGCACAATGACAATAAAGTTTGAAAGTAAATCCGAATCTGAATATGAATCTGAATT